>JYDV01000003.1:0-600000 GCA_001447645.1 Trichinella pseudospiralis | reverse complement strand
TTGTACTTAATACTTTTTAAATTTGGTATTATATATAACTTATTTATTTATTATTCTCATTATTAATTTAGATGCATATTCAGTTTTCTATCAAAAATTTTTCATAATATTTTGTTTGAATTTTTTTTATTGTAAATTAATTAAAAGTGAAATATTCTATTTTTATATTCTTCTCTTATAATTTCAGCATAATAATAATAATAATTGTGACAATAATAGCAAACGTTGCATTTTCATTTTAAAGTTTTCATTTTTCTTTTGCAAATATGATTTAAATTTTAAATGAAAAATTATATAACAAATGAAAAAAGAAATCATTAACATGCACAATGTTAATTGTTGTTTTATAGATTAATAATAATAAGTCGATTGATTCAATAATGAAAAAATAATAAATAAACAAACAATTTAATATTATTATTAGTATGAGTATTTTTTGCTTTCTTCGCGTGAGATAAATGAAAATTGAGGTAAAATAAGAAGACGAAAATGCCTATTTTCTAGAGTAGGCGTGGCTAAAGATAAAAATGGCGTTTGGTTCTACCTTTTTGCATGAAGTGCTCATTGCCGACGGCTGTTCGTCAACTGCATAGTTCAGCTTCATTGCAATTTTGAACCAGCAGAAATTTTCTCGTCACCTCAAACCACACTGCCAAGCATTTTCATTTTAGCATTATTGATTGCGCTTGGCTACTTGATGGATCTCAAGCTTTTCATTCTTTACCGCTTAATATTTCAATTCTACGTTCAATCATTAGAATGGGATTATGATGGAATTCACACAGGTTAGCTTAATGAAAAAAAAGAAAGATCACAATAAGCAATAATATAATAAAAAATGCAAAATTATGAATAATAATAATATGATTATTATTATTATTATTATTAAATTGTTGCTAATTTTTTCAATTTCCAATTATACATTTCAGGACCAGCAAACTGGAGTCGTATTGGTCCACTTTGTGCTGGTAAACAACAATCACCAATTCAAATATGGCCAAATGATATGAAAATTGCACTTGTTCCAAGAGATTTGTCACCATTCGATTTTCATAATTTAGATAAATTGATCACTGATGCTGTAATTGAAAACAACGGACATTCGGGTAAGTTAATTAATTTTGCATAATCATTGTTATTATTAAGATTTATTTTTTCATTTGGCATTTATTCATCAATTTGACTTTTTGTTGTTGTTGTTGCTGCTGTCTTCTTTGGTGGCAATTAAATTTTCTACACACAAATCATAGCAGATCAGCTAAATTGTTTAAAATTAATAATGATATGATTGCAAAGTGAAAAAAAAAAATTTTTTTTTTTAATGCTCGTATCATGAATGAATTTTGAAATTAATAATTGAATAAGTTTATGTTTTATAATAAGTTTGTCTTTTGTTTGCAATATGAATTATGTTTGCAATGATAAAATGCCAAAATAGATGAAGTGAATATTTGCTTTTTGCATTTGATGCATAAAATGTGGTTTGCATTTGTGCACTTTACTTTTAGTTCAAGTAGGTATACCTGAAAAATTCAACATTACTGTAAAAGGAGGACCACTTGAATGCGAGTATCAATTAAGACAATTTCATTTTCATTGGGCTGCTGTCAATGACTTGGGTTCTGAGCATACAATCGGCAGTTCACATTATCCACTTGAAGTAAGCTTTTCAAAGAGATATTCTTGTTTATTTATTTATTTATTATTATTATTATTATTATTATTATTCTTCAGGCTCATTTTGTGCACACATGCGAAGTGCCTATTAACGGTTCCAGTTCATTTGTATCACGCATTGCTGTGTTAGCTGTGTTTTTTGAATTAGTATCTGATCCTTCTGTTCCTCAAATTACTCCGCTCAGTTCGTTTGCTTCTTATATAAAGCAATGCACTTTTAAAAGTAAAATTAATTTACCAAGACATAATCTTTTATAAATATAAATAAATTTTAGATGATCGCCATATTTTAAAAGAAGATTTTGAAATTCAAAACTTTTATCCATCTGATCACAATTCATACATGTTTTACAAAGGCTCTTTAACTACACCACCTTGTACAGAAGACGTCAGTTGGGTGCTTTTTACTCATCCAATGCCAGTAACTATCGACGAGGTATTTGAATTGTTTATTTGAAAAAATTTAAATTTTCTGAGTAATGAATGAATGATATTATTTTGTGTAAGCTTTTCAAATTTTCATGAAGAGTAATTAATAGGAGGAGATGTTGCTTTTTATTTGTTATAATATTTGAAATTGTTTAGTTAAATTCGTTTCGAGAATTGCATGCTAATCAAAGACGTGAAGGTGAAAAATGGTTGCAACGAAATTTTCGTCCAACTCAACCACTTTACGGACGCCAAGTGCTTTTTGTTCAACAAGATTTACATTCAAATAAAAAAAGCAACGACGCAACAACATCTGATAAATGTTTTCTAAAAATATTTATTATTTTTGCATTATTAGCAACTTATTTTAACTTTTGAAAGCAAACTTTTTTCTTTTTCTCTTTTTCTGCATGTATATATATATATATACTTCTTCATGAATGAATTGTTTATGATGCTTTTTATTTACTATGCATATTACACTTACAAAAATTGTTTTTAATAAAAATTAGTAAATAAAAAGATATATTTGATCGAAATTAATGGATAATTTTCTTTTATTTCTTTTTCTTCAATCTTCTACTACTTAATATTAGATGCTCGTTTTTTAAAAGTTTTATTTTTTTAAAAATCAAATTTTAATACTCAGTTTTATTCAATATTTATTTCAAAAAATATTATCGTTTGATATCAGTTTTTAAGCAAAAAGAAATAAAAAATACCCGCATTCAATGAATGAAAAAAGCACGTTCTCAATATCAAATGAGCTTATTGTTCATTGTTTTCCATTTCAAGAGAATCCGTGAATGTTCATTTGAAAAATCTACTCGATTCCACATAATTATTATTGATCATTTAGATTCTTTCGATTCCACATTTTTCCCAAGTATCTATTAATATCTGAATAAAATAATTTCAAAATTAAACGATGAGATAATAATAAGAATAAAAAACAAAAAAAGAACACATTACAAGCCGTCCATGCCCAAGGTGCATATAAATAACGAATGCCTCGTATATCGTCGTCACCTAGTCGAAACATTGGATCGTAAGGTCGGTTGATTGGAAACATTACAGCATTGTAATCTGTGGAATGTTCCAATCCAAGCAAATGACCAATTTCATGCACTGCAGTCTTGAAGGTAAATTAATTAAATTAATAATTGAAAACTAAAATTAAAAATAAAAATAAAATTACCTGAAACAGATTAATTCCGTTGTCCATATGTAGTGTCCAATGTTCTGCAGCATCGAAATGAAGATTGCCATCAGTCGGATAAAATCCATGGGCAACTACGCCAGCTAAATTAATAAATAAATTTTTATAATAATGCTAGAAAATAAACTTTAATGATATTCACTTACCCATTCCGTCAAACGGCAATGAATCATTATGGTCTCCATGAGCAAAAAATATATTAATATGAGCTGGACCAGTTGAATTTTCATTTTCCTTAAATTGCAATGCTTTTTGGCTTGCTTCAGACCACTCGTTGAATGCTCGATGCAATGTTGTTCTTCAAACGTTTTTTGTTTAAATTAAAAGTTTGATTAATTTCAATATACATAAAAAACAGATTTTATTTTATCACCTGACAACAAACCGATCATAATCTGTTAAAAGCTCATATGGATCATCTAGTCTCCAGATTAGTGTTCGTTTCCGCCATTTTGAGTGATGAGGCACTTTAAAAACAAGAAAAAAGGAAAAGAAAATAAGTAAAAACATTTATATATATTTTTAATCTTTCCATTTCCATTCTATATATGATTATTCTCATACCTGCAAATACTTTTCATATAAAAAACTCTGCTTTGCAGATGCACAGATTCTTTGATTGTTACAAATTTTTATGAAAAACACTTCTTTCATTTAACATTTTCCATTTAATGTATTCAAAATTTATAACTTTCAATAACATTTGATGCATGCTTATAATAATAATAATAATAATAATAATAATAATAATAATAATAATAATAATAATAATAATAATAATAATAATAATAATAATAATAATAATAATAATAATAATAATAATAATAATAATAATAATAATAATAATAATAATAATAATAATAATAATAATAATAATAATAATAATAATAATAATATGCCTAACGAATAAAGTTTGTCTTTCATGACAATGTTTTAAATGAAATTTAAATAAAGAAATCATACTTGTAACTTACCAAAACGTTTAGTTCGTCTTGACTTATCGTTCATATCAGTCATACCACAACGAGGTCTATCCATGAGATCTCTTGTCTGCTCAGTCATTTCACCCGTAACTGGCAATCCAACATCTTCTTGAAATTTTCTACAATTCAAAAGATATACAATTCTTAGGAATATTTTCAGCTTTTTTTATTGTACAGCAAACATCATACATACTTCAGGCCAGTGATTATTTGGTCAATGTCGTTAATTGTAGGCATTTTATTCAGATATTTGTATTTAAGCAAATAATCCTGCAAAAAATGACAATCATTATTCCAAATTAATCATGCAATTTATTTTTCATACAACGTTGTATTTCTGATGTAACTGTTCAGAAGAGATTATTGGTGCGCCAAGTGCATGTACTACAAATAATATGCAAAAGAACAGCCGAAGCAGTCTCCAATCTCGTTGAAGCATAGTTCAGGAAATTTTTTCAAAAGAAAACTAATAATCACAAAAAATATGATTTTGTTTTTTGTCATACAACATTAGACTTGACATGGGCATACATTTCTCAGAATATCCGTAAGCCTGAGAACAAATCGGCAGAGATCTGTTAAACCTGTACTGAACTCCCATGCTATCTGACAATAAAATTGGTCACTAGAACATGGCCTTTGGGTCTTTGCAAATAGGATGGGATCTTTATTTAGCACTATTTAACTCTTGCAGAACTAGAAAAATGACATCAGAATCAGGCCAGCTATATACACTATCAACCTAAAATACAGCCACCCAAACAAAGTAGGGCATCATTTACGCCTCTTAGCTATGAAAATTGTTAATAGAACGGTTAATTGGATTTTTTAAATAAAATAAGGTAAAAATATTTTAAAGCATCTTTTTTCTTTACACACACCCATATATATATATATATATATATATGCAGATATTTATATGCATTTTTTCTCTTTATAAAATACAATGAATGTATTTTAAAAAAACCATACTAGTCATTCATTGCAAATGAAATTCAAGTATATATTTTATTCAAAATAGTTTAATGCTTATTCTTCAAAAAATTACTTCTAATTCATAAAAATTTAATAATGTTTGGTGAAATAAAACTGAAAATAAAAATTATTTTTTTGTAAACAAAAAAATTTTAAATACTTTAAAAAAACATCTCTTTTTCATGTGCTTAACGAAAAAATAAGAGAAAATGTTTATTACAATTAAAATTGCTTTTAATGATTGAATTATCACAAAAAAACTGGACAAAAACTAGCAGTTCCAAAAAACAGTGTCTTTAAAATCGGTCAAACATGCACTTTTGAAAAAAAGATCTAATTTGTTATAGGGTCAATACATTTTTTCAAATGCATTTGAAATCATATAGTTTCACTTTGATTTAGTTTCTTTCTTTTTGCTATTGTGATCTGAAATCTGATGCTTTAGCAATTTTAGTAAAATATCTATGATCATGATCATTATTTGTAAATTTACTGTACTTGATCATATATAAAGATTAAGTTTTATAATAATGTAATACAAATAAAATTTCCATTAGCACATCTCTTATTGTGCCACTGTTGCAACAATATGATTTACACAAAATGTATTACAGTTAAAATAAACTGTAAATAACACAAAGTGAATATGATTGTAAAATTATAACATAACAATTTTAACAATTTTGGGCAGAGACCGCCAATTCTTAGATAATCAGTCATGATGATCAGGCATAAAGCATTATATTCACCAGCCTAAATCATTTAAAATGTTTTACAATAGAGCAGAAATAAACGTTAATTTAACTGATTCATATTACTCTACAAAAAATAAATTATTATTAAGTATTTTCCGTTTCTTGCAAATATAACAAACAAATGTGCTTCGCAATACATACTATGCAATGTATATACAATTTTGCATTCAAATTGTTAGGCATCCTTCGGTCTTTCACCTGAGGCTATCATTGCATCATATTCTTCAAAGCGAAACATCTTATATCAGGAAAGTACTGAAAAATGCCAAAAAATATTTAAAGTAAAAACATTCAGCAATTTAAACACAATTTTAAATAACTAAAGATTGTTGCATTGCATTATTGCCAATTCGTCGTTTTCAAGCACTTCATTTAACAAGTCATTATTTCATAACGTCTGTAAAATCTTCTTGTTTCATGTTCATGGAACGCGGATCTCAAATAAAAAAAAACGCTGTTTCCACTTCTTCCAACACCTTATTAGCTATTTGACTGCCCAAGATGGGGTTTGTTGTGCTTTTCTTTTAAAGTTGGTTGTTTTAAGTTGATAAGTCAGATTTTATCTACTCAGCAACACAAACATTTATATTTGAGCCATAACAAACGTTTCTTTTTCCTATTCGCACATTTTAACTTGCGTCCTTTTCATTCATATAGATACAAAAGCATCACCATCGTTGTTGTGTGTTGTTTTGGTTTATCAATTATGAAATTTGTGAAATCAATTATGAATAAATCAATTATGAAATTGTGAAATTTTGGTTTATCAATAAACTAACTTTGAGATTTGCAACACAAAAAATTACATGACAAAGCTGTCATTCAATGTAACTAGGCAACATGTTGAATATGCATTGTTGAAAATCAATTATTTGATCTTCAAGTTCTCTCCCACAGTACCGACTTTGGTAGGAGTTTTAAACAAAATCGTTGCCCTCTTACAAGGTCAACCGATGTTTGCTCTAATACAATAACATAACAATAAAGTATAATTGGGATTTCATTCAAAGAATAACTACAGGTAGAATCTTGACAACTTGGACCAACAAATAATTCGAGTAACGATCTCTTCACAGCGCGCTCCGTCGTCCATCGGCTCCTTTGTATAAAGTCATGGGGAGTCAGCCGCGCAAACATCACCATCATTGTCAACTCCCATTGTTCTCTTGTCAACCATGTGACGCGCAACTGCCACTTCAACACACAGTCCAAACTCTCGGTGTCCCGGATGCCTGACTCTTCACCGTTGTCAGTCTTGATGGACAGAAGCAGGTGCCATAAAGCATACAGTCGGGGCGTGCTGTGTTACGTAAGCTGCCAGACAGACCATCCGGACCGATACCTTCATATTATTTCTTCGACCTACATCCGAGGGCATCACGCAAGCACGCCTGCACATCGGGAAGTCAACAAAGGACCGAAATTTTTAACATTCATGTTGTGAATTTCAACCAGATATGATCTTCAAGTTATTCTCGTGATACAGAAATCGGTGGGAGATTCAAATTGAACCTCGCTGGTCTTCCTCAAGCCAGCTAATGAATACTCTTCGCACAATGAGCAAACAACACAATATGTATGGGATTTCATTCAACAAATGAAAGCAATAGAATCAACAACGACAAGGACGAACAAACAGTTTAAATAGTAACTTCACAACTTTTTCCACCGGTTACCACGACTAATTACTTTTCCTCGAATTTGCATTTGGGATAGAATATGGCTTGAATAGAGCCCGGGAGAGTCAGTCCCACGGCATGGATTTGTTGTAATTCCGCTCCTATTGTTCTACTGTCAAATGTCGAAGGAACGACTACTTCGGCACTTTGGCCTCAACTCCATGTATTATCTCATATGCCCGTTCCTATTCAACTGGTGAGGACATTGTCACGCTTACTGCATCATTTCATGTTCTATCAACATACGGTCCGGCATTGACATAGTGGATAGTGGGTACTGGACTGATGCAACTGCGCTACGCGCCCATGCGCTTGACGCTCCTGGGACTGGCTGCAGCGCGCAATTTTTAACAATAAAAATCTGCTACAATATTTTCAAAAAATAAACATAATTTTAAATTTTATTTTTTTTAAATCAAAAATAAAATTTACAATGAAACCAATATTTCAAATTTAACATCGCATCGTTAGATGCTTTAAACAGTATAACTCCTGAAAATTTTCATACTGTATTAAAAGCTCCAATTATATTTAAAACAATTTTTCAGCGATAGCAAATTATTTATATATAAATAAATTTATATTTAAATATAAATAATGAATAATTAATTAAAAATTTTTGAAATTTTGAACAAAAAGTTGTTTATTTCATTAGGATTTTGAGCGAGAGTATGTCCCAATAATATAAGAAAATACAGATTCTGACATTATGTTTATCAATTGCAAAATTTATTACAACTGAATCAAAAATTATATTATTATTTCATAAAACATAAATGTTACAGGAAAGATGAAATTGTAACGGCGAAAAGCAGTTGCTAAGAAACATTTTTCGAATGTTTTTAGCAAATTAAATTAGAAATGTTCAAATTCTGAAATGTAAAGCTAATTTTTGATTCATAAAATTAAAAATACAATTACATCTTCATAGATAGATGTAAAATGTCTCAGATATTTTGAGTAGAACAATTAACAGATACCGAGTTGTTGCTTAAACGCTTTTAATTCTCAATTAATTGTCATTGCTAATAAAAGGTTCTAATCAATCTTTACTTTTACCTCCATCTGTTTATCTGTAAATTTTACTTGAACTATATGATCAAAAACGCTGAAACTGCTTGAAACAACTGTCTATTGAATTAAGAAAAACACATTAAATCTAAATGTTGTTTGAAAATAGTTGCCTTCTTTATTTGCTTCAAATTTGTCACACAGTGAGCTTTTTATGTTATTTTACGTAATGATGAAAAAAATAATAAAAAAAGTTTTAAAATGTCTGCTAAAAAATAACGTCATATCCATTTCGTGAATTATGTTTTGTAAAGTTTAGAAAACTGCTGCATATTTCAAATGTACAACAATAATAGTAAGAATTATTGTCATTATGGTGCAATTTTTAAGGTAGAGTAATAAATCAAAATTATTTTAAAAATTTGGTCAAATGCAAATCAGAGTAAAACTTTGAAAGAATACGATTTCGTCAATTGTTCAATAATTTATAAGTATAATTTTTTATAAAAATAATCAATGAAAAATTCAGTTTAAAAATTTTTTTTAATTTGTTGAAAAAATAATACTTAAATTTTAAATGGTTACTGTGACCTATATAGTCGATGCACAAATTTAACAGCAATAAATTGATTGTCATTAAAATTTGATCGCAAAAAGTGAGTTGATTGTAAAATTTTCAATCCATGAGTACGGCTTTTATTTTCTGCCGTTTTGCGAAACTTTCTGCTAAACTTGCTTTTTTGTTTATCTGCGTTTTTGTTTTCTTTGTCAATGAAATGTGTGTAAGCAACGAAGCGTTGCATAAAGCATTTTTTGAACTTAATTTTTAGTTTTGAAATGTTATCATTTTATTGAACATCACAGGACTAATTGATATATTGTTGTAACATTTTTTTCATGTTGTTTATTTTACTAATTTTGAATGCCATTTGATTATGGGATGATAGAATTTTTGTTGCAGATATTTTTTATTTGATTACTAAGAAAATTACATGAAATTTTATATTTCTAGAAGCCTGATTGTGTATGCAATATTTTGTGATACTTTTTTGTATTGAAGTTGTTTTTTAATTGAGTGCTGTTTAGCCTTCAAGTACTGACAATAGCCTTTTTATTTTTTGTAGGTCGAATATTTCTGTATGTTTTTTCCTTAACTTCCAGTAAACAGTCATTAAGTGAGTATTATTTTTTTTTTGAAAACAAAAGGAAATTAAAATGCATGCGTTACGTTGAAATTTTTTCAGCGGTGCATTTATGTATTGGTATAGCTGTCACTAAATGCAATTGAGATTGCATTGTTTTTTTAAATGATTTAATTTTTTTTATTTTTATAATTTAATTAATAGTTAATGTTATTGCTTTCTTTGTTGACTGTTGCAAGCAAATGGAAATGTATGAATATAGTTGGAGTTGAGGATGTTTGTTTCAATTTGAAAAAAATTTTCTCAAATTAAATGTTAGCCGATGGTATGATATCTTCATCATTGTATATGCTTTATTTAAAGAAAATTTTTTTTTTAATTTAAGAAATTTAGAGTTCCAAAACAAGTGTTTTGAAATGAAATAATTTGTTTAAATTTATCTTCTTATCAGTTATCCAGTTATTGTTGTACAATGGAACATTTGCCAAGTGATGCAGCGACGCCGCAGTTGGTCAAAGATTTGCTTCCAAGTGTTGACCCTTCGGTTACTAGTAGCAGCAGTTTTGAATATGTTGAACAGTCGATTGACAACAGTCAGAGCAAAATTTTTGTTGCAAACAGTGAATTATACGACGACGCAGATGGATCGGCTGTAATTGAAACCAGTGTCGTTGATGCTTACAATTCAACAATAACTGACGTAATGTATGAATCAGCCGTGGAAGGGAACAACGATGCAACTTTGTCGATGGATGAAAAAGATTTCATGAAAACTGCACGTTCTGAAATAGAGTTGTGCATTACTCCAACTGAAAGGTCTGCAGTTGGTGACGTCATAGTAGCAGAAGCAAACACTGTTGATAGTGAAGAAGATGCGGATAGTAAAATTGGCAAAGTGGAATCTGTTACTGAAAAAGATGACAAAGAAGAAGAAGAATCCGACCATGGCCAAGGTGATCAAAATTTGACGAACAACAATTTCGATAGTGCAGATGCTGCAGAAGTGAGCAATGATGTGGGAATTAGTGATGTTGTTCAGCAAGAGAATGGGGATGATTTAACAAAAAAGCCAAACGAGCCTGTTGCTTCTTCTCTCAAGTCAGGCGATCAAGTTGGCGAGGAGACGGATGAAGTGCTTGAATATGAGCCAGTGATGGTCACTCAGACATTGTCCAACGATGCCATTGTTGAGTCAAAATTGCAAGAAAGCGTCTCTTCTGTCGATATGTCGTCAAATGTGCAATCAGATGTAAATAATGCAGATGCAAATTTTACTGAACAGCCAATCGAAATTGACAATCAATTGGAAAAAGATGAAAATGTTTCATCTGAAAATACAGCTACGAAAGTTGAAATTGAAAATTTAACAACAGAAATTGAAATGAAAGATGTTTCTGTTGAGGAAGATAAAGATGTCAGCGAAAAAGAATTGAATGAAACTATTGTCGAGGTATCAAAAACTGAATCTGTGGTACAAATGAATTTGGAACCCGACAACACAGTGGAAGCAGAGAATGCTGATCAATCACGGTTGAATCAAGTGAAAAACGAAGCGAATAATGATGAATCAGTTAATGACAGTATTAAGCATGCAACGACTGTAATTGAGAAAGATGAAGAACTGGTTGGCCCAGGTAAATAATTTTTTTTCTTTCTCTTTTTGTATATGTGTGTAAATTTACATTGATTAAATTAAAATGTGAATTTATGTTTGCTTTATGCAGTAGTTAAACGTGGTAGACGAAGAAAATCACAAGCACAATCGGCAGAAAAAGCCAGCGAACCTGTAGAACAGATGACAACTCGCAGTAGGAGCAAAGCTGCAGCTTTGGCTAGTGCTGCAAATACAGAGGAAAAGAAAAGCAATACTGTTGTTAACAAAACAGTTGAAAGTAATTCTGCTGCTGGTTGCTTGATTTCAAATTTTTCATCTTAATTTTCAAGGTGAAATGCAAATGGAATCGAAAGAGGTTGTAAACCGTATTGGTAGACCGTCAACTTCGAAAAGGGGACGAAGTAGAAAATTTATTATTATTCTATCTTAAATTGTCAAGTATATTATTTTCTGATTTGACAAAATTTGTCACAGAACCGCGTCAAAAGGATACTACAGAGACTGCTGCTGCTGCTGCTGATAAAGCTGTAAAGAGTACCAAATCCAAGGAAAAGAAGCCGGTAACGAAATCTGTCAAACGTAAAGCTAAATCCAGCAGCTAAATAATTTTGTACAAAATGAATCAAATCATGCTTTTTTTTGCTCTTTATCTCAACAACTTTATCATATTAAGTTTAGTTTATTTATTCAATATTGCGTAGAAGTTTCCCTTCTTATCTCTGTTATCAACAGTTTTAAAGAGAACTACTACATTTGCATCAGATGTAGTGTGGGTGAAATTTTGATTACGTTGTTTTGTAATTTTATTTTTCAGTTGTCGAAAGTTATTTTCAGTTAATCGCATTGCATTATGATTAAAAATGTTTACATTGATATATTGAAAGATAGATTTCGTCATTTTTATTAGATTATTTTTTGCGCCAACCGTCAAGTTTTACATTAAATGTACATCAAATTTGATCAAGTTTTCTTTGATTACAATGTTCGAAATAATTATTCAAAAGTGAAACAATATAAAATGCAAATTTATGATCATAAATTTAAATTGGCATGTTTCAGTATCATTTAACATGTTATGTAACAATTAATTATACTAACGAAGGTAATTCACAAAGATACTTCGTACTTTTTCGTTACTTCGCTACGTACACAAAGATACTACTTCGTAGTGAAGATTTCAAAATTAATATAAGAAATGTGTATTTAATCAAATTGTATAATGTGAAAGGTAGTAAATTTTAAAATGAAAACAACTGTTGAAAAATTTTCAATTCAAATTGTATTTTTATATTCAGTCAGTTCATTATTTATTCACTTTGTGTTATTTAGCAGCTTGTAATAATGACAGAAAAAGTGTTGTGCTTTTGTATTTTCATTTAAATTTTTTACAGCAATGAAAATTAATTATTAAATTATATACGTAAATAAATGAATAATGTAATTGATTTTAATAATGATGGTTCCAAAAAAATACGACATGTTATTAAAGATGAATTTAAAGTGATACACAATTTCGTTTTTATTTCTATTTATTCCAATTTCATTTTTAAGTTCGATCAATACTATTATTACTGAGAAGATATATTATAATAACGTGGTATCCATTTTCCGTATGCCCGAGAACCACCGGTACGTGGATCTAACAACTGTTCCACATTTTCGGCCAAACCGTTCAGCTTATCGGTCAACTGCAAAGCTAACGTGTGCAATCGTTTCGGCTCTGTATGACTAATAACCACGCATCCTGAAGGCTCATCAAAACTGGCTGGAAAGTTGTTTTCAATAATCAACTTGCTAAAATAACATACATTAAACAACAACAACAACAGTATAAAAATATAAATTTTAAAAAATTAAATAATAAAATGAATAGCAAGAAAAATTGAATTTTTTTTACCTAATTGCTGTATGGACAGTTTTCAAATCAAGATCAAACATTGATGCCAGTCGTTGCAAGGAGACTGAATCATAAACACTGGAAAAGGATATTATGTAAGCTTTCAAACTTTCCAACTTAATTCTAGCAACAATCATTCCTTTCACTTTTTCACTGTTTGGAAATAAATTCCAAACTTTAGCGTTCATTTTCGGATTGAACACATAATCCACGCACGCTTTCCAATCACCAGTGAGCAATGCTTTGGATGCAGCCATCACGTGCTCACGGGTATTTTCCGGCGGTCCGACGATATACTGTCGTTCGGATTGCTTGAGCTGGTAATGAAATGAACGGGTTACGATACTTCGACGAAATTCAAATTCTTTTGAAGCCATAAGCGGAATCTCCAACAACATTGCGCACAGCAAATAAACACATTCTGCCAATTCCAAATTGATATGCATGTGATAAGGCATCCGACGTAAACGTTCCAACTTCTCCTGTTCCGGCGTGCGATCCTGGTTGCGCATCATCGACCCTTGAGCCAGAAGCTCTTTCGCACGACCACCATTCTGCAAATCCGACAACGCGTACAAAGCTTCTCGTATCAAACCATTTCGAAATGCACACAAACCCAACTGGCACACTGCCCGATTGTACAGAATTTGAGATGAAATTTCCGTATGATCAATATGAGTCTGCAGATGCGACATCAGCAGAATATCCCGCGCTTGATACCAATGATCATGCAATGCCAAATGGTAAACCTGGCATAAAGACGCTTCGGTGCGAAGTCGTTTTGTTGTATCGTTCACGTACAAGTATTGACACAATTCTTTCATTTCGGCCAAACTCGAAGATGCGCATGCATTCACAACAGAATCCTTGCTTTCACAAGCCAAAGCTTCAGGATCAAATTTATAATAGAGATGATGTATTTTTCTCATATAAATGCGGCACACTTCTTCCACTGGACACTGTTTCTTAGCCAACTTCACGCGCATATACTGAATAAGACTATCCAAATAAGAGCAAACAATCTTCTCTCCTTTCAGTTTTTCCACATAATCAGTACTGTGACAATCGGCATCTTGCAGTATTTTCGTAAATTCATCATCCAAACGTTCAAATACTGACACTAAACATGCATGAATTTGATACGGTAATGTAGGATCGGTCAAATTTTCCATATCTTCATTCACTTCTAAGCCACAAATGATATCTTGGTTGGCCATCAAAATGTCAGTTAAATCTTGGAGACAAGCCATACAACTGAGCCAAGAGCTGTGCAACAGTGCATCGGCCATTTTTGGATTACAATCAAAATAGCTAGTGATAATGGCAAAATTAATTTTCACCTGCAACGCTGGATTAAGACCACGCGATGTAGTAATTTTCAAAAGTTCTTTCAGCAAATCCACCGGTGCAAAACGATCCGTAGCTTTACGCTTTCGAACTGAAATCAGCTCTTGAAGCTTTTTGGCAACCGCTTCAGCATTAATATCGCTCTCCTTTTCGAACATCTTTGGCGCCTCAACAACGACAGCAGCGCTACCAACAGTTTGTTGCCATTCACCTTCTTCTTCTTCGACTTTCGCTTCACCTGGCTTTTCTTTATCTTCGCGTCGCTTTTTCCTCTCCAGTTTCTTTCTAGCACGCTCGTCGTCGTCTCGAGTTGTGGATTTGAGAAAGAAACGACGCAACTCTTCCATCTTTTTGCCAGTTAAATCTTCCAATTCAGAATCCGTCGATGAGCTCATCTCCCAGTCGCTCTCTTCATCTTCTGCATCACTTTTGGCAACAGCTTTCTTCACACGACGAGCGGCAGATTCGCGCTTATCCATGTCCACTTCATCGTCTGCATCCGAAGACAATTCTCCAGCCGTTGCATCGCTGGATCTATCGGACATGTCTGGAGCTTCTTTGTAATCGGCCAGTTCCAAATCAAATTCACGCATATATTTGCGCAACTTCTGTCTCAGAGTAGTCAAACCTCGAGCGTTGTTTTTACTCATCTGGCGTCTCCCTTCACGATCTTCCCATTTTTCATTAACAAACTGTTCCAATTCAGCAAGACAACGAAGAAAAAATCTAGGAGTACCACCACCTTCTCGATCAATCAGTGCTCGGGCTTTTTGAAAAGCCTTGCACAGATCTTCAAAACCGCCGAGCAATTTGGACATGTCACTAATTTTTCGATAATTTTTGATTTGTCTTATCAATTCATTCAATTCTTCAAATCGACGGTCCTTTTCTGGTCGAACCACACGACGCTCGTCATCGTCAGAATCAGAAAATGGCAATGATTGTACAGGCCGAGCGTGTGAAGGACGAGAAGAAATTTGCACTTCATCCTCGGTGCTTTCACTTTCACTTTCTGAATCTGAAAAGCCGCGGAAGAACTTCGACATATCTTATCACTCACAGCAAACAATAATGACAACTCCTAACTAACATCATACCGTATTTAGAACGCAGGTTATTTTTCAATTACATACTGTAGAATTGTTCATTTTTTTTTAACAAGAAAATATATTTCAAAATTCTTTACTTAAAATTTCATCTTTAATCTAATATATATTTTATAAGTGTATTTTTCAAGTAAGTGTACTTTATTTTTAAATAAATTTTTACGAAGGAGTAAAAATGTTATAATACAAAATTTAATGTTTATTAAGGGATTTTTTAGCTTTATATGCGAGATTAATCAATTTAAATAAATGCACATATTTCAAATCAATGAATTGTTGTTTACGGTGTGTATAAACTTGACTATATTTGATAAATAAGCAAAGGGCCTCTAGCTCAAATGGTAGAGCGCCCGCTTAGCATGCGGGAGGCACTGGGATCGATACCCAGGAGGTCCAATTGTTTTCACGCTTTTATACGCCATTACACTTAAACGAAAGTATGTTCTTCTGCACACAGCGTTACTGCTCCTTCATTTTACAATGTATTTTATATTTTTTTACTCTAACTTCAGTCCTGACATTTTTTTTGGAAATTACATTACATTACATTACGTAAGCCATTAAACTGTAGGAGCACTCCATTATTTTAACTTTATAACTTATAACATATAACGATCAATAGCTACAATATAAAGGAGTTTCTCTTGATGCGAGCTGCGGCCGAGATTTGTAACTCGTAGTATTTAACGACATTTACAATAGTTTGTATAAAATCGGTACATATTATGGTAGCATTTTATTGGAAAATAAATTTATAATATTTCAGGAACACATAGGTATCTTGAATTCACTAGTTTTCATTATCCATATCATTATTTGTCTTCGTTTCTTGTAGTTTTCTAATTATACCGTAATACTTACTCGAAAATCTTTAATCAGTATACTGTATGTTATTGTTAGTTTTATGATTGTTGAGCCATTTGGCTGTTCATGTCAAAGTAATAAGTCATTGTACTTTGATTTCCATGTATCTCTGAATTCAAAAAGCAAGTTATTTTGCTTTTTTGGACTGAAAAAAATTATTTCAAGAAGTAAAGTGTAGTAAGATTGCTAGAAATGTTATTTTATCCTATTTATCATATGCGATATTGAGTGCTTTTGCTTGCATCTGCGTTTTGGAAATTGCACGTTTCATTATTAGCGAGTTTAATGTTTAATTTCAGTTTCAAATTATGCTTTTTCAGCAAACTTGTTCATGAAGCATCAAAAGTTCTAGTTGAAAAATGAAGATTATTGTTATACGAGATTGTGTATGTTTTTGATAGTCAAACAAAAAAAGAAAACTTAATGTATGTTGCATGATTTGTAGGGTTGAAAAAAATACTGATCTATTGAAATCGCTTGCTATGACAAGTTACTAATGTAAACAAGGCTGTGATTTTTGAAAAAAGTCTGCCGTAGTATCGCTTGAAGTTTCCAATAGCCGAATTGTGATTACAATGATATAATGAATTTGAAGCAGCTACATTATCAAAGTTTCGTTTCATTTAAAGAAAAAGCAACTGTTATAAATGTTCCAGATGAATAACGAAACGAGAAGTCAAATATCACACGTAAATCTAAGACAAACGTTGGACAGCTTAAATCAAAGAACAGACAGCTCATTGGATATGATGATTGCACCAAACTTCCGATTATGGATGCTGCTTGCTTTGATATTAAGCATCCTGCTATTCATGAGTAATATACAGAAATTTCATTAAACGTTAAAAAATTCTATTTTTTAGCTGTGGTTGTTTGCTGTTTTATCAAACTTAGAATACCTAGAACAAAACGAGAGATTGAATTAAATGATGTGAAAAGAAAGTTAACTCGAAAAGGAAGTAAATATCATGGTGAAGAAGATATTCAACAATGTAAGCTGTGTATTCTCTTCATATTTTTTTTATTATAAAAGTTGTATCTCTAAATAATACTTATTTAAGCTGCACTGTGCAGTCGTTCCCACACCAGTTCAGATCAAAGTGAGGAAAACATAATCGACAGCAGTAAAACGCCGAAACGTTGATGAATGTCAAAGTAGAAATTAGCTACATTAAAGCAAAATTTCTACTGAGTTTTCAAGCAACCTTGAACTGTAGCCACTATTCGTCTTGAACCTAGAAAGCTGTTTATTAATGTTTTACAAAGTAATTAAATTTATTTACCGCCATAGTTCCGATGTTCACAAAGCCATATACCTTGCCATTGACCAAGATTAAGTTTTCCATCAGTAATAGGAATATTCAGCGATGATCCCAAAAGAGCACACTTGACATGTGCTGGCATATCATCTGCACCTTCGCAACTATGTTTGTAGGATATTTCCTCAGGGGCAATGTTGTTCAACATCATTTCCATATCTTTCCTTCAAATACCAGAAGCAAGTTTCATCTAGTGACAACTGTAACTTAGAGCAATAATACCTGACATTTGGATCATAGTTTTCATTTATAGTAATGCTTGCTGACGTATGTTGAACTAAAAATAATTCATATATATTTCATATTAGTAAAATATACGTATGAGTCAATCTAAAAGACTCACGAAATATATTTAAAAGGCCAATGGAAAATCTCTTTATTTCAGGTAAGGCTTGTAGAAGTTCTGTTGTAATTAAATGACAACCGCGAGGTTTAGATGTTAAAGTGATTACACGCTGAAGCCAAGTTGCATTTTCTTTCACTGACATTTCAGGTATAAATTATGAAACCTGTGTTTAAATATCACTCCGGTGTATTGCAGAAACAGAAAACTTACAGTATATTAATGACTGTCAAGTTGCTATTCAATTTCTGAGTAATAATGTGAATTTGGCTGTAGTATAAAATGGACTGCAACTGGTCCAGCAGCTTTGCCATGCAGTAACCTGTTCTTTTTTATTTACCTGATTGCTCTCATGATTGGCTGCATTCTGGTTTTGCGTGAAAATAATTTTTACTTTTTAATTATCCTAAAGTGATTTGTTGTTTTACTGGAATCCATGTCAGTTTTCTTTATAATTCACATTTGTGAATAAACATTGTAGCAATAGAGCTTAACATTATTGAGCAGTGTTATTCTTTATTTTTTTCTGGTAGAGCTAATTTTATTCTTAAGAAAGTAAGAACAACTCTTATTTGTGAAAAATAATTAGAATTTTATATACATTTAAAAAACCAAATTTATCTGTACTTTTTATGTGAATTGCAATAAAATTTGTTTTACAAAATCAAACCGACTTCTGTTTTTTACTTTATATACATCTCTACCAACCGGGCGTTTTTGTCGATAAAAGTAAAACCCTAATCTGCATTTATCTGATTTCAGGCAAATTTTTTTTTATTTGAAACAAAAATTTTTTTCCAAACATAAGATATTCGTTTCTAAAATCAGGAAAGCAACTGACACTGGCTACTTTTAATTAACTGAACAACTGCAGTTTTGGACAAATTGGCAATTGTTTATCTTTTCTTTGTACTGAAATCGCCTTTAGCTTATCAACTGGGCATGGCAAATTAATGCAACCATTAATATGTCACTTTTTGAGCCATTTAATGACCAAGATGCTTAAAATTGAAAAGCAAAAACAGCAGTTGTGATTCAGCTGCTAGATGTTGCTTGCTAGATGTACAATTGTGCATTTAGAAATTATCTCACCAACAGCTGAGCGCCAAACAAAATAAAATCTTCTGTTAAAGTTTTTGCTTTTGAAATATTTTGTATACATTTTTTAAAATCTCATCAAAATTTTTTTTGAAAATTTGAAAAAAAACTCTAACCACACTTTGGACATTGCTTATGAACATTATCTTCAGCAGAACATGAACAATATTCCGTATTTATTAAATGATATTTTGAAAATAGTTTCACTGGAATATTTTCATGAGTAAACAAAATAATGTCTTTTTATTTATGCAAGCATATTTGATGAGTTCAGAAAATACCTTATTTAATGGAGGATGTGAAGTGTTACAGAATGACTTTTTGTGCTTGTCTTGTTGAACTTCTGTTGCTTGTTTGTTGAGTTTGAGAGTGAGTATAGCGGGAGTTTAGTGGTGTTGAGCTTCATGCAAATCAAGCTCTCCTTATATAACTGAGGAGATCTCATCTTCAATCTAGGCTGACGCATGCAAGTGTAATTATACTGTTTGCCGCAGCTGCAAAATGCTCTAGCTCTACCGAAGTAACTGTCAGTTTTGTTCGTTATTACAACATGATTACTCTGTCCATTCACCATGCTTGTCCGTGTGTTGGCCTATCGAATTATCTACCGGAGTTCCATTTTGTTTGATAAATTTCAAACATGTCACAATAAGTGACCGAAGTAAATTCCAAACAGATAAGAATACTACTTTAAAAATTGCAAAACTGCGTTTAAATGATAATGAATAAACAAAGACAAGTAGTATTAGTCAATTCAAACTGATGCTATGTGAAAATAATGAAATGACGACATCACAAGCAGGTAACGTACTCATAATGCAAGCAAATGACATTTAAACAATGTGACAGCCAATTAGCACAAACTTAGTAAAAAATTTTATTTATTATAATTAACAACAATGAAATGAATTATTATTGCTTGTGAATTATTTAATTTACTTCAAAATATATAATCACAAAAAATATTGAATGTAATTTTGAATTCAATAATTTTATGTTTATTATTTGTGTATACAGAGTGATATTTTAGCGCTAATTGACGATGCGCCAGTCCGCCAACTTGTATAAATATGCCACGAAATTAAATAACAGACATTATTGTCATAATTAGGGAAAATCTATAAGATCATTAAGTTTATTCAATAATTCAAAATTGAAAAAAGGAAAAATAAGAAGCAGAACACTTAGGCCGTTTCGAACTAATATATATATATATATATATATATATATATATATATATATATATATATATATATTAAATGTTAAAGCACTTTATTTTAAAATATTATATTATTTCAATGCATGCATCACATTTATTTTCACATTTGAAAAGATAATTTTTTACTAAATGAAAATTTTAGTTGCTTCTGAAGCAAATAAGTTAGGCTTGGAATTTGAAAAAATGCATTCAACCCTTTTGTACTATTGCATTACCATCGCTGTAAATATGATGGTGAGAACTTTGAACATTGGAAAATTTAATTATTTCAAAATACTCATTACAGGTTGGCAATGCTGATGTTTTCACGGTTTATCTTTTTGAATTAGATACTTCATGTTTGTTGAAGCATGTATATTCAGATGGTTCATCCACACAAGGATTCTTAGAAACTGTTTACAACATTACTATAGACGAATGCATTTACCAATGTTTCTATGAAAGCAGTGGCATGGTATGTAATGTCATTCAATATAATAAGGACAATAAAAAATGCACACTATACAACGGTGTTGAAAGAAAGCTTCTCAAAAAATTTGATTACCAAGAAAGTACTGTGTCTATGCTTTTTGTATTCAGCTGCGAATCAGGTAAAAATTGCAAAACATATTTAAAAATTAAATTATATTATAATTTCAATTTCAGGTTATCAAAGCAGCCTATCGAACATGTTTTCAAGAAATCATTTCACATTGCATTCTTTATACAGTGCAAAATCTGAAATATGGGGACAAACGTGCCTTCTAGAACAGCGAGATCTGGAGCTTTCGCATCATGCTCATTTTCTGGGAATTTCATATGGCACTATAGAATCATGCGTATTTACTTGCAACGCATTTTTATCTGCTACTTCATGCAATGCAGTTTCAGTTTCACAATACAATAATTCGTGTTCATATTATAATTTTAAAGTCAAACAACCACCAATGCAGAATGCAACAGCAAACAGACCACAGATAACAATCATTCATTTATGCTTTACTGGTAAATTCCTCTTTTCTTATTTATTATTTATAAATTGATTGTTATTTTTTACTATTATTGTGCTTCAATTTTTATTTAATTTAGATAATTTGCGTATTTCTTCGTATGATGTACAATACGGTCGCAGTTTGCATTATCTTCTTACAGCCGCTCCACAGCCATTTCCATCACATCATGAAAGTAGGCAATTTTATACGAAT
Source organism: Trichinella pseudospiralis (assembly GCA_001447645.1). Classification (NCBI taxonomy): domain Eukaryota; kingdom Metazoa; phylum Nematoda; class Enoplea; order Trichinellida; family Trichinellidae; genus Trichinella; species Trichinella pseudospiralis. The sequence goes on along the minus strand of JYDV01000003.1, from coordinate 578,138 downwards.
AATTCCATCACCACTATTATATTTTGGTTTTTTGAGGTATAAATGGAAATTTTAAAGAGTCTAAAATTCATCTATTCAGACATTTTGAATTATGCATTGTCAGATCATTTCCAATAAGTTCATTGAATAATTTATTTATTCTGAGAAAATTTAATGACATACGATCTTTTAATATGTGTCTTAATTTGTGCCGTCAAACAATAACATCTTGGCCTTATCGTGCTGTGATATATTCAAGAAAAAACAAAAAATGTGCTGTTCTGGGCAGTGGTATTGGTTATAAAACAGTCAAGCTAAATGAGAATGTGATAATTACTGAAGTGCGGGATTGTAATTTAGGTAAGCATATTTTACATTATTATTTTTTAATAATTGGATTTATTCTTTATACAGTTTTTTATTATTATTATAAATTTATTTAAATATAAAAGTTTAAAAATCACTTTTACTTGGTACAAATTTGATGTGGTTTTCAACGAATGAACATGAAATATTGTAAAATTATAAAAAAATAACAAAAAATGCTGCAGTGCAAAGCATTTATTTTAGAATATTTATAATTTAAATAATTTTTATTAAAAATATAAAAGTTAAGTAACGTTTTACATTGTAATATTTAGAAAAACGTAATAAGTTCAATTTAGATAGAATGGAAGAAAGAACAGATAATCCACCTCCACTGAAATATTACTTTGAAGAAACAAATGATATTTGTTTTGTTGAATTGAACACGTTGAATTATTCAAATTATTTTACTGTTGTACAGAAAACTCAGAATGTGGAAAGTTTCAAGCAATGTCTCAGGCTATGTCGCCAAACCGTATCAAAGTTAAACTGCATGGCGGTTGATTATACAACAGAGATGCAGTGTAGTTTGTTGAAAAGAATAGTCAATAATGGAACATTTTACAAACATGGAAATTCAGTGTTTGCTGAATTACTGTTTTGTGAGAAAGCAACAGTGGCAGATTTAGTTCTTAATTTTTAGTTATATATTCTTTATAGTAAAATATTGCTACGATTCAACTTACTTGGAGCAGTTTTAAGTGAAAGCACAGCAAGACTAAGCAATGACAACCCCTGCTAACTGGTAAATAGCGGACAACATGTGAGCAAACAGAACAGTGGCAATTGATTTAATTAAGATGGTATTTTTTTTCAATTAACAAGCTTATGTTAAAATTACAAATCAATTACAAAGACACAGCTTTTTGACACAGACAATGTTTTATTTGTTCTGCTTGAAAACGGCAATAACTTTACTTTTGTGAATTCTTAATAAGTTTGAATTTCTTTAATTTCTTATTAATATGGAATTTATCATTATCATATAAGCAGCTGTTTCAACAGTAATTAATAAATTAACTGAAAATTAAATAAGTAAAATGAATTATGTTTTCAGTGCCATGAAATTTGTTATACTAACAGTGGAATGCTGAAATAGCAAGCTCGTAAATGCCAGGATTAATATTAACTGTAACACTAGATTCAGCATTTCTTTTAACAGTTTACAGTTAGAAAAAACAAAAACAAGAAGCATAAATAAAGTTTGAGAATTTCCTTCTTTATTTTGTTTAATTGATTTTTTTCAATTTTAAATACTAAATACTTAAATTTATTAATATCTGTTTTGTATTTACATGTCTGCTTAGTTACACATAATTTAGATTTCAATCTTTAAATTAATTTCTGCACCTAAAACAACAATTGAAATGATAATTTGCTTTAATATCACTTTAATTATTTATGTGTACACTGCAGTTACCTTTAGGAAAAAATCAGTATCATTTGAATCTGAAAATGCATTTAGCACATCTTTACTGCTCCATTATCATTGCTGCAAATGTGATGGTGAGAAAGCTATTCTTTGAGCATTAAAAAATTAAATATTTCAAAATATTTATTATAGGTTGGAACTGCTGATGTTTTCACTGTTTTTCTTCCTGCACTAGAGATTTCATGTTTATTGCGCAAAGTCAATGCAAATGCTTTATCCATGCGTGGATTCTTAGGCGACCTTTACAACAGCACTATAGATGAATGCATTTACTTTTGTTTTTTTGAGAAGTATGACGATGGATGTAATGTTATTAAATTTATGAAACCCATTAAAACATGTGCAATTTATGACGGCACTAAAATGGAACTTTACAAAAAGCCTAGTCTTGATGTACAAACTTTGCCTGTGCTTTTCATACAGGACTGCGACGAAGGTGACCATAATAACTAGCAAAATTAATAAATTAAATTTAAATAATTTAAGGTTACAAAAACAGCTTATCGGAAGAATTTGCAAGAAATTATACCACAACAAATTCTTTATTTTACGTAAAATCTAAAGAGTTTGATGAAATGTGCCTTTTAGAAATGCGCTATGTGAAAAGCATTCATAATTCTCTCTTTCTTGGAAATTCATTTGGTAGTTTTGAAATTTGCGTGTTCACTTGCAATGCATTTTCAGCTAAGACATTATGCAATGCAGTTATTCATCACAATGAAATGTGTTCGCATTATTATTTTGAAGTCAAGGAACCACCACCTCTGCCGATTGAAGGAAAAACGTCACCATTAATAATTATTCACTTGTGTCTTGAGGGTAAATTCTTCTTCATTATTATTATTCAATATTTGCATTGTGTATAATGATGAATTTTTTCCTTCAGCTTTTGTTTAAAACTGTGTAAAATATTACACTGTATAGTTGCATTTAAAGTTGGTATAATTTAGGTGATTTACATGTTTCTTCCTATGATGTAAAATATGGATACAAATTATATTACCTTCTTTCACCAATTCCATATCCGGCCAAACAAAATAACAGTAGGCAGTTTTTAATGACTAACTCAATTGTCACCGTTGTTGTTGGTTTATGTTGCTTTTGAGGTGCAAATGGAACCAAAGCTTTTGCAAAGTTTAATGATGCTGCGATTCATTTGTTTAAACATTTTGAATTGTGCGTCGTCAGAGTGTTCCCAATAAACAATCTGGGCGGTTTATTCGTCTTGAAAAGCTATAACAGTATTCCATCTTTTATTTCATGTCTTCATTTATGTCGTCAAACAGTTTCATCATGGCCTTATCGTGCAGTGATGTACAAAAAAAAAGACCAACAATGCGTTATTCTTGGCAGTGGTGTTGGTTACAGAATACACACATTTGAAAAAAATGTGATGCTTGCAGAACTACGCAACTGCATGTTAGGTGAAACGTGAATAACAATGATAAAAATATTTTCATTATTTTTTTAATAATTCAATTTTTTCTCACATCATGCTTCCTTTTTATTACAAATTTCTTTTTTAAATGTAAAACTTTTGCAATTATCTTTATCTCATTACAGATTTGGTGTTGCTTTCAAATGAATGACAATGCAGAGCAGTAGTCTTATAAATTTTTTTTCTTTATTTAAATAAATTACATTAGAAGACGAGGAAACAGCAGTTAAATGATATTTTTTATATTATAATATGAACATTACATTCAGTAACTGATGAGTTCAATTTAGATCGAGTGGAAGAAAGAATAGATAATCCGCCTCCATTAAAATATTACTTTGAAGAAACAAGTGACATTTGCTTTGTTGAAGTGAACGTGCTCAATGATTCCAGTTATTTCAATGTTGCACAGAAAACTCAGAATGTGGAAAGTTTCAAGCAATGTCTCAAGCTTTGCCGCAAAGCAATACCACGTTGCGCAGCCGTTGATTATACGACAAGAAAGCAGTGTAGTTTGTTGAAAAAAGTAGCCCATAATGGAACATTTTACAAGTATGAAAATTCTGTATTTGCTGAAATATTATATTGTGAAAGGGCGACTATGATTGATTTAATTAATGATTTTTAATTATCCATTTCTATTCTTACAATCCAAAATTGTCCATTTTTATACCAATAAATACCCGCCAAATAGTTTTTTAAAAAATAAATAACCTCAGCTAATGTTGTTTATTAAGTAATTTAGTTTTTTAATTATTTATGCACGAGTATTTGTGCTATTCAAATTAGTTTCCAATAGTGAATTAATGTTCAACATTTTTATGTTGAACTAAATTGAATTAATCTTCTGGCAAATGCTTTAAGTGTTTTTGTACATTTATTGTTTTGCATTGCTATAAAACTATAAAGTTGCATTGTTCATTGTTTTCAGGCTAACTGATCATTAATATTAATTTCTAATCGATATGAATTTTTTCGAATTACAATTTTATCACGATGCCTAATCAGTTTTAAGCTGATCATATTTAGAAGATAGCATGTAAAATTCATTATTTATTTTCGTACAACAAAATAATGTATTTATTTTAATATATGTTAAACCAAATGTATAAATGTACTTAATGTATAAAATAATCTAAAGAATTACAGCTATGAACTTTAATTAATGTAGCCGTAGCTATCGCTAAACAATGCTGCTAGTCGTCAGAAAACAAAATGTCTAGGCAAACTTCTACATGATGCTGATATTTGTAATAAGCGTCTAAAACGAGAGTAGATTCTGTTTAATAAGAAAATACACTGCTTTTCCACTGCTTTCACCGAGCATACTTGACAAAACTTAAATCATTATTTTAATCGTACACGATGATAATACTATTATTGTACGTAGTATTATTACTGCCATTTTGCAAATAATGTGAAACACATTAATTAGGAAACATCAAATCAAAATGATCAAATAACTCAGTAACCACAATCATGTTCTTTGTGACTGTTTACACCCTAAAAAGTTTCAAATTTAATTGTGACGTAGAAATGAAGAGTGTGAAACATACTTCTTCACAATCTGAACTACATCTTCATCATTAAGAACGTGATCTTTTCCACATCTTTGTGGATTGTGTTTTACGGAAGAGCCCCAAACTAATGCACTGAAAAAATGATCAAATTATTCATCTTTCTACAGAAATAAAAATTCCATCAAAAACACGATACTATTTAAATTCTTTTAAAAGTGACTTGTGTATTTTGCAGCACAAATCTTCAACAGTAGGATTTCCAGCTGGCAGCACAATTGGAGACGTATAATCTGGCAACTGACCTTTTGGTTTCGTATATCTGAATTATAAATATGATGACAATAAAACAACAATGTCTTCATATTTATAATAAAATAAAACAACAATGCTTACATCCTAATTAAACTTAAATAATCCCAAATCTTTTCTAGCAAATCATCAAAATTCCATTTATGATGTGCAGATAAAGGAACACAATGCGGTATTTTATATACAATGTCCAATTCCTGTGCAAGTAAAAAATATAGTTATTGAAATAAAATGCACCATTATAATCAAAGCACCTCAATTGTAATTTGGTCGATTTTGTTTAGCACGTAGATGCATGGAATGTACACCCGGTTACCTTCGACGATATCAATTAAATCTTCAGCTGTGGCATCATATCTCAAAATAACATCTGCGTTGTGTATTCGGTATTCGGACAGTATGGTTTTGACATTTTCCAGATCTAATTCAGACTGAGGAACCTTTAATCCCATAAAAACTTGCCATTTCATCACAAATATAAATTAAAATAAAAAACATAAAAAGCTAACCAAAGCAGTCAAATTTATTCCGCCTTTATCTTTCTTTTTGAAACCAATATTAGGAGGCTGTTTATTAAGTCGAATACCAAATCCTTCCAACTCTTTTTCAATTATACGCTTATGTTGTAGTGGCTTTAGCATATCAAGTACAATCAAAATCAAATTACACGTTCGTGCAACTGCAATTACTTGACGTCCTCGTCCTTTTCCATCTTTTGCTCCTTCAATAATACCAGGTAAATCGAGAAGCTACGACAAAATAAACTTGCCAAAAACGTAAATTATCATTCAGCTGCTAAAAAAGTATACCTGAATCTTGGCACCTTTGTATCTTATAACACCTGGGACTGTAGTCAAAGTTGTGAATTCATATTCAGCCACTTCAGAATATACGCCAGCTAAATTTGTCAGTAAAGTTGACTTTCCCACAGATGGAAAACCTAAAATTAATCATTAGAAATCCTACCTATAATTACCAACAGAAAAAAATTAATATATACTCAAAGTTTAATAAGAACAATGTTTTAATTTGTAATAAAATTACCGACAAAACCAATGCGAGCGTCCCCGGTTTTAGCTACGTCAAAACCTTCTCCACCTCCACCTCCACCACCTTTTGGTGTCAACAATTCGCGACGCAATTTCGCTAGTCGTGCTTTAAGCAAACCCAAGTGTCCCATGGTTGCCTTATTACGCTGAGTTCTAGCCATCTAAAATTGAGCTGAACAATTTCATACGATGTTCATACGATGTATTCATACCTCAGCTTCTATTTCAGCAATTTTTTGAAGAATACTCATTTTAAGAGTTCAAGCAACCTTAAAAACAAGATACAAAAGATAAAGTATACATTAAAATAACATCAATACCGGTAAATTTATACAAAAGTAAGGAAGCCAAAATAACAACCAACACGTAAAAAATGACAACTTTAAGTCAGACGGTAATACAGTAATAAAAAGCAATCAAGTACAAATGTTTTATACACAGTTAAAAATAAACAAGAGCCATATTTAATGAATTTTCATATAAGCAATACTTTACATTATAGAAATCCAGTATGAAGATGAAATAAATCAATTATTTAGTAAAAAGTATCAGCAAATTAATCAATTCAATTAGTAAGCTCAACTTTTACATGCGTTTTGGACAATTTTGTGGCATAAGTTTCTAGCGTCACCACTGCAATGAAAAAACTGGGTGAAAATGGTATACTTTCATAAAAACGGAAAAATGTCTCCCCATACTTTCTAACTAACGAATGAATTTGTTCAAAACTTGTAACTTTTATTACTTTTTGTTAATTAAAATAATTGCCTTATGATTCTCAGGAAAATGCTTCTTTTTGGCGTATTTAGCTTAAAGTTTTATTAGTTACTTTGGTCAAAACAGTTCATTTGAAATGTTTACCATTTGAGTGGAAGTTTAATTATTGAAATTTCTAAAAATGAAATAATAAAAGAAATTTTCCTAAGAAACGGAGTAGTACCGTCGTTGTGTGGGGTCGTTTGGAACACTTTCTCTGATGAATGGAAAATTGTTTTTGGAAAAGAGTTTATGGGTGAGCATGAGTTGATAATTCTGCTTTGCAAAATCGTTTCCATTTCAGACCATTCATATGCGCGCATGTCACTGTGATTTATTTTCATTTTCTTATTCTGATTAAATTCTTCACTGGCAAAACCTTCCGAAAGTGGAAGTAAAAAAAGAGGAGAAACCATTGAAGAGTTGAGATGCCACGGATTTAAATACAAATGTCAATATCCACATTGTTTGATTGCGCGTTTTTGGAAATGTGGAAAGTTTGGACAAATGGCTTTGTTGCAAAAAAGAAAATTAGAAAACAGGGGGATCAAGACTACTAGTGGGGTCATTGTGCTGGCAGCGAAGACCACTAGTAATCTTGACTGTTGATCTGATAGACCTTTGTAACGGTCTGATAAAACAGTTTCACTCATTTTATACTTTCTCTTCATTTGCTGCAATCAAAAAACAGGTAACATTCACATTCTGAAGGTCAAAATGAATTCTGACTTTCATTGTTCTTGAAAATCAGATACGGTAGCGCCTGACGTCTTAGGGTACCAGACGCATAACATGAGGCGGTGAGCGAAAATATAATAGGAACGTGTTTGTGAGTTTGTTTCTGTCAACCATTTATAGTATTTTTGCTTTTTCTGGAAAATAAAATTATTACAGATATTCTTATAGGTTTGAGCTCAAAACAGAAATTCTTTAACCAAGTAGATGAAAATACAGACAGAGTTGAAATGTTAGAACAGCCCAAAGAACTCATTCCAATTTATTTCATGTTTAACGTTAAATTGACGCAATTTGAAATGTAGTCTACTTGTTTTATTGAGCTTATCCTTTTCATATGCCGTGAAATTTTTTCTTTCAATGAAGTAATGCTTTTTAAAATCGAATTTATAATATTTTTGTTGTTTTCATTTATCATTTTATTAGTGTGATGATTTACTTACAGATTTTTTAAAAGTGCATCATGAAAAATATCGAAGTTCTGATAAAACAATGTCTGGGAAAGTTTGTGTGAACATAAGTTGGAGATTGAGTTCAGTTTTTATGGTCTCATCTTGCCGCAATCTGCATACTTGTGATGCTGTAGATGGTGAAGATTTATACAAAATTTTGGGCGTCAACTCGAATGCAACATCAAAACAGATTAAATGCGCATATTATGAACTTTCAAAACTGCATCATCCAGATCTGAACTGCGATAAAGATTCTGCATCTTCAACGCATAGATTTCAGCGAATAAATTATGCTTACGAAATTCTTGGTAATGAATCAAAACGACGTGACTATGATAAGCGTTTAAACAAGCACAATGATGTAGACGGCTCTGATAGATGTACAACAAAAGATATTTATAAAATGGATGAACGCACGCTCCGTGATTTTAACGAATTTCGTCGAAAATTCATGAATCGTAAAAAGAAAAGCCAACAATCTTTCGATGACTTTCGATCGTTTTATGATCAGTGTTTCGAACAACAAGAAAGCGAACAAAACTCAAAGACTTGGCAAAATAACGCTCCTGATTATTGGAGTGAAGAAAGCTATTATAAGAAGGGTGAGTTTACTGATTTTCAGAGAAAAATGCTTAAAAGAAAGCTTCAAAGAAGAGAAGCAGAAATGAACGTATTTTCTACGAGTATTAGCTTACTTTTCATCGTTACATTACTTTTGTCACACGTTTTGATCGACAGTCAAGGTTTTCATTAGGATCAACATTCGTTCAATGGATAAACTGGGCATCGACATTTCACATCACTGCATTTTCAAATTAATTAAAATCTATTCACATATGTAAAAAAAGTACAATAAAGCTTTAGGAAATTGCTAAGAAAGTGAATGCGCAGTAAAGGAATTTCATTTAAAGTGTATATTAAATATTTAAAATTAACATTTACATTAAAAAAACAATGTTAACATACTACTTAGAGATTTATTTCAATTTTAAAAAAATACAGAAATTTTCAGAACAAAATTTCTGTACATCGTATTAACAATAATTCATAAAATAATAAAGAATTAGAAAGTAACTTAATCAAATCTTTGAATTACTTCCATGCAAAGCATCAGCAAATCCATAAAGTTATTAAATGAAACTCTTAAGCTTTTGATGTTTTCGGAACAAAAGACTCTAAAACAAAACTATAATTTTCACATGTATTAAATAATTATTACCATATTAAAGGTTAAGAAAAACTAACCTTTAATATGGTAAAAAATTCATATTAAGATTTTGATTAATTAATCAAAACAATAAATTTTATACGTACACTCGTAATTCATTTCTGCTGACAGATAATTCTCTAGTGACAGTGCTTCTTGGAGGTTCAGGATCAGCGCACAATGAATTGCAAGCAATTTGCGCTAGATGCTGATTTAAAAATGGAATTGTCATTTCTCTATATAAATAAATAAATGAAGAACAACTATATTAAAGTACTATATACCTTTACATTTTCATCTTAAATTAATCCAAAAATACTATCTAATTGAACACTCTGATACCTACAAAAAAAATATATATATATATATATAAAGATAAATCATAAATGCAACAGGTCAAAAATGTTATCACGGTGCAAAATTTTACAGAAATATTTTAAAAAATTATAATCGATCGGGTTTTTGTATAATTGTGTAAATTATAGATTTATAAAATCCTATTGACTTTTTGTAGTATTAAACTAACTTTTGGAAAGTGGTACTGAATAAATTTTCAATTTCAACCGTGTACTTCAGTTCTTCAATTTCATTAATAAAAAAATATTCCACAATATTGCTAATTCAAGGGATCACTGACTTTCTTATTCTAATTTTTAGTTGACTGCAGTAAATTAAGTGCCTTTAGTACGGTTGATTTTCATCATTTTTTTGTGAGTGCCTATGCATACGTCCATACGCATATTTTTACGGTTCTGTCAGCGCCAACTTTCCATTACAATCTAGTTATACAAATCCTTTGATTTTTTCGTTCAGTATAATTTTCTTGTATACATATTTATTCTGAATACACCTGTAGTATCACATGCATTACGTGATATCTAACGTTCAAACAAAACTGCATGTCTTCTTTAATTATATGATACCAAAATTGAATTACACGCGATATGTAACAAATTTCAAGCAGCTAATGGATCTTACCAAATTGACAGTTTTTATTAAAATGATCAAAATCTGTCCAAAAATGCAACTTTATATTCATACATTACTGTATCTGTTAAGTCACAGTATTCTCAATATAATGCATGATCAAATAAAAATTATTAAAAAATGAAATTATAAATATATGCTAATAATATTTAATCATTTATGCAGCAACCAAGCAGATAGATGAGCATTTATATATGAGATGTTTTGTTCAACAGTTGTTTTCATGTGCATCAGACTGTTAATAGAATTGTCCTGCTCTATTTAGTTCAGTTTTGTTACTTCCTGTCATAGATTCATTAGCTTTTATTTTCTTTTGCTGTGATACAAACTACATTTTAACTGCACTAAACTTCAATATTGAATTACCATTATTTTGTAAAAGTAATTTTCTAATAAATAAATCTTAACAATGGGACTTACAAAATAATTCAAAAAAAACTTACCAAAATAGATGTCTTCTTATCGTTGAAGTCTATGAATCTATTTGTTTTACTTTATAGAATTACTTTCATGAAAGGAAAATAAAATAATCAATTTGTAATCAAGTGTTTGTTTTTGTATGCGTTCTGCTAACTATCAAAAACGCCATTGTTCAGTTAGCGTACACCTTTAGGTTGCAATTACTTAAAATGAAGCGCAAAAGTAAGCAAATATTACTCTAATATAAATTTGCATTGTGCTCCTTTTTGTTAAGTATTAAACAGAACAGCCATGTTTAATTTTCATTTCAGTAGCATAATTGATTCAAACTGGCTGGGTAAGTATTTACAAAAAAGAAGTCATTTAGCAAATCATGCCGGGCTCAACGTTATAAATATTATTAATTTATAACTATTATTTTCCCACATTTCATCCTCCAAATTTATCTAAATTTCAAAATCATCATAATATACGATGTAATATAATTAAAAAAAAGTTATCTATGCTTACATGATTTCATTTCTATTCAATAACTTTCGATATCAGATTTCGATTCTTTTTATTTAAATATAATTATTTGTATTTGTAAATTGAAAATATATTTGTAATTTTCACCAAACCAAAATCACCAAAATGTAACAAGTGACTTTAAATGGATTAGCAATTAGCTAACAAGTATATTAGCAAATTCATGCAAATAACAAGCATAAAATGCCTTTCTGAAGGCATATATAAATATCATAGGTTACATGCCATATCATACCTTTCAATTATAGATAATAACTAAAGGAGAGATATGAAGTTCAGAACGTGCTATCATGACAAGTCATACTTAACATACTTTACGCCTGGCATCAATTATTTGTTCCCTTTCAAATGGTTTATCATTATATTTATATTATATTTGCCAACTTGATTTTCTATTTTCTCTTTTCTTACCTTTGATATCAGATTTTTTTATTATTGTAATGCTCTTTATGGTTATTCTCGATATGGCTACTTGCTGTAACATTTTTGAGTGCTTATTTCTGTTGAATAATGAAAGGAATTGTTTTTGAAGACTGTTAAAGATATTTACCAAAAAATTGAAAATGTAAAACAAAAGGAAATTTAGAAAAAGTGGAGTTTAAATTTATATGTACATTTCAAAGCAGTATTTTAATGAATAATAAAACTTGATGAGTAATTTTAATAAAAAATTTTATGTTATTTAAAAATTTATATATGATGATTGCAGATAAAATTACATTTATTGCAAATTGTAATACAAGCGTTTTAATCAACAAAGCTTTTAATATTGCAGGTATTTACCATTAGGAATTATTAGCTAATGAAATATGAGAAATTATCAGTTACCAATATCCTGACTCATGCAAACTCATGCTAATGCTAATAATTGCAAGTTAATAATAAAATTTTTGCATGATATCAAAATCACTGAACAAATAACATCAATAAAAATATTGCATTAATAGCAAAACGCTTTAATCAGCGGTAAATTCTTCCTGATAACAGCATCCAAAAAAGCATGCAACTTTTACTGCATACTGCACAGCATAATTGTTTTGAATGCTAGAATTTGATATCAGTTTTAATAAATAACAAAAGTAAAGATGAAATATATTTAGCTAAATGCAGCAGTGGGAAAGTAAAAGATAATTTATTATTATTATTTATACGCGGCAGCATTGCAAATGTAAGTTATTTATATTTATAAACTGAATGTATAATTATACAATGTAATATAATAAATAATTTTCGCATAATAATCTAATTTCGCATTTTTATAATGTAATAATTAAATTTAAATAAATTTAAATAATCCTTAAGTAACAAAAGCTAAATAAGTATTTAATGCAGGTAGTAAGTGCAGATGCAAAAACAGAATACATGACATATAGTAAAATACGACATGGCAAATATAAATATCGTTAATAATTGCATTTCAAGTTACACTGCCATCTCTTTACGTTAACATAAAACAAACAGCATGGTTATAATTCAACATCTATTTATTTACTGTTCAAAGTATGTAAGATTAGAGATTGTGTAAATGACAATTTTCACTTACTTTTGTATTTTAAAATTTGACCTATTTATTTTAATTGCTTCAAAGCCCAAAAATAATTGGGAAACGCTTTGCAGGTATTGATATATGATAAATGATGTTTATATTAGTTATTTACACTATTATTTTTACATAACATGGGAATAAATAAAAGAATAGAAGCTTCCTTTATGATATAAATTATTTTTCATAATTTTTTACATATTTTATGAAAAGCAGTATTATATTCTTTATTTGCATAATATATAATTTTAGTAATAAAATAATATTACTGTGAACAATCATTGTGAACGTGTAATAATAAATATATAAGCTTGTTGAAGTATTTTTAAAATTCAAAACGTTTTTAGTGAACTCGATATGTATTTTCTTCTCTGGACACTCATCTTTTTAACGGTTGGTGATTGATTCTTAAATTAGTTATTTAATTTTTACATTATTATTATTATTATTATTATACTTTTAATTCACAATACTTTTATGTCATATATATCTATGCTTATTTTTTTCAAATTAAACGATCTAAAATTTTATTTATTATGTAAATTATGTAAATTCTAATTTTTATAAATTTTCTATTTATTGCACTATTCTAATTTCAGATAACAAAGAGTTTGGGACAATTTCCGGTAAGTAGCATTCAAATACATTTTTAATGCATATTTTATACAGAAGTACACACGTGTTATTTAAAGTTGGGATCTCTTTTTGTATTTTTCATTTTTGAAATTTCAGTATTTTTAATTTGTGTATTGTTTTATTGGTTGAAACATATAATTTTACAATTCATAAGTTCATCACTAATTTTGCATTTTCAATTATTTCTGATTTCAAATTGTTGTATAATGAAAATTTAATATTCCATAATATTTATATTTCTCCCAGGTCAGTCAGAGCGAATCAGATGAAAGTATATTTGAAGAATCGAATTCAGATGAAGTGCTTAATGGAAAAGCATCACGAATTTGCAATTTGAAGGACAAAAAATTTATAAAGTTCTTAGAAAATGCAGGAGAGTTGAATTTTACATTGCTTGAAAATAACAAAGGGAAAGTACTTTCAATTGAAGAATCTGAAAAACTGAGTGAAAATCTTTCACCTGCATTCAATGCTTTGATGTATAAACATAGACCAAAAGGAAACTATTACTATATTACAAATGTCACAAAAGCAGAAGAATGCCCATACTCAACTTACGTGTTGTTGTTTAAGATAAGAAAAACTACCTGCACTATTCGAGAAGTATTAATTAATGTTTTGTTAAATTTAAGCAATGCATTCTAAATGAGAATACAAATTACATTTCATATTACTTTGTATATATTTCAGAGATGTTTATAAAATTTAAAAATATAAAAATCATTTTTAACAATATCACAGATTCTAATATCAAATTTTAAATTTAAATGCTTGTCAACAAAAAATGTAAATATTGTGTTATTTTTTACGTTTGCAAAAAATTATAGCTGCTAATAAATAAGCACTAAATGAAAAAACAATAGCATTGCAAAATTTCATTCATAAATTATTTTTTATTTTAGGTTGTCGAAAATCGTTCAATTCCTAAGTGCATTTTATTAGATCAGCCAAAGTTGAGCTGCATTCTGATAGCTAAAGGAGCACGTGGCAAAGACGCTGAAATTTTGGGGGCACTATGTAATAGAAAATTAAAAGTAATTATTTATTTATTATGAACTTAACTAGCTTAATTAAGCAAAATTAACTTCAATAAGTACGACGCTGAAAATTTTTAGATTTATCTAAAGAAAGTTTTATCTAAATCAACTTTATGTGAGCTGTGCAGTCATTCTTCAAAAGAGGTAGGTAACATGTGACTGATATAGATATGACAATTTTAATTTAAGCATGCATTGAATTGAACTGTGATGTAGAAATTTCAACTGATCATTCCAAAGCAGTTTCGATCATGGTCTAAAGACGTATTCCTGTACGAACCTGTGGCATACGATCCTATGTAAAGTCATATGTAAAATGATTCTAACTATTGGTAATCAAATTTGTGTAGACCTGAAAGCGAAGCAGCGAATCCTCGAGGGCGCACAGGCATAAAAGGCCTTGGAGACCTCCTCTATCATGGAAAAAACATTATGGTTCTATATGTTATCGCTAGGTAGGACTATTTAATTGCAGTACCTATTTTAATTAACTTAATTTCAATATTTATGCTGCATTGTAAAGAATTTTATTTATGAAGGCATCTATTTAAATCTGGAAAGTTTTCTAACCTAACCACCAAGCATTACAATAAATTGATGAACAATTACATAAACTGTATTAATTAATTACTTTTCAGAAAAGTTGGAAAAGATACTGAATTGCTGTCAGTTATGGATCAAAGCAATGATCTGAAATTTCCAAAAGTATATCATTATTTCCATAAATAGCCTTTGACTGTTTATTTTAAAATAAAATTTTATTTTAGTTTTTTTTTAATTTTAACCTTCTATCAGCTAGTAATACTGTTATTTACTGTTGTATGCATAAAATTTTACTCATAAGTTTAAAATCATGCATATCTACTTAAATATAAATCTGATTCTTTTTGGAAAAGTAGGCATATTAGAAAGAATTATAGTTAAAGTTGTGATAAAAGATAAACATAAATACACATAAAAAAATAAAGGAAGGCTAAAGATATTTATGTATAATAATTGGTATAATTATAAATCCATGCAGTGTGAATTTGGTGTTACATTTCATGCATTTTTTATTTATATTGTGTTGCATATTTTAATAATTATGACTTTTGAAGACATACCTGTCTGGATATATGAAGAAACTTTTTGATGATAAAATGGAAGCTGTCATTAACACTACTTTTCAAAATGCAGGCTACAGCGATGAAGAAGTAACAGAGATGATTAAAGAAATATATAAATCAGCGGAAGCTGTAATTTATTTAAAAGAATAATAAAAGAAATGCATGTAATTTTGCTTCATAATATTAATTTTTCAGATTCATGTTGAACAGAAACATAATCCACTGGATACGGATACTTCTTGGATTGAAACAACAATTGTCTCAGTTTGGGATAAGGAACGAGCACACATTGGAAGCATAGAACAATTTGTACCAGTTAATAACCTCTCTCTTACTTGGAAAACGGTTGACGAAGATGTTATGGAATCAATAAAAAAAATGAACAACCTTAAAACAGATGAAAAACATTTTAAATTTAAATTAAAAACATATATTCGTTTTCTTCCATTGCTTTGCTTATATGGAACTTTATTTCTTGCACTGTTACCCATAGCTATCCCATTTTTCATTGCATCGCTAATTGCAAAACGTTTTAAGTAATTTTGTGCCAGTGAAAATTTTTTATTTGTTATAAAGAATTATTTGATTTGTTCCATTCAAATATTACTGAATTAAGCGATGTTCATTCTATGTTGCACTTTTAGTCATTTCACAAATCTGATGCACATTATGCATATTTCAAATTGGCATCAATTATTTTACAGTTGTATGAATTTAAAAAGATGTCTTAAAAATTCAACCTCTTAAACTCTCAAGTTAATTTGTGATCAATCTTACTTTTAAGATAATTTTTGCTTGAAAGATTTAATAACAGATTAATAATACGTTGTGCTGCAATTGAAAAATAAACATTACTGCCTATGAAAAATGCGGAAATGTTTCTTTCATGGAGAAAAGCAAACTTTAAAAAATCTAATGCGTATGCTTCAGCATTATTATAGAGAAATACAAATATATATATATATATATATATATATATATATATACTGTAATTTGAAAACTGGGCTTATTGTCTGAGTAAAAGATGCTGTTGAATATGCCTTGTTATCTTATGGTGATGACAACTATTGATTGTTTTGCCTCTTTTGATAATTGCAAAAACAGTTTCATCATGCTTGCTCTATTCTCTTTATTTGAAAAAATTTCATACTGTACTGTTGCGCAGCTGAATTTAAGGCAGTTATGAAATCTTTTCAATAACTAATTTCGTAATCACTGAAATCAATCTATGCGTAGATTGTTTGATGCATTTTTAAATATTTACTTTAAAACATAATAAAAGAAAATTCTTCATTTTTAAAAACATTTATACTTATGCGAAGTAGTATTAATTTAGCAAAACATATAAATATATATCTTCTAATTTTTAGATTGACGCATTATTTTATGTCTTAATATTTATTTGAAATAGAAACAAATCAATTACTCATGGACTTACCTTCAAATCCTATAAACTTATGACACTAAACTGAAAATTAATTCATTATAGAAAGCAAATACAGTATTACCTAAAAAATTCAAATAAAAAGTTTACACTAGTTATTTGTCTGATTTTCGCGAACTCACTGCATTCACTGAGCACAGCCCATTTTTCAGACCATCTCTAGAATATCTTATGCTAATGCAGATGCTATTTATGGCTGTGCTATTTATATCGTTATTTTTTGGCACAAATAAAGCCAACTGAATACAGACGTAGATTTACTTGCAGAAAAATGATCTTGATTGTTTTGATAATATAATCTAAATAAAATTAATATTTTACAAAGCAAATAACATTATTCAGTGTAATTTCTTAATGTTTTGGCCCTGTTATTATTTCACACAAACTGTTTCTCAGCTCACGGGTCAAAATAGCTTTCAATAAATCTAAACTCTTTACATATAACTACTCGTCCTTAATGGTTTCCATCATTTGAATTGTTTCTACGTCGGTCCTGAAAGTAAAGTTTCCAGCAAGTTAAGTTGTTAAAAAGATGGTAGAGTTTATTAACCATAGTTCCTTTTACTTAGGTCTGCAAAATAATCTGTTTTTAATATACAAGAAGAATAAACTATATAAACAATTTTGCAACTAAGAAAATCCTCATAATAGAAACAAAAGCTTGTGATCTTCGAAGTTGCCTATGATGTATTATTTGTTATTGTATAGCGGAATTCTTATTAACATGAGTAACTGAATAATTTACTCAATAAACAAGAAACGAACTATAATACAATATGAACAATACGTTGAAAACTCAACCCAAGCACGAACATATGACATGCGCGAATTAATAATTTGAAGTTTTCAAATATTGTATATATATAGTATTAATAATAATACATTACACATTCATCGCATATTTAGCAATAGCTATATTATATAGCAATTGCAATTCCATTTTTTTTGTTTCTGATTGTTTGTCATTCTGAATGTATATTAACTGAAAATAAAGTATTCATAAGTCATATAATTTTGCTTTGTGTAAACAAAATGAAAATTTTATCATTTTTTAGTTATGACATTTTTAGGTGATGCTTATACATTATCTTATATGCATATCAGTAGAAATCTTGCTATTATCTTAAAAAAAGTAAGCATTCTATTATACTACTTAAAAATGTTTCTATATGGTCGAAATAATATTTTATTTACATGGTATTTATATTTTTGTATAGTTTTTAAAATGTTTTTGACTTTATATAATTTGTCAATTGTCGCAGAACAAAATTATAAAACTTGATTTTCCTTAATTATATTTTCATACTGTAATATTTGCAGCTGAAACTTTTTATTTATTTTTCTTAATGTATTCATTGGGAAAATTGATGAAGGTATTTTTTGATTTCATATCTTAAATTATTCATTTTATTTTTGAATATTTTGTTAAATTGACATCAATTTAAAAGATTTTGAAGTATTTTTACAGCAATGGGCATTTTTACATTTTCATTTGTTGAAAAAATTGATTAAATGCGAAAATAAGTTAAATACGCTCTTTACGATGTACATTAATTTTCAATAATTTGCTAATTTGAATAAGTCCAGTTTTGAAGAGTTCATCTTATGTTATTTGTTTATTGAAGTTTTGCTTATTATTTATTTATTATTCAGACGTTAAAGGTATTTTTCTGCAGATAGTGAAGTTGCGTTTTTCATGCCAATAACACCAATTCTTGTAAGAATAGAAGTACACGACGATTCAATATTTTTGAACTGGCAGGATTCAGGTATTGTTTTTATTCTACTTGATAAAGTGATTCTGTAAGCACAAGTTTATGTTCATTACTTTCACCTTACATAAAATGGGCTATGATTTTTAAGATGGATTTTTGATTTATTAAGAGTCTGAAGTGATGTCTTCAAAAAATAATGAAGCATCGGTGGCTGAAAATGCGGAAGTTTGCGGTCGGCGGTCCTATCATTCACTTTCTATTGAATTTTACAAATCCTGCTCCAACGCTTCGTTGCCTTTGCCTGACAATGGTGACTGCCAAGATGGTTTATAGTTTTTTTTTTAATTTTTTTTGCTTTTTAATTTTTTAATTTTTCTTTCAGACAGTGCTGACAAGCAAGAAGTGTTTGAAAGCATTCCATTTTCATGCGGAAATCCATTTATTGAAAGCACAAAGGGAATTTTGCACATATATAAACCAAAGTAAATTTTTAAATTTATTTATTGCAATTTTTAGCTAAATGTCATGTTGAAGATTGTATATATTTAGGCAGTTTCATTTAAAGTTTTGTAAAAGTTGAAATTTATTATTAAGAAAAAATTGATTTGAATATGCAAGTTAAAAGAAGCACATGTATTATTTGTTTGTCATTCTGATTAATTGATCCTTGTGATAAATGGATGAGTTTTCAGTGAATCGTCGACTGCCTCTCCTGGTCAAATATTATGCATGCTCTGTGTTCCCACGACATTGTCGTCACACAATTTGCTTCAGTTTTTGAGTCCATTTTGGTACTTTTATTATTGTTGAGTAAGTTGGTTTAAAGTCTATTAGATTTTAATATTTTTAGTTCGGCAATTAAACAAATTCGAATTATACGAGATGGAACGCCTGACGCTTACATGGTTTTAATATACTTTAAGGATGCCGTAAGCGTGTTCATTGATTGATTGATTGATAGATTGATGAATCTTAATCTTTTTTTTTATCAAGTTATAAATTTTAATTTAATCTAATCAAAAAGATACATTAAGAAATGGTTATTTTTTATCAATAAATGGAAATTGATTAAATCAAATTTATATTATATAATTCTTACAAATTTCTGGTGTCTAGGAGTTGTGTATGGAATTTTATGAATTGCTGAATGGCACTCCGTTCAACAGCATCGAACCGGACATTTGCCACTTGGTATTTGTGGCTAGGGTCGAAGTACTGAAGTCGTCGAACGTATTGTTTTACCTTTTTATTTTTTAAATTTTTTGTTTTTTTTGAACTTTTTTTTCTTTAACAGGGTGGTAACTGGCCCGTCGACGGTTATACTGAACTTCCGACATGTCCAGTTTGTTTGGAGAGAATGGTTTGATTTATTTGTTTGTTTGTTTGTTATATAAAATTGTTGTTTACAGGATGAATCTGTGAATGGTATATTGACGGTTTTGTGCAATCATTCATTTCACGCCAGTTGCCTTTCTCAGTGGTCGGATAGCACGTAAACGTTGTGTTTGGTTTAAATAAAAAAAAAAGAATGAAATTTGCATTTAAATATTTTCATTTCAGTTGTCCAGTTTGCCGGTATTATCAAACACCAGAGCTAATTCGCAATCAAAAGTGCGCAACTTGTGGAAAGAGTGATGTAAATGGTTTTGTTGAATTTTATGCAATGTAAAAAAAGAAGTAATTATTTTCAGGATTTGTGGATTTGCTTAATATGCGGCAACATAGGCTGCGGTCGATACGTTGAAGGGCATGCAATCAAGTAGGATGGATAATATTTTTTTTTATTCCTTACCGATTTATTAAATCAAATGAATAATTTCTCTTCTACTACATTTTTATTATTTTTCTCTTTACAGACATTTTGAAGAAACGCAGCATACGTTTTCACTCGAAGTAGGCGGACAGCGGGTTTGGGATTATGTCGGTGACAACTATGTCCATCGCCTGATTCAAGGAAAATCAGACGGAAAATTAATTCAATTTGATCGAGCTGCTCACGGTCTTGATGATGTATTTATGTATTTTGAAATGATTGATTGATTTTTAAAATATTTATTTAAAAATTTTGTTGAAAAATTGTTTCAGATTCAAAACGAAGAGAAAATAGAAGCGGTCACTTTGGAATATACGTATTTGTTGACCAGTCAATTGGATTCTCAGAGGAAATTTTTCGAAGAAAAATTGGCAAACGTTGAAAAACTCGCTTGTGTACAAGTATAAAATGACAATAATAATAATAATAATAATAATAATAATAATAATAATAATAATAATAATAATAATAATGACAATTTATTTATTGTTGTGTGTGCATGTATTTTTTGTGAAATGAATTTCTTTTTTCCAGATTGACACTCTAGAAGATGAGTTGAAACGTTTGTTAAAAGAATGTCAAAAGTTGAAAAGTGATTTGCATTCTTCGACAACTGACAAATGTCAGTTGGAAAAGAAAAATCGCATTTTGACCAGCAAATATGAAAATGCGCTTAAACAGCTCAGCGACGAAAAACAGATGAACAAATGTATGCTGCAAAATCAAGATGAATACAAATCTACCATTGAGGATTTGAAGGAAAAGCTTTCAAAAATTACCAAAGAAAAAGATCAAGTATTTATTATTATTTATATTATTATTATTATTATTATTATTATACACAATTTTGATTTTTAATAACAAGAACAAATTCATATTATATGCCAGGAAATTGCTGAACTACAAGAACAAGTGCACGACTTGCTTGTACACGTTGAAGCGAAAACCAAACTCACCGAAGCAGGAAATGCAGTGGTTGAAGAGTTACAGGAAGGACGAATTTTCGTCGGTCCTTCTAACATTTCTTCGACCAATCAAAATCCTGCCGCCTCATCCAGAAAGTCCAATCGCCGCAGGCGCAACTGAACTCACCTTTTCCACATTGCAAACTGCACTTTTGTTTTTCTTCTTCTTCATTCAATGATCGCTTGTCATCATCATCATCATCATTACTATTATTGTAATTTGCATATAATGTGATGGAACTTTTTAAAAAGTTTTATTTTTTTTTCAGCTATATTGCTTGTAAAAATTGATAACTGATCGTTCAACAGTTTTTCACAAATCAAAATAAATGATATAAATTAATTAATGACAAAAAATTGGTTCTTTTCTTCATGAAAACTTTTTCCTTTCACTGCTGAAGTTTTTCTTTCTTTCTTTCTTTCCTTTTAGCTATTATGTTATACTGTTTCATTTACATAATTATCATGGCAATTAAAATGCACTACAGTAATAGGATTATATATGTGCATTATTTCGATTTCCATATATAAAAGAACATCAGAGAGGAGTAATATTTCACATAATCAATCAACCGCTTACTAAATATTACGGGAGTTAACTAATGCGATAGAGTGTAGTGATGTGTTGTGATTATTCAGTATGGACGAGATCGATCACGATGATCTGATGACCTAAAATTAGCAACTGTAAAAATAACATCAACAACTACAATTACATTAATGTCACTTACCCACGCATAGCTCGCATGGAACCGTTAAAATCCCGTCCTCGAGGTGGTCCTGCGCCACGAGCTACCACACCACCTCTGGGAGGGCCGTCCCTATATCCGCCACTTCCGTCTCTCGACGGACCATCTCTAAATCCACCTCGAGGAGGATACCCTCGAACGGGAAATCCGCCGCGTGCTGCCATACCCCTGGGCATACCACGGCCCGGCGGCATGCCACCAAAACCAGCGCTAAGATCGTCCATTGAAGAAGGTGGTGGCATACATTCGCCGACTGGCTTCGCTGCTTTACATTTGTTACACTCGGTTCGAAAAGCAAAATTGGAATTGTTGCACTGCTGACAGATCCAGTCTCCAGCTCGAGCTTCCATATTTCCTCCGGTCACTCTCATGTTACCGCGTGACATAGGACCTCCACTCCCACGTTCAAAGCGTCCTTGCGAATATCCTCTGGGTGACGGATTTCCATAACCACCATGTCCACCACCGTAACTACCGCTGTCTCGACCACCACCACCATAATTGCCGTTGTCACGTCCACCACCATAGCTTCCAGTGTCACGTCCACCACCACCATAACCACCACTGTCTCGTCCAGAGCGATTATTGTAACGATTTTCACGACCATAGCCTCCGCGTGATCCGGAAGAAACTCGCGATGTCGCATATGAAACTTGCATTGGAATATCAGAGCCCGGAAAATAATTGCCTGCAAAAAAGTATGCATTGAAAAATTGGCAAATTCCATTTTACAGTTTTTTTTACCGTGAAAACGATCGATAGCATTAGCCGCCATTGCAGAATTCATAAAACAAACTAAAGCTTCACCTTTCAACTTTCCTGATGCTTTGTCTTTATAAATATGAACTTTCAAACCACCACGCGCATCACGCTATATATGTATATATATACAGTCAAATAAAAATTACATCAAATCACTTTGTTATAAACACAGTTAACAAAACTGCTCATGTACAGACCATGATTTCTCCACTTTCGGCAAAATATTCTGCAATCATCTGGGCAGATGCCATGTCCGGAATGCCTTGGACGAAAACTGTATTGTTCACTTCAGTCTTCTCCGCTTCTTTGCGCCCGCCAATTTCTTCAAAAACAATTACACAAATAATTAATCATAAGAAAAGAAAACTGCATACATTTCACAGCCAATAACGCTGCTATAGTTACGAAAATTCAATCACAATTACACACAACATTTTTCTAATAATTTTATCGCCTATTACGCGCTTAAAAAAATAGATGCAAAAATTATGAAATTTGGACTCAATTTAACAATAATGAAACTGAAATACAATTTGTTGTGATTTTTGAAAATAGAAAATATTAATAAAACACTTTCAGAAACATATTTCCCTTTCATGAAATATATATATACATATATATAGACCACCCAAAGGGAAAAATGAATTAAAATTGTAATAATAACACCTGAAAAAAAACAAGTAGAACAACGAATAGAGTGAGTGAGTGAGTGAGTGATATGACAAGTAAAACACAGTGGAGAACACTTCAACTTTACGACAATACCTTGCTGCTGGTATCCATCTCCTCTTTTTCCAGGGTCGAGGCTAAATAAACAACTTCTTTGTTAAACAACGTTTCACAAGCGTCATCCGTAGTAGATTATGGTCTCTCCACCGCATGGCTTAGTTTAAAAAAAACTAACACACACACACAAACACACAAATAGAGATACAAAATCCACTCTACGGATGACGCAATAATAAAGTCTACAGCAAACGAAATTGTAATGGTCAGTCAACCAACACTGACCAATTTCTTAAAATAATCGCTGAAAATATAACGCATAAAAAATAAAATAAAGTAAAATAAAAGACGATGTCCAAGCAGAGACCAAACTGTTTAAAATACTGCACCTGTACCCTAAACAAACTTTTCACAAATCCACAACGCCGTTTTCCAACAACAACAACAACAACAACAACAACAACAACAATAGTTGATCACACACTGTTCGCCATTTGAACATTTAAAATGAATTAAAAATAATTAATTACAAATTGTTATCCTAGCAATTTACTTTACCCAATAAATCTGGCCAATTACAGCGCACAACTGCAATTTCAATCAATAATAATAAATATCACATGTATATCATTTTGAAATATTGCCACCTTTCATCATTTAAACAAGCCTGCTGTCTGTCTAATATCTGATTTACGAATTAAAGCCCGTTTTCATGCATAAAAAAAACTTTATCCACATGAATTTAAATCAAACAAGCATATTCGTAATACAATTAATAACTCTTTTAAGTAAAATGTTTGCATTATAGCAAATCATTACTAGTCTTTCGTTGATTTAAATTTTAAAACTATAATTTAAGTTTTTTTTGAAAAAGTTTTTGGCATTCTTTAAATAAATATAGTGAAAAATCAACCCAATTATACACATACGCACACACATACACACACACAAGCAAACAATATAAAAGTGATTGTTCTCTGATTTGAAGAGTACTATTTTTTGAAAAAAGTAAGAAAACAACATAACAAAAGCTACTTTACCGCGACAAACTCCTGAAGTACATGGTATATAATAAATATGCTTCCTTACCCGGCAGTAAAATGTGTGGCGCCTCGACTGGCGTCACCATCTAGTCCAATATCGCTTGCGGCAGAATCCCATCGACTCTGCCTCTGCAACGGCGCAGGCATACCACCTACAAAAAAAGAATTCACTGACAATGATCGCAATGCTTGCTTGATAAACAATTTCATAGTTCATGTCGTCATCAAATTAATAATTACCAGATCCTCCGGTGTTTCCATGAAGATAAAATGGAGGCTTTCCTGCTATCGATGGTGGTTGAGCTAACAAAGGAGGAGCTGCGCCTCCACATGGATACTGACCATAGTACTGGCGATTATAATCTTGCTGCGTCTGAACTGGTGCTGTAGCTTGTGTACTGTAATTATTAAACTCTTGCTGGCGTGAAATTGGAGGAGGAACTCCTTGAGGCTGTATAGGAGTGCGCTGATCTCGCAGTTGTCCGTAACCACAGCCAGAGTTCACATTTGTTTGACCAAATTGATTATAATACTGCTGCGCTCTGGGAGACTAGAATAAATTAATAGAAAATTTAACAAATTTAAAACTTAAAAAAATTAAAATATTTAATTAAAACATAAAAATACTACTGGATTTACATCAAGGATTCATTATCTTGATTACAATGTTAATAACAAATTATCCCTGAAACATATAAAAGATACAATATTTTATAATAAAAACCTCAACCGCTTGCAAAAAATTCTAAAATAAAAGGCCAAAGAATAATAAAGCAATACAGTAAAAAAAAGCACACATAAGATGAGGAATATGGTAAGAAATAATATTACATCATAGCCATATGGTGGTACCATAGGATATTGCTGTTGCGAATCTCCAGAAGTCTAAATTCAAACATTTTAAGAATATTGCAAGCATAATTTTCATTTTCTCATATAATGACCGGTGCTTGTGCTTGCTTTGGCAAAGAACCAGCAGACGCTACTGAATTTGGATAATTTCCCATTAATGAATAACTAAAACGGAGACAAATAAAGAATTGTATACATAATAGAAGTAAACTTACCCTCCTGGCCCGGAACTGCCATGTAACTGCGATTTAGACGAAGCCATTTGCGGGTAGGCCACTAAATAAATATTTTAAAGAAATACTCATTTTCGCAATTTACAAATCAATATAGAACTCGATGAAAATCCTACAGCTACAATAAAGATTACATAAAAACAGAAAACTATTGTTCCTGCATTGATAAAAATACCAGAAAATTATAAACATCAAAGAAAACAGCAAAAAAAACACTTACAAGCATCACTAAAAGATAAGGAAAATATATATTCAAATAAACAATTAAATGAAATACAAGATAAAGTGCAAAGATTAATAAGAACAATATCATTCACAAATCAAGAAAACGAAGATAGCAGAATTATTAATCGATCGCGAACTTCAAAACTATAATAATGCTTAAAGACAAAACATAAAATAAGCAAATAAACTATTACTTTGAGATACAAATGAAGATGATTTCAAATCACTCATTCTAAATACCTACTGACA
This sequence comes from Trichinella pseudospiralis, assembly GCA_001447645.1. NCBI lineage: Eukaryota > Metazoa > Nematoda > Enoplea > Trichinellida > Trichinellidae > Trichinella > Trichinella pseudospiralis. The sequence goes on along the minus strand of JYDV01000003.1, from coordinate 551,862 downwards.
CATCAGTCCATCAGAAATTACAGTATCTAAAACAATGTACCTGTGCATCTAACAATTATAAAAGAAAAAACAACACGTAGAGCATTCATAATAAATTATTTTAATTTATTCGTAAATTTTATGAGTGTAAATCAAAATATTTATTTTTAAATTATTTGTTATGTCTACTGTTTATTTTCTTAATTTTACATTCAAAATTTTAAGAATATAAAACAGAAGTGCACAAAAAATTTAAAATTAACTCAGACAATGATTATTTTATCTTTTATTTTTATTTTTAAGTTAAAAGAATTTTAATTTTTTAAAATTAATCTTGAACTAACAAGAACATTACTGTATGAAAAAGTATGAATTATCAAAAAATATTGTATTTCATATTTTAAAGTAAATGTTAAACTGAGAAAATTATTTAAGCGAAAAATTTTAAATATCCGTTTAAATTACATTAATTCATATGTTTTGACTTGCATATTTTTTAAATGTAACGTGTGGCACTTCTTTTTGGTTATTTTTAAGTTTTCTTCATCTTCTTAAATTCAGTATAACTATAAGTATATTCAGTATAAATCTATATTTTTATATTTTGAATTACATTGTATATATTAAAGTAATTTTGATGAGAATCTTTGTCACAGAATTTTTAATTATTAAATTAAACTTTAGATATGCTTACTTAATTATATTGTTTGTTACTGTTGACATTTGTTGTATGGTATTTTTTGTATATTTATGTATGAGTTATTATACATATATCAGTTTAGAATTTTTATAATTATGTTCAAAAATTTAATAATGATTTTTTAGTTGTTATAAAGAACTCACTATTAAGTTTCGGCATTCACAATGACCGCATTTGAAGGTATGTATGATTGTATTTGTAAATGTTATATATTGTTATGTTCTTTTTTTTCAGAAATGGGTGTCTTATCCGAAATTGCTAAAGCTGTCGATGAAATGGAATGGGTGTATGGTTTTGTATTATTTTTCTTCTGATAAATAAATGTTTTTCATTTGCTGTTTTGTAGTTGTGTAATGTTTTGGCTATTTAGATTACCTACTGACGTCCAGTCAGAAGCAATTCCGGCGATTTTGGGCGGTGGCGATGTGCTTATGGTGTGTATTTTATTAAATTGATAATTTTTCTTATTAATTTTGTTAAATATTAGGCTGCTGAAACTGGGAGTGGTAAGACAGGTGCATTTTGCTTGCCAATATTGCAAATTGTTTGGGAAGCTTTGAAAGATGCCAAAAGTGGAAAAATGGCAAAAAGTGCCATACAACATAAACCAGGTTCTTGTTTTATTGCAGAGTAAATTTGTTTTTAATGTTATTTTTTATTTTCTTGAAGCTGAAAACTGGATGTTAAACGTATATGATCGAGGAGACGCAATAGGTGAGATTTATTCGATTATTAGATTACTGAGCTGAATTGCATGTAAAATATAGCAATATCACCGGATGGTCTTTCTTGTCAAAGTCGGGATGAAGTGAAATGGCATGGTACGCGTGCAACAAAAGGCGTTACTGGAAAAGGTTTGACAGGTTTGTTGCAGGTTTATTGAGTGAATTAAGTTTTATTACAGGAAAATATTACTATGAAATCCGAATAACTGATGAAGGTTTATGTCGCGTTGGTTTTTCGACAGTGGATGCTACTCTAGATTTAGGTAAGTAACGTTCATGTTAAAATGAAAGATTGCTTTTAAACTTTATTGTTTTTTTGAGGAACTGATGCATACGGTTTTGGTTACGGTGCCACCGGTAAAAAAAGCCATCTAAAGCAATTTGACAATTATGGAGAGGTTGTTATGTTTGTATTTTTATTTATGCTTTTATAATATACTGAGTTTTCAAACTTTAGACATTTGGCTTAAACGATGTTATTGGTTGTTTCATTAATTTGGATGACAGAGAAGTGGAATTTTCTCGAAATGGTGCTTGAAATTTTATTATTTATACAAGTATCAACTTGAAAATGGAATTTTGATGTATTTTTACAGGAAGAATATTCCCTATCGCATTCTCTATTCCAAAATACTTAGATAATTCTGCTTTCTTTCCTGCTATTGTTCTAAAGGTTAGATTTAAAGATTTATTAAATTTTTATTTTGTTATCATTATTTCCATTATATGTTTATTAGGTTTAATCGTATCCTGTCATTTTGATTTTTTTATAGGATCATTATAAAATGTCTAAATTAACTTTATATTTTTTAGAACGCTGAAGTGAAATTTAATTTTGGATCTGAACCTTTTAAGTATACTCCTCATGGCGGTTTCGTTGGTATATGCAAGGCTTCAGACGACTGCACCGTTGATTCAAAATATTTAGGTAATGATTTGATTGATCCAAAAATTATAAATTTATGATGTAAAATAAGTTTTTGTTTAGGAGGTTGTTTAAAAGTGGATAGCAAACCAAAGCCTAATGCTCCTTTGTGTATCATCATTGAACCATCTCGTGAATTAGCAGAACAAACTGACAAACAAATGGAGAAGTTTAAGAAATACCTTGACAATCCTAAAATTCGGTAATGTATTGTTATTATAAGTGTATATTTAAATATTTTTTGTTCAACATATTTATTTCTTTTGAATGTATGAATATATATGATTATTACAAATGATTATATAAATTTTCTTTTCATGTAGAAATTTAGCTGTTGTTGGTGGAGTTGCCGCAAGCGAACAAATTATTCATTTGAAATCTGGTGTAGAAATTGTCACCGGAACACCAGGTCGCATAGAAGAATTTATTTCAACTGGTCAATTAAGTTTATCACAAGTAATTGATTTTAATATTTACTTTAACGTTGATGTTTTAAAATTTTAATTGTATTTTAGATCCGATTTTTTGTTCTTGATGAAGCGGTATTTTGCATTTTTTAAAAAAATATTTATTTTGCACATGCTTTTGCAATTATATTATTATTTTATTTTTTAGGATGGTTTGTTGCAGCAAGGTTATGGAAAATTTATCAATAAACTTTATTCAGAAATGCCTAAATTTACAGTGGATGGGAAGCGTTTGCAAATTATTGTTTGCTCTGCTACATTGCATAATATGGACGTAAAAAATTTAGCCGTAAGTATTTTCTATTCTATTTATTATAAATTTTATTTGATATATTTCAAGGATAAAATTATGCATTTCCCACAATGGATAGATTTAAAAGGTCAAGATTCTGTGCCTGAAACTGTTCACCACGTGGTAAGCAAATGGTTATATTAAATTGTATATATATCTTTTTACTGTTTTTATTATTTTTTAGGTAGCATTAGTTAATCCTGTGCAAGATCTCAAATGGATTACTTCTAAAGCTCGTATTAAAGTATATTCATTCATTTTTATGTTCATTTGCAATATTGTATTAATTATAAGAAGACTTAAATTTATATAATTGATTGATTGATTTTTAGACAGATAATATTCATCTTAATGATGACGTGCGTCCTGGAACGAAAAGCCCTGGTATTTTTACATTATTTATCATAGTTTAATTTATTTGATCAAAAAGAAATATGCATTTGTTAGAAACGTTATCGGAAGGTGTGAAACTTTTGAAAGGTGTATACATTCTTGAAGCAATCAAAAAGAATGACATAAGCCAGTGCTTTATTTTTTGTCGGACGAAATTGGATTGTGATAATTTGGAGAAATGGCTGACATCCGTTGGTTAGAGTTTTTGTATTAATTTTTAAGTGATCCTTAAACTATTATTTCAATTTAGGAAAATATTCTTGTGTCTGTTTGCATAGTGATCGAAGTCCCGCGGAACGGAAAAATAATTTGCAGTTGTTTAAGGTAGTTATTATTATTTTTTTTTGTGAAGAGAAAAAAAAATATTTTTTATTTCAAAGGATAATAAAGTTCAATTTCTTATCTGTACTGATGTAGCTGCCAGAGGCATTGACATACGTGGCATACCGTTTGGTAAGGCGATTCAGATTGAAAAATTTTTTTTTTTTTGATTTACTTTTAAAAGTTTATTAATTTAGTAATCAATTATACTTTACCTGATGATAAAGCGAATTATTTGCATCGTATTGGACGAGTTGGTCGTGCAGAAAGGTTTGAAATTTGTTTGTTTTTTTTCCAATTAAAGTTTAATATTACTTTATAGAATGGGACTAGCAATTTCACTTGTTTCTACAGTACCAGAAAAGGTATTTTACTTTTGTGTGAAAAATTTCCTTTCTTTTCTTATTTCATTTTACTATTCAATTTTTCCAGGTCTGGTATCATAGTTGTCCTAGTAGAGGAAAGTCTTGTAAAAATACAAATTTGGTCGAAAACGGTGGTTGCGCAATTTGGTACAATGAAATGCAGGTACTTTGAAAAAAAATATATTTTGCAATAGTTTTTTTGCTTTAATTTAATTTAATTTAATTTACATTAATTGCGAATTTAGTTTATATTATTAATTCATTTTTTTTCTCTAAGCTTCTTGGTGAAATTGAAGAACATCTTGGTGTTACTATTACGCAGATTGATATTTTTTACAAAGTTCCGGTGGATGAATTTGATGGGAAAGTTGTTTACGGTCATAAGAAACAGTTGACTGGTAATTAGAATGCTCATTTTTGCTTTTAAGATATGATATTTAACTTTGTTTATTGCAGCTAGCAATTATGAAAGTCATGCCAATGAATTGCTTTCTACGGTGAGTGAATTAGCAGCGCTGGAAAAAGCAGCACAAATTTCATACCATGAACTGCGTCAGAATCCTCCCAGTTGAAATTTTTGTTGAAACTTGAAAACATTTTAAATGTATTTACTTGAAAAAAAAGTTTTCAATTAATATGTTTTTAATTTTTGTATAATTGGGCAAGTATAATTGAATATGAGTTTGTTTTCAATTAAGTAAAAAAAAAGAAGCGTGCATGCTTGACCTGCTCATTCAATATGTGGTGATGACCATGAATACGGTTGACAAAATAGACAAAGAAATGCTTGTAGAGTTTCAAGTTTTGCAAAGTTTTCCGGTGTCGGCTTTACACCAGGATTCGCATTACGAGCAGAATGGCGATGTTTGCCCTTTGACCTATCAGACCGTTGAACTTGCGGGTGGGCACTGGTCGAAGCAGGGCTGTGTTTTATGACCGTTTCGGGTCGACGCCAAACGCGATTTATTCCATTAATCCTCTTCAGCTGAGGTGGATAAATTGCTGCTGGTTGGTTCTTCAAGTGGATCAGTACAAGAGGTCGGACACGCGCTTGGCGCTAATTATTCGGTCTGGACAAATAAGCTTCAGCTTGAGAGTTAAGCAGCTGTGTTATATTACTTGCTGATTTGCCTTTTCCTGTGCTGAGCAAGAGCGGACGTGCGTGTGGTGCTTGTTGGTCGTGGTCAGTGCAGTTTGTCGAGATGTCTTGGTCCTCACTGCCCGCTGTCCACTCTCTGCTCTCTGAAAAAGTTGATCAAGAAAAAATGCATTCATCATCATCATCATCATCTGTTGTATTTGACGCGTGTAATCATATAAAGTATGAACCTTTTGATAATATGGTTCTGAATTCAACCACTTACTACCACCAATGTCAGCATGCCAATGTGCAGCATTCGTATTGTGTCACTGATGTGGAATATCCGTTTTACGATGGATCGTTTGCAGCATCAGAAGTTGAAAAGAAAAGGAAGAAGCCGTCGATCAGGACTGAACGAAGCCGTCTTAGTCATATTCTTAAAGAGCATGAACGTTGTGAAAATATTCGCAAGGCTTTTCAGTGTTTGCAAGGAAAAATACCTCATTTGCCAAATGATTATGCAGTTGCCAGAATCAAAACTCTTCGCCTGGCAATTCAGTATATTCGTTATTTGCAATTGCTGTTGATAAAAGGCAGTATGGAATGTGCTACTGATTCAAATTTTGCCAAAATTGTAGCCTATGAAGTATCCAGAAAGAACAATTATTCTTGCAGGCAGAAAAAGTATGCGAAATGAGCAGTCATATTTTGTTGTTCAAGTTTTTTTTTTCAAATTTTCTTTGCAATACTCGGTTAATTAATACATTTATTAATGAAATGATAAAAAATAAGTAAATAAATATATATTTTGCATATGCTTTTGAAATGCATTTTGAAAGTGGAATGCATGCCTGTTTGCTATGTTAAGTGAGTGTTTGAACAAGCAAAGCAATCTTTCAATGATAAACTGTTTTAATATTTTACCGAATTTTACCTCAATTATTCAGAATAACAAAAAAAGTGCGCACTTTCAAAAGAGTGATAGTGAAATTGTAAAACATTGATTTAATTTTGAAGCTTAATCTTTTAATCAAGAAGCTTTGAAGCTGAAGTTTTCCTTTACATTAAGGATAATTTCTTAAAATACAGTTTTTATTTATTAAAAAAAGAAAATATTAAAAAACATGTATTATTCATTTTGAAAGCATATGCAGATTATGGGATGATCCAATTGAAGAAAATTGATCAAATTAAAAATGAATTTTCCCCAAAGCGAGAAAGCGTTGTATAAGCGCGGCAATACTTTGGTCAAAAAAGAAACAATGAACAACAAAATAAATCAATACAGAAAACAAAAAAAGCTTTAAACATAAAATAATTACCAGCGGCATGCTTTTGAGGTTAACCTCTATTCCATTACAGAGAGTTATCATTTTGCAGCCGTTCGACCTGATACTGTTGACCTCAGCAATTTTGATAATTGATCAAAAGAACATTAGCTATATTGGTCATTACTTAATTGGCAAAAAACCTCATCAATTATACCTCAGTTGAGGCTGTAAAGAAAGACAATCACCATGAAAAGTACAAAGTAGGTGGTCTTTGTTAGACTAAAAATGGTTCGGTATTGATTTGATATAAAATATATGTATTCAGAAATCAGATTATATATATAAACAAGTGCATATATACGCGTATGTAATTTCCTCAAGAATATTTTCCAAATACATTATCATTATTCTCAAAATATACGATAAAAGATGTGACTGAGGTGCATCTTCAAAATTAGGATATCAACTGATGTGAAACAAATGCAAAAGCCAATACTTGAAACATATTTTCGTGAAAATAATGAACAAAATTAAATTTTGCTTTGCTTGAAAAAACTTCCTCACGACAAATAATCCAAGTTAGACCTATAATGAATTGGACCCGCATAGAATAATTGATTATCAATGCAAATCAGTGATGAGTTCAGTAAAAATTTTTGAATGTTTCTCAGTATTCAAATCTCAATCTTGCAATTTAATTTTTGCATCATAAACGATTATGAACAACAACAAAGTTATTTTCTCAGTTTAATTTTGTTGCAAAATATATATTGTGAAATAAATATAAAATTTTACCTTTTTAAAAAAGTTTTGATGATCAAACATTGTAACAATTTTTAAAATGCAAATTTTATTTAGAATTGCTTTTATTATCATTTCAAAATCTTTGGAAAAATATTTTTTGCCTATGATGTATGTGCAAATATATATGCATGTGCATATAAATGAGGTAAATGAATAAGTAAATAAATATTTTTATTTAAATATATGCATGTTACTTATTGCTTTATTGCTACTGCCTTGCATTTGTAAATTAGAAAAGTCTTGTAAAGTAATATTGTTAATTTGCTAAAAATAGTATAAAATATTTTCGTTCAAGTAAGCTATTTTATATAAAAGCAAAAAATTTACGGGCAAATTGAAAAATATACAAGAAATTTATTTGCTCATTAGGTTTTTCTGCTTGTTTGGCAAGTGAATTTTCGCTTAAGTAATTTTCAATTTCAGCTTACTCTAACTTGGCTTGTTCTAGCTTTTACATCAATCGAAGAGTCTAAATGTCAGCATTCTAGTGCAAAATTATTTTCTTTTTACTTCACCAACTCATGCGGTGTTTTCTGGTAGTAATAAGTAAGCCTCAGCCAATAGTCATTGCAATTTTACATTTCGACATTGTCCATTCTCTGCTTTGTCAAGCATGCTAATATTTCGACTCGCAACAAATAACAACGTTCAATTTATTTATTAAGAATATTTAATAATAATAATAATAATAATTATTATTATTATTAAAATTCATCAATTTTGAATTTTTTAAATTTAACTCATCACACAGTAATGTTTGTTAAAATGCAGGTAGCTTTTTTGACCCTGGTGATTAAATATACTTTAACTCGTTTTACTTTTGATTGGAATAATACGGAAAATGAAGAAAGTGAAATCAAAAATGGAACTTTCTTATTGGAAGAAGTTATTTTTGAAACCAACTGGATAATAAATGATTCTTCAACAAATGCTATAACTGATATTGTGCACAATGAAAGCCTACAAGCAACAACCACACCGAAAGAAATGGTTTCAACTGAAACATTTTTATATAAGAAAATAGCTCCAGTAACAGAAATTACAAAATCTGGAATAACCTGCGTCAGTGATGAATCAATAGTTTCAACTTTGATGCGTTCTTATGATAAACTTAAAATTCCAAGTTCAGATTCACCATTGATAGTAGACATCAAGATTGGAGTTCAAGAAATTGCTGCCATATCAGATAGCACTTCTGATTTTCAAGTAAGTAATACTATTTACATCTCTACAATAATGTAATTCTTAAACCAACTATTAGATAAGTGTTTTTATACATGAAGAATGGTACGACTCTGGTTTGCGTTTCGACTGGATGTTCCCTTGCAACAACAACATTACGTTCATCAACGAACTTTTGGATTTACCATGGAAGCCAAACACATGTTTCATAAATAGCAAACAGTCAAAAATTATCAAATCACCGTTTACAAATGCAAAAATGGTCGTCCATTCCAATGGTCATATTTTCACCAGTTACCGTATGAATCTTGTTGGACCATGTGACATGGATTTGACTGTTTTTCCAATGGATACAGTTCGCTGTTTTCTTATTTTTGAAAGTTTCAACTACAACAACGAAGAAGTGCACATGAAATGGAGTACTCCTTTTCCAGTTTATTTGGATAGTAAAGAACGTAAAAAACACTTCGAGGCAGCTGGAAATAGCTTACCTGAATATTTGCACATGTCTACAGTGAAAAGTTCAGATTTCTATTTGGTTAGTTTTAACACCACTGCAGTTGCATATGTAAATTTTTATTTCTTTTTCCAAATGACCATAAATAGATGACAATATTTTTAGGACTATCCTGCTGGATACTGGGATGAATTAACAGTTACTTTTTATTTTCGTCGATGCATTGGGTGGTATATGCTTCAGGCTTATTTTCCAACATATTTAGCTATTTTTATAAGTTGGATATCATTTTATCTTGGAACAGGAATGGCCGCTCGTACTATGCTTGGAGTGAACACATTGTTAGCTTTGACTTTTCAGTTTGGAAATATAATCAAAAATCTTCCGCGAGTTTCTTATGTCAAGGCAATTGGTAATATTTTTGATTGTTCAATACTATCGCTCTGCTTTTCTCATTGAAATTTATTATAGATGTTTGGATGCTCAGTTGTATGACGTTTGTTTTTTGTAATTTACTTGAGCTCACCTTGATAGGATACATCACAGCTCAGAAACAGATTAAAAAAATATCATCATCTGTTACAGAGTTTTGCACATTAAAGTGCCAGAACGAACGGCCGTTCATCTATCGCATTCCTGCAGTTTCAAGCATTATTGAGAGCATTAAACAATTGTCAGCAGAAAGAATTGACCGAATTTCCGCGTTTACTTTTCCGATGACTTTTTTTCTTTTTAATATTGTATATTGGATTTTTTATACATATTGGCTAGCTGAATCATGACTTTAATTTAAAAAGTAAGAAACTTTAATTAGTGAAAACTGTCATACTGTATTTCAGTGAAAAAATGAAAACTTTTCAGATTGTAAAATAAAATTTTTCAAAATATGAAGGATACCAGGTACTTTTTTATTACATGCAACTTCTGCATATACTTTTTTGTTAGTGCAAGATTTTCATTGCAATATCAAGCTCTGGATTTTATCAACTAATACAACTATAAATGACTTTTAATGCTTCATCGGTAACTTTAATGCTTTGAAACCTTCATATGCACATTTTTAAAACTATTTTTAAGTTCAAAACAAATTTTAAAGTTATTCAATAAGGATGGTATATTTATGCAAATTATTTCAAGTTTAATTTTGAATTAAGCAATTTCAAAGATCATTATTAACAGGGCATTTTTATTCTATTGTATATTTTATTATACTATATTGATTTCGATGATTTAGGTGCCTATAGTAAGGTAAAATTAGAAAACAGTCTTTATAGAATAATTTCAATTAAATAAAGTGCGGTATAGTTTTTAGCTGTTTTAACGCCAGACATCTTTTTGAGCTCAGAAAATATACAACTCAAAGAAATTAATAATAATAACATACAAGCGCGTAATCTCTTCTATTATTTAGTTTAGATTGTTTTTTTTTTTGGTTTTTACTGAGTAATGATTTAACAATTTCAATTAGAAGTAAAAATTGAAGTCATACATCTTTTACGTTTACATTAGATAAAAACTTTCATTGTTTACTTTTAAGCACTTATGCATTACTTATATCAGTTTTATATCAATTTTGTATATCAGTTTTATGTCCATACATTTGGTTTTCCTATCCTCAAATACAATACTGGAGGCATTTTATAATGATTTTGCTTCAACTCAAGACGCTGATAATTAAATGAAGCATAACTGAGCTTCTGCTAATATCACTGTTTTATCTATTTTACCTATTAGCCATAAGTAATTCGCAGCAGTTATCCTTCTTCTTTAAATTACATAATTTTAATCAGTGGAACGAAGGTTATCAACATGGTTAAGCTAATGACATTATGGTAACTTTTTGCTTTTAGAAAATACGTAGTATCATCTTCAGAATTTTTTAAATATATCCCAGTTTCAGATGAATCAGATGATGAATAGAAACACTCATAAACAGCTGAAAATTGGAGTAATGTGACAAATAGCACTATATGTTGTTTCCTCTTCTTGATGTCGCAGTTTTGTTATCATAACAGCTGCGTCGTCACCGACCTGCAGTATATTAACCCTTTGTTGAATTGCTGAGGTCAGGGTGCTAATTTTGTAATAAACTTACTCTTATTCAATGAATCTTACATGAGACAGTAAAATACATCTTTACAAGCAAAAATCAAAGGTCTTCTTGTTGGAACTTGATGTTAACTTAAAACTGTAATGTGCGTTTTTGTACCATTTGGACCAGTTGATCACAGTGTTGAAAGTTTGTTTGCAGAAAACAATCGCAACCGTTTCACAAATATATATTAGGTCAGGTTGCAGCAATGATGCAATATATAAAGATAATCACTACTTTGCAGTTGTAATGCATAGTTCATGCTGAATTTTCATAAAGCATAACTGTGGTTTTATATGAAAAGGGATATACCATCAACTGGAAATATTGTGAAAAGCAAATTACATCATTTTCATTGTACTGACAGCAGTTACTAAATAACTGTGCAAAAATATGCGGCAAACATACTTACATATGTAAGTACTTGTGCACGATGATCATCTTTACCATGATCTCTTTGTGACAACAACAATTTAACTTTAAAAAATGTATACTATTCGAGCTTACTGCAGAAAATTCACATTTTAGCAGATGATACGTGACATATGACAGCACCAGCAAAAGATGTAATTATGACAGACGCATTTTTTCATTACTATGGCAGCAACAGCGATAAGCATTTTATGTAATTCCAATAATATAAGTCCGAAGTTTTTGAAAAATTGAAGTTTTATTAATTAGCAAATAAGTAAACAGATCATAATAATTAATAAATGAATAAAAGAGGTACATTTATAAAATAATTAGCAAACCGGGTTAATCAATTTGCATAATTATTATTTACTGTTCGGTTGCAACAGCATAGCACATTTAGAACAGCTGAATCCTCATTTTTCTGAATAGTGTTTTAAAATTCCTCTTCTTCCATTTCTTTTTCCTCTTGTTTGTCCTCCTCTTTTTCATAGTTTTTTGAAATTTTTACTTCATTTCTTTTTTCATTTTTTGTATCCTGGGAAGTAAAAGGTTGTAAGTATGTTGTCTTTGCTAGATTAGAAAACTGATCCAATTTAACGTCTTCTTTTATTTTTGATTCACCACTTTCAGATTTATCTTTTTGAAATTCCAATGAGGAAGTATTGTCTTGACAAAAATCTCCTTCAACTTCCGGTACATATAAAATTTCAATTGGATAAGTAATAACAGGCTGTGGTGGCTCAGCACTGCCTTTCCAAAACTGCAATGGATTTTCAAATGTCTTATCATTAGGCACTATTGCCAAGTGAATTGTCAATCGATCCCTGATAAAATCGAAATCTGGTTGTTTAAGCTTGGAAAATTTAATTGTAAAATTCCATTTGCTTCCTGGCTTAATAATACCACTCACTGGTTTGATAACCAATAAGCTTTTGCGAGTTGAGCTAACTTTGTAACCAATGCTGCAGTCGGTCGGATTATCAACTTCAAAATTTACCAGCTGATCTTTTATGTAAGATGGTCTAATTCGAACAACTCTGTAAGGAAACTTTATTTTGAATAAAATTTTTCTTTTTTTATGGTCCATCGTGTTTTTTTTAAGCGGAGTAGTGCATTGTGATGTGAGGACACGTTTAAACTAAAGTGTTTATTTCAAAACGTTTAAACTTGTTTACAATTCATATGTTTAAAGCAGGAAAACTTCAAATTAAAGAAATTTAAATTTTAAAATTTCAGTTGACCCCAAATGGACACACTTGCTTTCAATTAACGACCGGATCAGCTCAACAGATTGTGCTTTAAACCTTCCTGAAATGCGCACATATGACGTCATGTTATCATCTGTTTGCGAAGTGTTATGAGCAATTGAACAAATCTGGTCAGTTTACTGGTTAATTTTTAGCACGTTGAATTTTTATTGTTTTATCAATGGTTCAGCCAATAATATGCTGCACTGTGGGCACATTATCAGCGTTGCGTGTAGTGATAAGTAAATTGATAAAAATAACAATTCACAGATAAATAATTTTATTGATAAATAAAAAAATAGTTCTTCCATATTTTGAAATCATTATAAATTTTAGTTTGTTGCAAAGCAGCAAAACAAAAGTCGAACCATTCCATGTCAAGCATTTAAACAACGCAAACATTTATTACGTTAGCAAAAATACATATATATTGCACTTTATGCTTTCACTGTAAAATTGACTACACTTTAAGCAAATTTCAACTCTCGAATAAAGCAAAATATAGAGATTCATAATGTAAGTGAATACAAAATAAAATAAAACATTTCTCATTTAAATAAATATATGAATATAAAATCATTACAAATTTAAATAAGTTATTCATGCATGCATGTTTGTCTCTTTTTCACAATCTTGCATTGAAAGTTTCCTGAAGATTAATTTATTTTCATTCTCTGAAGCAAATCATATTACACAAATGTCAATAAAACAATTACAAAAATGAATTACCGTCCTGATGTTATTCCTCTTCGGGTAATTCAGGTATGGGAGAGCATCTAAATTTTCGCTTCATTAGTTTCTTTTGCTCATTTTTCATTCTATTCGTATTTATCATACAATTCGTGTACAATTCATAATCATTTCTGTAAGTGCATTTCATTCCCCATGAAAAACTCCTCTGTTTCCTGAAACATTAAAAAAATTAATTCCAGTAAAATATTTCAATAAAATGAACAAACTTCGATAGCTGTCTTCTGCGTCGTTGAATATTTGGTGAATACTTATAATTTCTCAAGTTCTGATTACTTTCCACAATACAAGCATCATCTGTTTTTGAATTACCCCACAAGCATTGCGATTGGTCATGAAATTGGTTTTCATCTAATCTGAAATGAAATAAAGACATATTTAAATGAAAATTATTTTCAGCTGTTGATTGAATATAAAAAATTGTCAACTTTTTCTGGTAATCTTTTGTATGAGATTTTTTAACACGCATCAGCTTCTTTTTAATAACACGAGTTTGAACTTCTATCTCCATTTCATCATCTGCAAAGTGGTCATCAGAGCTGAAATTATTCAAACATTTATTATTGTATCATTTTATTTTATAAATTTTTAAAATTCACACAATTCACATACTCCATTGCTGATATAAGTGATGATGATGATGATGGTGGTGAACGTTTTAACATATGTAAGTAATAAATGAGCAATAAAATTATACAAATAGCAGCAGATCTATACCAGCCGTACAGCAAAAGAGCAAAGCTAAAAATGAATTACAATCATTTTTTCATTTCATTGAATGACCCGTTTAGGTGAAGTTGCATTATCTGCATTTAATTGCTCTTTCTTTTTTGCGTTGCTTCTTTTGCATGTCAGTAACTCTAGCCTTGTGTTAAGCTTTTTTCGCCCTGTAGGTCATAGCTGAAACAATCACCAGTTTTATGTACTTAATCCAACATCATCATCATTAAAGATCAACAATAAAATTCTTTAATTGTGTATGGCCATGACATCGATCATCAGGTCACTTAATGCTAAATAATAAGCTAATTTGCGAATGTTTCCCTTTCTTTGACCATCATCCTCTGTCATATTATTAAATGATAAAAAAAATAAGAAGTGCACAATTTTAGAAACAATATACTACTATGATTGGTGGTTGATTTCAACTTTTTTACTGTCTTTTATCTTCAATTGCACATCATAGTTGTACTCAGTGCAACGTTTTTTAATTTGGTAGTTTTATTTAACAAATGGCGCAATTTTAATTTTTTGTCAATAATAAAGCAATAATAAACAATTTAATGATATTCGGCTGTATATTTAAGCCATATATCCCTTATTGCTGCAGTTTTGTTGGTAATGACTTTACACTGATTGTCCAAAAAATTTTTTTCCAAATATTATTTCAAAATTTCCCCATTCCTCTTTATAGTTCTTTTTCATTTTAATGGTCAAAAGTATGTAAATTTAAAGAAGTGCTTTACCAAATTTTGCAATAAATTATTTATAACTCAATAATGAACTCATTTTAAACAGCATACTGTTAATGTAATGCAGTGTATTTGAAAAGATTACATTTTTATCAAAAAATTCTACTAATTTGTTTTCAATTGCAGTCTGCTTTAATTGTGAGCGGAATTTTTTCAAAAAAAGTAAAAGGTAACCATCAACAAAGACAAGGACAAAAAACAATTTAATATTCGTAATTTCCACCATGGACTGTTATCTGATCATTGCATCTCATACGAATAACAAATTATTATGCAACGAGTAATTAATAATAATAATAATAATAATAACATATTGGATCGTTCATCATCATTTGTTGATAAATAATTATTCATTTAGTAAAATTTTTAGCATTCAAAAACAGTTTTTGGATTGATGCGCAACAAAGAGAGAGGCTTCCTTTCTGCATATTGTCTTTTCATCTCAACGCTGGCGTAGTCTAACAAAAAATTCGGAATATTCACCTGACGATTCTAAAATTAAAAATTACAAATAACTAAAATTAAGAATATATTAACCTTCGGATGACCAAAGTATTTTTTGTCCCTCCAATGACCAAAGCCGGGTCAATTTTGACCCGGGTGAACAATGAGCATTTTTGGGCTTTAAATTCGTTTCAATAAATATTGCTGCATTCATTGCTTTGCAATCATTATCTAATTTGTTCTTTCAGAAAGTCAAACTTAATTGAACAAGTTATCAAAAAATTATAATATTAAAATTGATAATATACGGTATTCTTTCCAAACTCAAAGAAGCACAATTTGAAATCTGTAGAATGCAAAATATGCGTCTCTTTTGCAAAAAATGAAAATGAGCTCCATACCTTACATTGAAACTGTTCCAGCATTGCAATAAGCGTTCTTGATAATGCGCATGCTGTTCCATTAACCTAATCAAACATCATGCTATTCACGTTCTGTTTTGTAAGTTTAATGCATTTGTTTACCGTGTGGACAAATTTTAAATTCCCATCCGATGATTTGTATTTGGTCAACAAACGTCTAGATTGATAATCAGTACAATTTGAAGCACTGGAAATCTAAAAGTACAGTTAGTTCTTCTTCCTATATATGGTATAAAAAAATAATAAAATTAAAAATCTCACTTCGCCATAACAATCTCTTCCTGGAAACCATGATTCAATGTCAAATTTTCTGAATGCTGAAGCACCAAGTTCTTCAGTTGGCATTTCTAGCACGCTAATTTTCACCAAGAAAATCAAATAAAACACACTTATGAACATTATAAAACTAAATAATACTTGAAGTGCAAGTTAAGTTCAGAAAAAAGTGATTTCTGCATTTCCAATATTTCCAGATGAGAGGTGTTACTTTCTAGGCCAGTTTCGTTTGCGGTGCATATGAACATTTCCACCTGAAAGAACATTTGCATAAGAAAACAATCAGAATACACGAAAAAAGCATCATAAAACCTTTGTAAATTCATGAACTCTGTACAAGCCTTTGGACAATTTCCCTGTGGCAACTTCAGGCCTGAAGCAGCGACTCACACTGAAAAATTTCTTTGGCATCTCATTCACGTTGAATATTCGATTTTCAATGAAACTAGCCAATCCCATTTCTGCTGTGCCAGACAATGTCCAGTTGGGCAAACCGCGAATTGAATAGACAATTTCCTTATCCGTACGATTCATCAAACCACAATTTTCCACAATTCGCTTTGGAATCACATCCGGAACTACTACCTCTTCAAAACCACTGCTGCGCAATCGATCACGACAAAACTGTATTAAAGCTAGTTCCAATATGGCCAGCTGGTTGTACAGAAAGTATGCTTTTTCACCACAGCAAAATCCCACGTCTTGCCAAAGAATTTTAAATTTCACAGCTATATCTTCACCAAAGAGAGGTTTGAATGTGAATGTTGGTTTCGAGCCGTTGGTGTGAATAATTTTTGCTACACTTTCATCACCTAAAAAGTGAAAAAAGAAAGCACTGGAAAACAGTACAATAATACAAGCGCAACACTTTTACCCACTGGAGCTTCAGGATGTGTATCGTTTGGTATGAGCAATGCTTCTTCGTAAAATTGATCCCACATTGAAGTCAATTCATCCTTGGTCATCGTTTGATTTTTTTCTTCTATTACAGTTTTCAAACTGTTCCACAAGTGATGCAACTGATCAATATCGCCAACTTGCTTTCGGCAGCGTATGTTCTCCCGAATGCTGGTCAAATTTTCTGGATTCAACAAACGATCAAAATCCAACTCCGGTCTACAAGCTGCTATTTTGCTAAACTGACTCACCGATCGGACGAATCTTATCATTTTATTTATTTTTTCTATAAATTCAAACTGCATTATGAAAATTCTTTTGCATTTTAATTGAAATAATATTGAAAATGCATCTCGATTTGTGACCTTCATAAAATCATAACCAACACAAGATATAATTTGAATGAATTTTACTTTTTGCAAAATTAATCCGAATCAAAATTTTCATCATTGATCTGTTGTTTTCTTTCACTTTCAACCATATTTTGTAACTTTTTGTACAGCACTGGATTATCGGTTGAATTAAGCAACGAAAGCAATTTTTCCAGAACATCTACCGAAGGTTTACCTTGAACACGTTCTTTAGCCAATCCAACCTCTTCACCGACCACTTGCACAACCGTATGTTCCAAAGCAAAGAACAAAGATCTAATTATTACTTTCCACGCTTCTTCCTCGTTACCAGCAGTTTGTGCGCTTACAAGAGACAGCAACGCCATTACATTAGCATCAACCTTTTCGCGACTATTTAATATGCTGTTGTATGTATTCCAAGATAATTTGGCTAAATCAGCTTTGCAACGTTCGAATGCAGACGACGCAGCAAAATCACTGGTCACCAAAGTCAACAATTCCAAAAGTAAATCATCATTACGTGCTGTTACATAGCCGTGAAGCAGCATCTCTGACCATATACGAGTCAAATGCTCGTAACTACCGGTCGAATCAACTAGATGCAATAATTCACGAAACATACGTGCATTTGGTGAATAATTTCTTGGTACAAAACGATCATAATATTTAAAAAATTCTTCAAATGATGATCCATGACGTGCGACAAGTGTAAAATAATTTTCATAATAAACTGTCTCCGCTTGAAAAGAGACAATGCAAGCAGCGTTGTTCCTAAATAGAAACTGTTACATAAAATAAAAAAGCACAATTCAACAGCATTTTCAAACAAAGAATAATTTAAATTTTGCAAATCAAAAAAAAAATTTTATACTCGAATGTTAAAATCTCGTGAATGCAATCAGCAATTTCAACACTTTGCGCATTTTCACAACAGCGTTGCATAATTTTGGGGAAAAAAAGCTCATCTTGCTTATTTTCAGCTTTTAACGATTTTCCACGCAATCGACTTATAATCTGTTCAGTCAAATGTTCAAAATCTCGTGAGTTAAAAAATATTTCCACCAAACATAAGTACGTAGCCAATGTTGGTTCCAAATCAAGATGCAGCATTTCCTGCAATGCAATACTTTTCAAAAATAAAATCGTTCAAGTGCAAATTTTCAATTTCATTCAATGTTAAAGAAGTTTGACATCGTATTTTACTTGATAAACTTCCATTGCATGTTTGGGAGAAAATTTCCAAAATCTCATTGATTTTAATGTCCATAACAACGTGTTAAATGTCTGCACGTCTGGTTGAATGTCATCGTCACGCATTTCATTCAACAGTTGCAGACAATATTGCCAACGTTCCTTATTATCGGTTCTCAGTTGCCAAGCAGCGTCCAACATTGCATTGTATAGATCAATATCTGGTTTCAAAGAGGCTTCTTTCATTTTCCGAAACATTTCTTCCGCTTTGGAATGTGAATTATACTTCAACAAACCAGTGATTATAGCTGCATATGCCCTAATAAGTGTTTAAAATTTACAAAGTCAAAAATAAAAATCCCTCAACCAATTATTCAATCATTTACCTAGCAGTTTCTGGTTGGATGGCTTGAAATATTTTCTCTGCCAAACCCCTATCTTTCCAATTCTTGGAAGAAATTTCATGAAAATCACTTTCAAACCACCGCCTCTCTGCACTGATTTCCAAGTTCGGTTGCGTCGCATTATAATAGCAAAGGAATTCAAGAAAAGCAAGCAACGTTTCCTGCGATATTTGAACGCGTTTTTTCACTGCATTTTCGTAAACCACAATCGCTGCCTGGACGTGAATCTTGCGCATCCGATCAATGAGGTCTTCTTCAGTGAAACCATTTTCTTCTACCGGCAATTTTTGCGGACGAAACGCATTAAGTCTTGGCTCATCATAATCCAGCATAAATAAAGTGGGAAATTCACGCGCAAAATACCTTAAAATATCCAAATATTTTCAAATGAACAATTAAAACTTAATAATATGCAAAAATAAATCAAATACTGCTGAAAGCATCACAAAATTCTTTTCAAACCAATAATACATTATACTTTCGTATCCTGTACCTGCATATCACTGTAATTAATGTATGAATTTTATAGTATTCATTTAAAAATGTACTATACCTTGCCGCATTCTTTCCTGAATATTTTCCTAATAAATAGGACTTTTTGGCTGCATTAGAACTGGGTATTAAATATGGATCATCCATAAATGCGTAATGGCCAGCAGTAGGGTCATCTTTCACAGTGCTGGCCAGTGATTTTAATAAATCAGTATGACTACGCTATAAATAAAGCACTGATAATTGAAATTAAAAGTGAAAGACAAAATATAAAAATGCTTTACCGGTATGCGATCAGGTATGACCAATCCATTTTCTGAAGAAACAGCAGCAGTCCCACTTTTTTGAACAAAAGTGCTGCATCTGCGTATGATGAAGCACCGCAAAGTATCCAACCTCAAAATCATTTCTACAATGAGTGGTTTTAATGCTCATAAAATTTCAAATCTTATCAAACTGCTAACATCATTGCATAAATGCTAGTTTTGCACTCCTACAGAAGTTGAATCAGTTAAACATTTATTGACTTTCAAATAGAACTACAAACGTAAGCTTGACAATTATTTCAATCATAAGGAAACACATTTTTGCTTTTGAAAAGCTTTTCAGGATTATCTACAAATTAACATAGCGAAAATAGCACATAAGCATCAAAAATGAATTATCATTTCATAAAAACTCACAATAAACTAGCTTTATTTCTACCACATATAATAACTTCAATTAAAATCAAAAAATTTCTGCAGAAAAACTAAATTTTCAATTGATTTAGATTCATACTAATACATATAACATATACTAAAATAGCTAACGAAATCTACATATTTTTGACAAAAAATAACTTTACATACTATGGAACAATTTATTTTACGTTACTGATTTCTAAAAATATAAAATCAAAATTTCACACCTGAGAAAATAGGTATACTGTAAAAGATAAAGAGGTATATATCAAAAAACTGCGTATGAACAGTAAGAATAAAAAAGAAAGACAAATGGAAACATTAAGAAAAGCTTTAAAATGTAGGGAAAGGTGTACATTTTTACAAAGTATTAAAGTAATACCATTACAATACTTTCAAACAAAGACGGTTACCGACTAAATATGTTGAAATAATCCATTACAATTAGTATATGTTGTTGGAAATTTGCCAACCGGTATCGGAACCTGCCGATCAGAATGTAGTAGTATTACGGTGTTGTTTGTGTTTGTCGTCTTGTTTTTGCTGTGTAGCGTCTGTTGTGAACGTCCTAATGATTTGATCTACCGCCATTCAGAATGTTACAGTCCACCAGTTCTCAGGCCAACATATGTCTTATAACTTGTAGAGATGTGAGATCAATAAATAAATAGCGGAGTGTTTTTGACAAATCCGTGTGAATTTTAACTGCAGTCGTATTTATGATTGGCATTGTTTGATGATCACAATTTTGAACAACGACACCGTGCAGTTTGATTTCTATTTTTGTTATTAATCGACGTAACTTAAATAATTACGAATAAGATGTGATGATTTCCGGCTTACTTTGTAATTAAAAATTTGCTAACGTAAAGTGTTTAGCGACAACAAACATTTTTATAACACATCGAAAGTTTATTCAAAGTTGGTCTGTGATCGATCACAGATGTATAATAGACATCAAGTCATTAGCAATTACACCTGTTTACTTGATCGATTCAAGCAGTTTGTTAGCTTTCATCGCAAATTTCTTGCACTGTATTTCCATTGACTGTAGTAAGTTTGATCAAAGAGCCACTTTTTGGACGACTATCGTAATCTGATATCCACACGGAGATCATACTGTAAATAATAAACAATAAGGAAATATATTTTAAAAAAATAAGAAACAATAACTTACTCAACAATATAGGAAAGTTGAGTCCAGCTAGAAGTATCTGCTTTGGGCATTGCTTTTCGATTTGCCGGTGTATCAAGCGTGACTCTTAAACATAATCATAACGAGTTGCTTAAAACAAAATTCTAATTCAATCGCTCACGGTAAAATGGCTAAACAGGTAGACTTTTCTGGCAATCCACCAGCAGGACAGCCAGCGCTTCGTGCTAACTGTTGTACAGCCGCCTTTGCCATCCCATAGGCCATCATTGCTAAAATATGAAATTAGAAAATAATAATTTCATTAAATTAATTTAAAATGCTGTCCTCTTCAAGCATCGATAACGAAAAATAACACATGTGAAATGCTTATTTTTGTGTTTACTCGGAGTTGGTTGTAGTGCTGCCGCAGCGCCTGTAAAAACCAAAAGGCCTTCCGTTTTCAAAAACAAAGAGCCAAGACGACAACTGATCACCGATGTCCACACACTTTGCTTCCACATTTGTTGGCATGAAAGGAAGAAATCTTTAAAAAATAATTCGGAATAAACATAACAAATAAAAATAAACAAGTATATATATATGTATACCCTTTTTCTTTGCACTTCCGCCAGTCCAACCTCCGGCTAAACATAATATTGCGTCAACTTTTTCATTTGCAGTTGCATCCGTCACTTTACTAACAACCTTTAAACGACATGTATTAAACAAAGTTGCACAATAAATAAAGTTTAAAGTCAATAGAAAAAGAAAATGTTACTTCTTCTCCTTGCAATATAAAATCAGTTGAATCATTCACAACAATGTTGCAAGATGCTTTATCATTTTTCAGTAAATCGATTGAGCATGTCCACTAGAATTGCAGACAATTTCACTGTAAGAACAGAAAAATATTCATAAAAAATATCAATTACCCAATTACGAGCAGCAAAATGCTCGACTACTTTGCTTCCAAGAGCGCCAGCACCGCCATAAACAATAACACGACCAGCCATTTATGTTATTTTACCAAAGAAATAAATACGGTAGAATAGGATCCTCGAATAAAGTGTTCAACGCTTTTGAAAAAGAAAACTGAAACAAATTATTCACTTTTAAATTTTCACAAAATGTCAATTCTTAAATTACATCTGCGAATTAATATTCTCCAACGCTAGGTTTCTTTTATTCAGAATCATTTGAATTGTCTTAATGAACACGCACGCGCAATTAAATTTCACTTGCGTGTTGCGTGTAAAGAAATAAGTGGAAATGCAAGTTTCCACTGTTCCTGCTGATATTTGTACGCCAAAATGATTTTCAAACACTTCAACAATGTTATTGAAAAATTGATCATCAAAAAGGATTTGACAACAATGTGTGGAACATTATTTATATAATCATACGGCTCTGAAATCAAACTGACAAAACTAGTGCAAAACAGATACTTGAGATAAAAATATAATAATAGTAATACCACTTATTTTGTCAAATTTACACTTATCAATGTGAAATATGCATATCATGAGCTTATTTATAGGTTCAATTTATAATGTCCAATAGCGCATTTTGGGTGGCTAATTTCAACCGACGCTTCGGGTGGTCTTTCGCTTTAGTTTCTCGACGAAGCATCTGAGGTACATAATTAAACATGAGACAAATAATAACAAACAAAATGCAAATGCACGACTAACTAACCACAAAGCAACTAACCACACACACGACCGCTTTTTTTACTACTTTCCCCCGTACTGACTCTGTCCTGATCTTCCGGTACCAACAGGTATACGGTAATTTTTATGAGGGGTTTCTCGTCTGAAATTACAGTTACATCTAGTCCTAAATGACGTCATGGGATGCATGACATTGATTTAACTGTCTGCCTTTTCAAAAATTACGCACTAAATAACAAACTATAATGTTAGGAGCAGCTTATATAAGTTTTATTCAAAATTCGAATAAATGGAAAAAGATATCAGAGCAATTAATCAAAAACAAAGTAAATAATTATAAACATATTATAGTACAAAATATTGAAGAAGATACAGCAAGTGTTAGTAAACTTAATTGCTTTTAAATTGAAGATATTCCATCAAAATGTAAACTATAGTAAAAGCATTTATAATATAGTATAGATGTTATGCTTTATATCGTATAAGGACCGTTTATAAAGATATAGATTGAGTATGTGGACTATACGATATAACAGAATTCATTTTACAAAGAATGTTACTGTCACTTTAAATTTTCGTATACTATTTCGGTGATGGTACTATTAGATATTTTATTTATAGCACACAACTTGCTTATCATTAATTACAGTAAAATATTTACAGTAGTTGCAATGTGTGGGAAATATCCCTGCATAGTGTTCTGCAGTTTGTGGACACTACATCTTAATGTCGGCACGCATTAGATTTATTTACCGCATTAGGTGATCAAATTAAGTCATCTTCAACAGTAAAAGTAATCATAATATGACTGATTAAACCGAAATTTCCACAAATCACAAGTGAACGAAACGAATCACGAAATGAAGCGCAGGGTTTTGCAGAATCCTCAATGCGCCTCAGTTGAAGCTGTTCTTCACGTTTCTGCAAGATCAGGTAAGAATTGAGCAATGTCTACAGATAGTAATTGTAGAACATTCGATCGTAAAGTCCAAGAGTAAACAGCCGAATTATTACACCTCCACGTCGGCACTTGTGGTAAACACTGAAAATTCAGTCCTTTGTCTACTATGTAAGCAACTTCATGGTGTAATTTATTGCAAAATGCACTTTTATCAGCCATTTGCGAACGCAGTTGAAGCTCAACTAAGCAACACGGCATGTGTGACAAATGTCTGAAACAGAAGAATCATATTAGAACGAAATGCTTCAATGCGAACAGTGACAATCACTGTCATAGGTTGCTTAACATCGAACAGTCTGAGCATACTGGATCAAGTCAAGCATCTCTGCTGACAATTAGGCAAGAATTTTTAGAGAAGGAAACACTCACATGTTTGGTCGATATTGTGCTTCAAAAATCATTTCTAATAAGAAATATAGCAGTCACAGTCTTAGGCTGTTGGTTAGATTCGCAAACTACGCAGTGTGTGAATTTTGTAAAAATTAAAGGAACCACTGTTTCAATTCGTCATCAAAGGGAAGGAATTGTCGAAAGGTATAAAGATAATCATATAAAAGAAATTGCTTATGGATTTTGAATAATTCACTACTATAAATGTTGCTGAAAATGAATTATGAGCAAATTATTTGACATTTTTTTCAAATTCCGAATATAAAATAAATTTTGGAACTGACAAATTAAAAATAAGTAGTGTAAATGGCGAAGTACGCAGTTGCAATGCTGTTTAATTGATTTTACTTTTAAATAAGTTGTAAAGCACATTTGCAAAAAGGTGAAATGAACTTGGACCGCCGGGGTATCGATCCCCGTGCCTCTCGCATGCGAAGCGAGCGCTCTACCATTTGAGCTAGCGGCCCTGGTTTGTGATGTTCCACAAATGATATTATATAAAATAAAAGCAAAATGCGTGACTATAATTTATTTATTTGGATTACTGTTAACATTTATAAAGTGCAGCTGCATTTTATACTTATTGCCTATAAAAGAATTTTATTTTCTTACTGAATAAATGAAAGTATTTGAATGAATTTTTTAGCAACAAAAATTTTGCATGATAAAAGAAATAAAGTGCAATATTTACAATTATATTTGTGTTTCATAAGCATTTAACGCATTGTGGATTTGATTATTCGCAGATTTCAAAATCGCCAAAAAGTAAAATCTATTTTCAGATCCTAGTGCGAGTGTATCCTGTGGATCTGGAGGTTCAGTGAAAGGTCGTTTCCGTTTATGAGGTTCCACACCATAGCAGTAGTTAGCCAAACTGAGAGGCTAAATAACCGCTACTAATGCTAAAATGAAAAAGACAAATACATTTGGGTGAAGGGAAAGGAGGCGCTGCGACCCGGAAGTTGGTTTATGGGACCGGAAGTAGCAATTCTGCGATTCCAGAAGCTTGGCAACTGGTCCAGACATGTCTGGAAGTGCACAATGTCCACTGCGTGAGAATAATGCAAAATTTGAGTAAATACGTCAAGGCTATATATAGTCAGACTGTCTTTTTACAAAAGATGCGCTGGACAGTCCTTTTACTTTAGTCAAGCTTCCGTGCAAGAACACACCGATGATTTTGACTGTTATACAGTCAATAAAATGAATAAAAAAAATTAATACGAATAAATATTTAGCATGAAAATCAGTAGACGGTCCGTGAAATCCCTTGCAGCTTTCAGGCAATTGTGTTGGATTAGAAGGCAACGTGGGCGGGGAGCTGTATGAATAGAAGCGGCAAATATACACGGAAATTCGACATTCGCGGTTCCGCCGATTGTATAGCAGATTATTCTGATTACTGGTATCATTTAATTACTATGTTATTACAGATTTATGCATAACTTTGTATCTAATTATAAACAAGTGTAATAAATAGTTTGATACTTAAAAATTAATTCAACAAATATAAATATTTAATTATTAGTTGGACTAAATTTATTATTTAGTTTATATTTTGAAGTTTTATGCATATTGTATGTATTATATTTTAATATATTATGTCTTGGAAATTATGTTGAATTGTTGAAATTTAAATTTATTCTCATTGGTCTATTTCTGTGTAATTTATCACACTGATGGTGTAATAAGCTTATTGTATTCATAAATTAAAAGCTGTCATAATCCAATTATGATTCGTTTCAAAATTGTTTTGAAATAAAGTCTCTGCTAATTAACAGATAAAACTATCTTGAGTGTTATTGTATTTCTTTTATCCGATAAGAGAAAAGATAATATTGATAAGATTGTTCATTATTTCACTGTTAGATGAACAATTGTGCAATTTGAATCATGAAACGTCACATGAAAAGAATAACAATGCATAACGTTAAGAGAGCACAGTTGACTATTTAATGATAGTTAATTGAAAGAAATCTGTTGGTGTTATCATTGCCTTGTTCGACCGCTAAGGTCAATACTGTATTGTACAACCACAACCGGCTAGTGGTCATTTTGACGCCGACTGGACGAATTGAGCTAATTGACCACATCACGCCCACATCTGTCCAAAGTGTCATCAACTGGAGTCTTGCTCCAGCAGAGAAATTTAGATTAGCATCGAAATCATCTATGCAGAATCGCAAACATCTGACAATAATCCGGCGTCGGTGTGGTCCTGAACAGTCTAAGGTCACTGTTCGGCGACTTGTAATCAATCTAGCCATAATAAAAATATAAATTCCATAAATATTTTTTCAGTATTAAAATAACAGAATTTATTAACATTAAATCAACTAAAACCTATTGATGATGACCTCTTACTTAAGTGCAAAATGAAAAATTTGCATACATTAAAATAGTCTAAAATATATAATGCGAATATTTCATTGAATAATGTATCATTTTTGTAAAAAAAATTGCTACTCTTTGTTGCATTTCTACTTTATATTGATATCATGTTATTATATTTTGTTTCAAATAAATTAATGCTTCAAACAGTTGAGCAAATCAAAACGTTACACTATGCATATCAGCTTGATTAGCAGCAATACTTGATGAACGGATATTGGAAATAAAGCAAAATGATTTTAATATTTAAAAAAAAATTAATTAAGTAAATCCTACTTTTTTTCAAGAATCAATTAAAGCAAAGAAAATGTCATACTTTATCTTTTTTTGGATCCAGAAAAAAAGAAAAAGCTGTTTAATGTTAGTTACATTGGTTGCATGGCATTTTATATGTTTATTATTATTATTTGTTGTTGTTGCTGTTGTTGTTGTTTTTGAATACGATGAATTTAATTTGTATATGAGTTTATTATTCAATAAATATAGGTGTTCAATTTTGCATGATAAGCTTTTAAGAAAAAGAGAATAAAATAATATATATTATTTTTGCTTTGCTTTTGGTCAATTGTAAACGGTTAGTATTGGCCAAGAGGGAGACGGGTATAGCATTAAATTTGGAAAGATTAAAATTTCCTGGTTCAACACTATCCTCAGGGATGTGCACTTTGTTTCTCAATTTGACTAACAATGGATAATTAAAATTTAGCCAAGCAAAGCTTATAGTAAATATTTGATACTGGATGGATAGAATTGCGTGATTAATGAAAAGTGACCGCCCAGTTTTGAATAAATGCTAAAACAATTCATTGCTGAAATGAGTGATCTTGTTGGTTGCAATTGCTTTGCGTTGGGCAGTAAAAGAGCAATCGACCGGACCGTCTGTAGAGCTATTAGCCTGATTGAAACGCTCGAAGGTCAAAAGTTGCTGTCGCCTATTGGTGACGGGTCATCGAAGACTGACCAGTCATCGGCGCCAATCAATTGACCGTCCATTATTCAACGAGGACCGATTTAACTGATTAAAACAGACGCTTCGTTTACCGCCTAATTGACTTTAGCTTGTTTGAAGTGAAGTGGTGCTTTTCAATCAAAAAGGCGTGACCAAGCTGCCGATCACAAGCAAAATATAGACTCATACACACCCATCCATACAAATTCATTCTTTCATTATTTGAATTTTTTATTTTAAAAAATTTATTCTGGCTATCTTCCTCTACTGCGTGTTATTTGTACTGTACTGTGCTATTGTTTGTTTATTTGCTTGTTCAAGCTTTCTTCTTGAACAAGTCATGTATAGTAACAAACAGTTGCCATTTTCCATTGCTAAAATTTTGGAAAATCAATCAGATGCCCAAATGCAACCGATAGAAACTTTGCATCCAATTGTCCATGCTGCAGCAGCACCAAATGCAATAGTAAGCAAAAGTGAACTACCAACACTGACTAGTCCACTTTTCTACATGCACAGCCGGTGCTTTCAACCGACTCTACTAACATTGCCAACTTGGTTGAAATATGATTACACAAATAGTGGATCTGCTTTCACCAAAGTTCCCACAAGTATTCCATTCAGTTCATTGTATTCTGTTCCATTAAGTGTTGTGAAATTAGTATTATTATTATTATTATTTGTTTGTTGTTGCTATTTATTAAAATTTTTCTGATTGAAATAGTTTTTGATCGTCGTCCCGGCCATCCGTTTCAAAATCGAGCTCAGCCGAAGCACAAAAAGCCTAGAACATCATTTACAAAAAGTCAAGTGGCAGAATTGGAACGAAAATTCTTAGATCAAAAATACCTCGCTTCCGCTGAACGTGCTGCTTTGGCTCAGACGTTGAACATGAGCGACGCCCAAGTGAAGACCTGGTTCCAAAATAGACGAACAAAATGGAGGTATGAATTGTAATTTTTAATTTTTTTTGTATTTTCCTTGTTTTAATAAAATTTCACTTTAAACAGACGTCAGACAACTGAAGACAAAGATCAAAATCACCATGCTGCATGCAAATACATCAGCAGTTCGTCATACATGTTGGGAAAGGCGGAATCATTGTCTTATTACGCCAGACCGGATGTCTGCATTTGATCACTTTATAATAAGTTTCTTTTTATGTTCATTTTTATTTTATTTTATTTTATTTTATTAAGCAAAATTTTATGTCAGTCAATAATTTTTTGTGCGATGAACTGTAGTGGTATTTGTGCTCAAAATTAAAAGATGTTCCAAGTCCAACAAAAGTTGAGTTATGTTCTTTTTTTATTTTGAATTAATTAATTAATTAATAAAAAGATTCTATTGTATGATCAATTGCTAATAAACGTGAACATCTTGTTTCTATTTTATGCTTGTTTGTGTTCTGAATTTGTAAATAATATTAGTAAGATGGTTTTTTTTAACGTCTGCTGTTGTACTTTCTGCGTAATTGATGTTGATGTTATTCATGGGCACTTAATTTCGTTGATTAAGACGAAGCCAAATTTGCTCTTCATAAAATGAATAATTGCCTTGCAGACATTTGCTTTGCATCCACTTTGCGGAATGAGATGGAATTAAAAATTGAACCCACTATATATATATATATTTGTTTATTTATTTATACATTGAACAATCATTTATTTAGCTTGTTGTACGAGCAGCACTAGTACATAATGTTAAACAGTTCATCCAACGACGATCAGTGGAAAATTTTCTCTTGAAATCAGTATTTCAACGAAATTTAATTAAATTTTATTAATATTAAAAAGAGAATAAATAAACATTTATAAAAATTTCTTTATACGTTGTGATGAAATTAACATTCAAAAACTGTAAAAGAACATTTATGAATAATATGTAATTTCAATAAAATAATATTTACAAAGTTGCTTGAAACGAAGCATTGTTCAACGAAAAATAATACTTTTTCATATTTTTTCAAATAATAAATTTGTTTTTTTTTTATTATTTGATTTGATCAAGAGAGAAATTTGATCTGTGTGCGTTGTGAATGTTGTCGAGCAAATTATCCAGAAAGGGATTCAAGAAATCATTTTCTCATCTGGGCAGGCAATTGCAGTTAATTAAGATAAAAACTGTCAAAGTACACCTGCAATGCAAAATTATTAGCCGTTTCAGTGCACAAAAACATGCACACAAACAACGATGACACCATAAACTTGTACCCAATGCATTAATAACAAGTGTACTTTTCCCGTCACTTTCTAAGCAATCAATTATATCAAATATTAATAATAACTTATTATTAAATGTAATATTAAAATGTAAATGTAGAACTTGTTCTTTAATATAATATTAAAAGTGCAAAAGAGAAAATCGCTTGCTTCTTTTTTTGGTACGCAACATGCTCAATTATTAAAATGCTGTCAATGTCAAGGCGGTGCTGAATCATGTAAAAATAAATTAATTGCAACTGTCGTACATCAACCGCAGAGCAAAATAAAACATCATCTAACATTTAATTATAAAAGTTTCTTTGTTTTATCAATTTTTTTGAAGAGATACTTTTGATTCAAAACTTTTCAACAAAACAAAAAGAAAAAAACATTTCCAATCAACTTAATTCACTTCACCTCGTTTGTACGTTGTAAAATTCAAATTGATTGCATTACTTTTTTGTTAGCAGCTTTTTTAAATTTATGCAAATATTAAATGCTCAAACTGTACATGTTAAAGAACAGTATTGCTCAGCATTTTCTGCATTGCAAAACAACTTACTTCAAATGGGATACTTTGTTCATTTGTTCAAATCTCGCAAATATCATGCTCTGACTTGATGATATTCATTAAAAGTTCCGCAATGCGTTAAAACAGACACAGAGACAGGAGAAGAAAGAAAGGGAAAAACGAAAAATCAAAATCTGCAATTTCGACAGAACCAAAAATCTGCACATATCCGTTACTATTTTGCACAGCAAAACAGGGGAAATAATATTTAAAGGAAAAGAAGAAGAAAAAATTACATGTCAAATGAGAAAATACAAGCACGGATCGTTCCGAGTAAAAAGCATTTTAAAGCTTGGTAGTAGAAGAATTCGAATCGAAAGCTTTCGGTTTCTGAGGCAGCGGTGGCGGTTTCGAACCAACAATGCACGGAGATACAGTTTCACCGTCCGAATCGACCACGTCCAATTCTTCTTGTTCAGCCAATTTCACCTTACAAATATTCTTCATCTTCTTCTGCTGGTTGGCGGCAGTTTGCTTTTCCCCAGCTTCGTCATCTTCACATCTCAGCGTCAGCTTGGACAACGGCTTAACAACATTAGCCGATGGACTTTTCAACGTACCCAAAAAACGTCCCTGCAAAGCGCCAACTCTGGGCAACGGTGGTCTTGCAGGCAAACTGCTGTTTGAGCGATGCTGCATACTATTCGCCGTCGACGACTGGTCAACCTCCGTGCCTTGAGTGAGATCTTTCCTGATTTTCGATGAATCCTTTGGATAAAGCTTCAAATCATCTTGTTGCTGTTGTTGTGGTTGTGGTTGATCTGTACGAGCAATGTCTGTTGTAAGCATTTTTGGGTCTGAAAAGCGTTTCGTAGAATTGCGCTGTTTAGGCACTGGAAGGCTAATGGTCAAGGGTGCTTTCTTTTGACTCGTCGTCTGTTCGTGGTCATTGAAAATGGACAAATTTAAAAATTCCCTTCCCATTTCTGTCGTTTCGACGGCCAATTCACTGGCAGGAGGTGGAGGGGCAGGTTGCTTTGCCTTCCTCTGCTTGCTAACAACGCTGGATATATCAGAACAGCGTTTACTTTAAAAAAAAGACAAAA
This sequence comes from Trichinella pseudospiralis, assembly GCA_001447645.1. NCBI lineage: Eukaryota > Metazoa > Nematoda > Enoplea > Trichinellida > Trichinellidae > Trichinella > Trichinella pseudospiralis. The sequence goes on along the minus strand of JYDV01000003.1, from coordinate 520,446 downwards.
TTAATAATAATAATAATAATAATAATAATAAATATCAACCAAAAACGCAAATTACCTGTCCTGTGTGGATGTACAATTTCCTTTTTGATGAACAACGTGCATGATTTCATTCGACTCTTTGCTATAGGAGATCAACGATTCAACAGAATTGCGTTCCAATGAATCCGTATCGTACCCAGAGCTTCTGCATCCATAAAGTGGTGCAATTAAAGGACTAGTGAATTGTATCTCTATAGTGAACAAAATTTGCAAAATTCAATTCAATCCAAACATCATTCATCAAAAACATTACCATTGGGAAAAAAGTAAGAAGCGTTGTTAATAAGACATTCAACGAGAACACCAACTTGAGAATCAGGTACATAACTGAAAATCAAAATTTCAAACAATAATAATAATAATAATGATGATGATAATTTTCATAAAACCTAGTTTCACTGTCTGGATTCCAGAGCACATTCGGTCCAAAAACAATTGCAAGATTTTGTGCTGACATCTTTGTCACGTGCTGATTCTGAGCTATTCGGGATAAAAATGTCATCAAATAATAAACATTGTTATAATTGGCTTCGGGCAGTGATTCAAGCACCCGCTTAACACTTTCCAACCTATCGACCAAATTTTCTTTGCTTAAATTAACAAATACATTTCGTATTATCAATTAAATCAATGAATACAATTTGCTTTTTTTTTATAAAATATTTAATTTTTTCTATCTATGCTACCCGACTGCTTTCATCCAATCTACATAATAAGCGGTGCAAAGTAGTGGATCAGGAAGTTCGCGCAAATATTGCTTCAACACACCGGCTATGGAATGCGGATCATGTTCAAATTCACTGAGCTCTATTTCACCGGCATCAAATGAAGCTTTCAAACGTCGAATTTTTAACGCATTTCCTGATATTCGAAAAAGACCCTATAAATATATAAATTTATACAATTTATTTATTCATCTATCTACAATATATATACTGAAAAATAACGTTATAAAATGGTGTGTGCTCACCTCGGCGTTCAAGCCAATTTCATTCAACGCTGAACAACATACTTCAAGCACAAGAGCAATTTCTCTGCCATTATTCCGCAAATGTTCATCCAATGGACAACCAAAAACTGGTCGACGAGGGTGTTTAGCTAAAAAAAAAAAAAAAGCTTTATACTTTATTTACTGTAATTTTAATTCAATTTCATTCAAATGAAAAATTTTGCATTGCTTTTACCAATTCTATCATTGACAAGAGACAAGCAACTTTCCAATGATCGATGCGTTGTTTCGAAAAATTCCATCTGCAATTTGATCAACTGAAAATAAAAAATAATTAAAATTAAACTGCATAATAAATGTAACAGAAAACAGTTTGAATTTCGAATCTCAAACTTTCGTTTTCAATTTTCAAAACAATAAATACCGTTGAAAATAAATTGGCCATATCAATTTCTTTCGATGCAATATTGAACACTTCCGTTGCCAGTGAATCCTGAAAATTTTCAATCGATTCTTCCGAAAAAATATTATCAAACATTATCAACACAATCATATGCAATTAAATACACTATTTATGTGTGTGTGTGTGTGTGTGTGTTTGTAAATAGTTTAAAACGTGAAGAGAATCAAGTTGATTATAAATTAAAAATTTACTTTGCAATTTTCTACCCGAATCTGAGCATTGGCCAGTTCATCTTGAATTTGTTCAACCTTCTCTCCTCTGGACTGAGCGGCAGCAAGCCTTTAGCAAAATAGAAAAAAAAACTATTATTAATACTTTTTTTTGAAAAATTAATATTAATAATTTTTTCTTTATTTAAAATAACAACAAATCAACTGCATCGTACCTAGTTTTTGCTGCATCCATATCCAAAACTAACCGCTTCAATTTTTCTTTAATGTGAATTACAGACTTTTGAGCCTTGACAATGAATATTAAAATTAAAAACAAAATCACATTTCAACAATTCATATCAAACAAAAGCAAAAATTTCTCACCTCTAGAAATGGCATCAAATTTTCGAAAACTTGCTTCTCAATATCCATATCCAGACGAACCATATCGTCGACAATTAAAAACAAAGAACTCGCGTACAAACTCATAACCGAGCTGAAAAAGAAATCAATAATTGTAATATCAATGGAATAGATCAAAAATTGTATTTATTTATTGAAAAAAGACCCACGACAACAAACTGTCACCATTGGTGCAAAGTGTATTCAAATGTTTCGACTCTTGAAAAAGCGTCAATGCTAAATTGTACTCGTCAACTTTTTTCTAGAACAACAAAAACCAAATTTTACAATTAATTTTTAACAAAATATTGAACATTAAAATTTGCATTTTGTAAAACATAATAAAATGAGAATTTTCTTGTAAAATCTGATCCAAAAAAAAACACAAATGAACAAATAGTAAAAAAGAATTAAAATAAAAATCAAGCTACAATGAAGTTACAACTACAGAATGAACAAGTGTCATATTAACTGCATGAACGAAATGAAACCAAATTTACAAACAGGTTTCAAATTAATGAAAAAAAACAACATGTATCATAGTAGTGAGTGAGTGAAGATGTCCCAAAATTGAGAATATTTTATATATTGTTGAAGTAAATATTTAAATTCAACATCACATTACAACAATTCATATAAACACAGACAGATCAGAAATTAAAAATTCATCAACACAAACAGAAAAAAGTGCAAATTTCTTCATCAAAAATAACAAAATAAAACATAAAATTATACTCTGCGTTTTTCCATATTTTCCTCTTTGCTTCGCGATCGTAGACAATCGCCCAACTTGGATTTGAACCGGTGCAAAATTTCCACCATAGTTTCCACTCTTTGTTCAACGTTCAACAAATCCTCACTGCGCACTTCGCTTTTCTCAGCCCTGAATAATAATTGTCACGCAAAATTGTAATTGTAATTAAATAATAATAATAATAATAATAATAAACAATGTGAAAAAGTTTTACTTTAAAATTAAGGTTCATTAAATAATTAAATACATACATCCCGACAGTCTGCTGTGCCAGCTGTTGAACACGATACATGTGCTTGCGTAAGTTTTCCATTTTGACCAGTGAAGAAGAAATTATAACCGGGCTTGATCACAAGACGGTTGGTTATTCTTGCTTAAAGAAAAAATAAACATTCATAATCACTGAATAATAGCAACATAATAGGTTTCAGCTTTTGAAAATATGAAGCTAAAATAAAAATAAAGCATAAATAAAATAAACCAGTTTTCAAACAATTTCAAACATTCATTGAACACAACTTGCCATTGAAGCAAAACTTAAAATCAGCAGATGCTATCGCAAGAACAGCTGCGAAAAATTAATCATACTGCATAATTTTTATCGAATCAAAATTTCAAAAATTATCATTATTACTACTTCTAATTTATGAAATAGTGGTTGAAATGTGATATTTTCTACTCTGCTTGCAACTTGCACAACGACACAAAGAAAAACAATGACTGAAATGATTTGTGATTGGTAAGCAGAGCAAACTGTCCGTTCCACAGAATACAGTGAAACAAAATAAGCATGACGTCATGAAAATAAAACACTGCACAATTGCGTAATGCTTGAAAAAATGTACACTCACTTCTCAACAACCGATGCTATCCGGAGAATATTGACAATAAATATTTTTTTGAGTTTAAAAAAGTTTGTCGACAAAAACAAGCGCTAAAGCTGCGCCACTTTTTCAATTCCTTTTCAAACCAAGAATCACCAATCTGAAAATGACACATACTGAACTCATTTTCCAAATTACGCAGTCATTTTTGGACAAAATTAGTTTTTCATCATACGACTAGTTTTCATTAACATCAACAGTTATATATATATATATATATATACAAAAGAACATCACATAGTAATAATAATAATAATAATAATGAATTGAACATTACTCATGACATTTTGAAACATTGCACAATATGCATCAGAATCAACAACAATCTAATGAATCTATATTAGAAAATCAAAACTGAAAGATATTCATATTTGCATAAAATCTTTTTTATCAAAATGAAAAATATATTCACAAAATAAACAAAACAATGCATGCTACAAGTTGAAACTGATCAAACAAAAATAAAATTCTTCAACGCTACAAAAACAAACAACAAACTAAAATGAACAACATGCGATCAAATTGAACATTGATAATTTAATTGAAAATTCCCAAACAGCCCGACGAACTATGCATAACCGACAGTAATCCTTAAGATAATGAGGGGCAGTGTTAATTAGTACTGTATTTTGGTGGAATGTTACAAAAATTTATAATAAAAAAAGTTTATTAATTAAAAAAACATTATTATAGCATAAATTATAAAATTAATATTATCATGTTGAATTTTATTCAACAATTTTATTCCATAACGACAATAATTTAAAGTTAAGTTGTTTAAAATATAACTTTAAGTTTTAATAAAGTTTAATAAATTTTTCCAAATTAAATCATGCACTAATGCAAATTTCAGACAATCTGACATGAGAATTTCTATTTATTTAAATTAAATTTTTAACAAATTTTATTAAATTAAAGTCATAAATAACAATTGTTGCTTGTTGAATTTTTTTATTTGAAATGCATCAACATTTATTTTTATATATATTGAATTTATTTTCAAGTTTTTTTTTGACTTAAACCTTTCAACCATGAACACGCTCAGCAGTCGATTACTGAACAATGCTACTATCTATTGTCAAATGAATCATCACAATCAATGATATGAAAAAGCAGTGATGCAATTTAATAATTGATTTTAAATAAACTAAAAAAAACACAGTCCTAAAATATAAATATTATTTGAAATACTTTTTTTAAATAGTTGCATTTCATTCAAATGAAATCATCAAAGGGTTTTTGATTGAAAATTTATCATTTATAGAATTTTGAAATAGATAAATACTAATTATATAACATGATGTTTTGAACTAAAAATGTAAAATGATTCAATCAATCGTTTAGTTCAGTTTAGTTTTTGAAAATCAGTATTTTACAATTGCAAAAATGCTAATAACACTAACAATATATGAAATGTGAATTTGAAAAATTATTATTTTCATTATCAGTAGTAGTAATATGAAATAAAATAATAGATAATGAATGATTTTACGCATTTATAAATACGAAACAAAAATTTAACAAATGAAGAAAACAATTATTAAAAAGTGAGGATTTTGAATTTCTTCACCAAACTTTTAAAACATGAAAAAGATATTTAGAGATGCTCCACATGTGAATATCTTTTTCATCATTATTCAAATAGCAACTGGATCAGTTTATATAAAATCAATTAAACTTTGAAAATAGAGTGTCGAAAACTAGGAATTTTAAAAATTTTACACTTCATTTTAAGACTTTGTAGTCAATGTAATTCTAAATCATACATGCAAATAAGAAATATGTCATTGTGAATCGTATAGAAATTATTTTAAACAACAAAAAATCATAATTTTCAATGAAATTCCCTCAACCGTGGGGAGAGAGAGAGTGAGCAAAAATGTTGTCCATTATGAATGCAAGTTACTAAGTTTTTGAATTGCTTTTCAATTAATGCAATGTTGCTCTTTTTATTTATTCAGTTTCGTTTACTTGCATGCTTGTGATCTTTATTGCTTCTGCTTATGGCTTATATACGCATTTGCACTTCCGGATTTGATTTCACTTTTGCAATTTGCAATGTGATGAAAATGTGCTTTAATTTCAGCCATGCTAACATGAAAATTCTGTCATTTCGTGTTTCTCATTTTCACAGCAAGAAAAGTATATAATCATTATTTTTTTCATAATTTGATAATTAACTGTTAATTCAAGAATTTAAAGAAGAACATTTGTAAATATAATCTGAACAGCATATTGCATGGCAAGCAAAGTTCAAAATTCAACTTCGTCTTCACTATTGTTACATCATCTGTTGGAAATTGATCTGCCTGGCACAAGTTTATCAAAAAGCAAAGTAAAAAAAAACTATTGCCCAACGTAAATTTTGACAATAGCATCGTAAAAAATTAGCTCGCCAGCAAGCTAGTCAGCTGACTCACAAGCTGTTGATCAATCAATTGACCAATCAACGTTTCAATAGCTAGATGGCGTCCTTGTCAACTTGACAAACTGGACAATAGAGGGTCGATGGTCAGGTAGCCACGGTGGTGTTTGTATTAGCGTTTACAGGTAAAGGACGTGTTTTATTTATTCATTCCGACCTTGGCCTGCATTGAATCCAAAACCATCATATTCAGCATATCTTCTGCCTTGAACGTTTCGATAACATAATTTTTAAGTTGAAGTCGTCGTCGTTGTTGTTGTTGTTATTGCTGTTGTTGTTGTTGTTGTTGTTGTTGTTGTTGTGGTGATTGTAATAGTTGTAGCAGCAGTTGTAGTGTTGTTGTTGTTGTCGAAATGCAACTTACAGTATGGGTAGATGGCTATCCAAAAGTGCTATCCAATTTGACAGAACAAAGCACATGTCAAGAAGTGATCTATTCCTTGGCACAGTCTACTGGAAAAACTGGACGATTTGTTCTTGTTGAAAAGCGAGGTAAAATGGAGAGGAGCCTTGCTCCAACAGACCGATTAACACTGCTAACTGCCAGTGCATTGGAACAAAATAACGATATACAATATTTGCTTTACCGTCTGGATCCGCCCCCACCGTTTGATTATAGTCGCCGTGTCAGTTCCACGTCATCTCTGCCACGCCCACTGCCTGAAAGTTCCTTGCATCCGTTCGGCGCTTATCGATCATCGCTGTGTCAGCGTCGTACTGTCAGTGCTTTACCAGTGCCAGCTCGCTCAACGTTGCCTTTGGATTCAAAGTATAATTTTTACACTTGATTGCTATTTCTTTTATTTCTTTTTCTGATATTGTATCTTTTTTTTTAAACAAATGTTATAGTCGAATAAATAAGAATGCCAGAGGTGAACAATGCCGAGCACCACCGCCTTCTTATGAACAAGCTATGCAAAGCCGGGCGAAAAATCTAATGCGAACCAAGTATGAAGACAGTGCTGAAATTTTAGAAACTGTCAAAAATCAAGCTGTCATTTTACAAGAACAACAAGAGATAATGAACAAGCTTGATCAAGGTAATTTGATAATTCCGCCTTTTGTCAGTGTTTTTTCATTGAATTTTATTATCACTTGCAGTTGATTTTTCTTTTAAATCTATTTATCATTACTAAACTTTACTCAAATATTCCAGTAATTAAAAATGATGCTTCAACAATGCCTAATATAAAACTTGTTTGGTTAAACAAAAAGAAATTAAAACATATTCTTCTGGTTGCAATATGTAACTTCTTCACTCTTCTAATTACTCTTAACTATAATTCCAAGCGAACTTTTCTTCACATCGTATATTGATAACTTTTTATTTTTAGGTAAGTTATTTTGCTCTTTGTATAAATAAATATATCTCAAAATTTGTACTTTTAATATTGACATCTTTTATTTCTTTCAACATTCATTTACTTGCCAATGATTAAAGCCTAACTGTAATTTTAGTAAAATGCAGGTATAATTGTACTATACTGTAGCAAGGAAATTTTTGAATGAATTTGATTATCGATTGTTGTTGATCAATTTTATTTGCATTTCGTGTGCAATGCACAATTTCTAATCTGTTTTAGTGCAATCAGTATATATTATATTTGTAAAATGACGTTCATGCTTTATTTTTCCTTTAAAAATAATGTAAATTTAAAAGTTTTGTAAAATGTTTAATGCTTAATTTATTAATTAACTTTTTAATCATTTTCTCTTTACATGTTTATAATATAAAAAAAATAAATGTTTTTCTTTTCAAATTGTGAGAATGTTTTAAGTCATTAAGATGTGACCGTATTTTTTAATTATTATTAAATACATTTATTATTAATTTTTAAAGAATCTGAAAATTAGTTTCCACGTCTAAAAATTATGTTACTTTGATATACAATAAGTGTACAAATTTTTCAGAGATTGTTCGGTGGCTACAGCGGAAAGAATTCTGTATTACTGAGGAGCAACTAAAAGCACAAATAGCTGAACGTGAGGAAGAGCTGAAGAAAGTTATTTTCAATGTGGAAAGCTTTCAGAAGCAAAATATAGAAAGCCAAAACGCTAATGTACGTGTCAATGTGGAGAAGCTCACCGTTGAAATTCGAGCTGCTACAGCTGAATGCCAACGGCTTGAAAGTTATCTTGCAGATCGTACTGCTGAAGCACAACGATTGGAAAAGGAAATTGAAATTGAGCAACTTCATATTTCTAATAAAGATTTGATGAATAGTATTAATAGTTTGGACGTTGGTGAATTGCAAGATCAGATTGATGTTGCTGAAGAAACCAAGCAGTCGAAATTGGCGATTTGCGAGCAACTACGATTTCAGCTGAAGCATTTTAATATGGAAACGCTTGGACAATGCTTGAATGGCCTTAAGCTTTTGCAAAAGCAATCGGCAAATGAAACCAAAGATCATTTATTGGATGTTACTAATAGCATCAATAATGAAGCATTGCAACTGCAGGATTCAAAAAATTCTTCTGTATGGGTTTAAATATGCATCCCAGTTTTTACTATTATTTGACTCTGCTTAAATTTTAAGTAATTTGAATATATTAAATGCTCAACATTTTTTGTGTTTTATGTTTTTAGTTTTAAATGAAAGTTTTTTAAAAATATAATCTCTACAATGTGATTTTAATGTTTTTTTTAAACTTTGTTGATTTAGATAATTTAATAAGCTCACATGCATACTGAAGTGCGCGAAATTATTTTTGGCAAATGTGTTGCGCAGATATTAATAAAGCAAAATTTTGTGCGAAAAAATTTTTCAAATAATAATACATCAAAAAAAGTAGATGTTGCAGGCTAAGTCCGCACATAGGCTGTGTGCACACAGCCTAACTGAATGGCCGCCCGTCGACATCGACATCGAAAGGCATCGAAGAATCAAAACTGTTGAATACTAGTTAATGTCTGTATTGATGAGAAGTGTAAATGGTTGCACTTATAATAAAATTTTTCAAGAATCATTGTTAAAAATGCATAATCTAATCCATAAAAGTAATTTACCACTTTATAACATTTAAATTTATACTTTGAGATTTCAAAATACTGCTTTTGCAAAATATACTAAATGTAAAAGTAAATGTAGATACTAAATGTTAAAAAAATTTATTGAAAAAATAAAATACGTATGCAATATTTAAGAACTACAGCAGTGTAGTATCATGAAACTGTTAATAAAAAAGCTTGTATATTTACAAATTGAATTAAGCTCACTATTCAGTATATAATTAATGTGTGAACATCTTATTTTAATTTGTAATTCATTATAAAAAAATATATTAAAAGATACATTACCTTCCCCATATTAAATGTTTAATTTTCTATTTTAAATTTTAAAACTTTTAGTATAATATTGCTGTTCTTCTTTATTTGATAGTATTTCTAATTAAACTTACCGTAATTTTATAATATTAGCATATAAATGTTGTGACGTTGTATAAATTCATTGACTTATATTTTATTAATTTTATTTTATTATTGACCAAATTAGACAAAATTTTCAACAGTTTGCCCAGAACCAAGAGGATTCTATCCAGACCAATTTTCTTGCCCAGTTGCTTCTGTCTTATTTATTGATCAAAGTAGTTTTAGTATTATCTGATTTTATGTAAATTTTATTTATTAGCCTCCATGAATGAAGATATCAATAGCTGATAATATCTATTACGTTATGTTTTATTTAATAATTTTTAATTGTGATTGGCTGCAATATTTTACGTTTCATTGCTCAAAGTATTTCCACTACATACAGTTACTATATAATATTATTATGTGTAATCATTTATAATGTAAAACTTTCTTCATTACTATTTTATTTTATCAAGTTTTTCCATTTACGATTATAGTGTTTTAAGTTTATTCTTCTGCACATATAATTTGTTTTACATTTTTCATTTTTTAATAAGCATTTTTAAAAGCAATTTCTTTTATTATTTTATATTTTATTTTACCAGATTAAAGTTATATAAGATGCAATATAGTAAATCAGCCGAAACAGCACTGAAAACAATGAGTTTTTCTATGAAGATTTTCTTGCATTATTTAACATTGAAAAAAGACCTGTGTAGCATCAGTAAACAAACAACATCAATGATACCAATAAGCAGCACAATGAACAATATACTAGGGACTACAGGATACTAATTAGCAGTACAAGGGATAGCAATAAAAAATATTACAAGAAAAAACATCAACGTTAAAAAAAGAAAAACAGAAAAAACAAAAATGTCTTTACTGACACATAAGCAATAGATTGCTGGAACTAGTTTACCAGCCACAAATGCATGGATAATAGAAAATAATTTTTGTCAATGAGGTACGACTTTGAATCTACATACATGCACCAGATTGGGATGACTGCCAGCAGCCTAATGTTGGCACCCGTAACAAACACCATTTTAGAGTTTCCAGTACGCCGATATCAGACTTTGCTTTTTTTCATCAAGAAGCGGAAGATATCCACTGTGCTTTGGTAGTTTGTGGAACCGGTATTGCTCTTTTCTAATGTATTGTCATTTTGAATAATAATATTTAAAAGACATTAAAAAATATGAAATTAGAAAGTGCCTGCTATGCTGAATGACACCAGTAAAACAATTTATTATGAATAATTCTGTTCACGTTATTTTTGATGAGACTGCTGCTAGGCCAATTAAATTAATATCATTGATTTAGGGGAAATTCAAACTCCTCTTATGTGTAATATGTTATGAAAAATAAACATATTTGTCATGCGTTACAGCTAATTGATGTTTAGCTACGTTTTTTGTGCTGCTGTTTGTGGTATTTGGCACATCACAACGATTCATGACAAATTTGAAATACAAATATGAGATGAATACATTAGGTTTGAATGTAATGAAAATATTTTGAGTTATAAGGCCTCTAGTATTGCATCCACTCTCAATAAAAAATTATTAACAAAAAAATTATTAGAAGTTATCAGCTGATATAATTCCGACTTTAGAGGCTAATAAAGATCATAGATCACGTAAGACTGAATCTTAAACAACTTTAAACCAAGGAAGAAGCACCCAAATCAAGAGCACATTTTCTCCTGAATTCAGCAACTTTATTCTAATCATTCTGAATCTATCAATCTTATTTTGATAATCACAAAATGTGTATTATAAAAATTAAAATAAATCAAATTGTTAATTATTACATTTATTACTTGATATATAAGAATCTCATTTTAATATATTTTTTAAAGTACATTACCAGTAAACAAAAAAGCTTTTAAAGCAATATTCAAAAACTGGGAGCAAATCTTAAAGAATGTTGACGACTATAGTTTGCCTACTTTTTACAACTTTTAATTATTGAACTAAGAAATATATTTAAATTTTCTTATTTTATTGTTATTTTTTCTTTTTATTGGTTAAAATTACATTCATTTTTTGTAAACTTTTATAAATTTGCGGAATCGTTTGTTTTATGAATATTTTTTGTTTTTCTAAGAAATTTTAAAAATATAAAGAATTTGGATGTAAATGCAAAATAAGTAATAATAAAATTTATTTTGAAGAAATGTATTCATCGAGAAAAAAAAATAAATAGCATTATAATTCAGTCCTCAGTTAAGCAATAATTTGTTCTCAGTTTATGGACGTTCCACTTTTTCTTATATAAAGTGATTTCGTGATTTACAAAAGCTAACATTTGAACTATATGAATTTTCATCACAGGTCAAGGCATCAGAACTGTTTAACATATTTCTAAATGCATACACGTAAAATAAGTTTCTAAACGCAAAAAGCATATATACTGATGAATGAGCAAAGATTAATTTTATACTTTTCATGTGGGTTCTTTTAGTTCTTGAAAATTAAATTTTCTTCTGTTAAACAAACATTTTTTATATTATTTTAAAAAACATATGCTAATGTGTTTTTGCAAAATAACAATAAAGTGATTATTTTCATTCTTATTTATGGTAGTGGTATATGTTAACACTAAAACTAATTTCAGTGGGCTTTATTTATTTATTAAAATTTAAAACTATGATTTACAAAAATTAATTGATAAGTAATAATAATTGTTATTTATTTATTGTCATCAATAAATAATTGATTAATATCTTATTGTTTATGAACAGTATTTGCTATACTCTAAATAGAGTAAAACTAAAAAATTAATAGTAGAAATTTCTTTTTTTATCAAATTACAGCAATCTGTTTTGCCGTTAGTTGAGCACTTTTTAGACTTTTCAGACGTTTTCACCTGTTAGGCTTTTCATCAATAATAAATTTGAAAAACATTCTGATTAATTAAACAGTACTGAATATTAAATAAAGATGCTACAGTTGAATAATCTTAACCTAATAATATACTCAAAATAAAATATATATTCACCAATAAAATACAAAAAAAGAAACATAAAAAACCAAAAATACTAGAAAGCTTCTCTTTTCTAGCATTTTTCAGTTAACAAAGTCATTTCAATTCATTTTTTGCGTTTTTGAAACAGTACCTTTGAATGCTGACTTCAGTAGAGTAACTTTCTTGAGCAACTGTTGAAGTTGGAAAATTTTTTTCAAAAATAAGTTTGTTGCTTATATACATTTATTGCAATTGCATTTAACAGAAAGCCCTATAACAATGGGCAGGCAAAACTAAAGTGAAACTTGAAGTGAGACAGATTTTTATTTTATCATTCTTTTTTTTTTGATTATTCTATTTTATTGCAGAATTTTTCTATAAAAATACAAATCAAGCCTACATAACAGCAACTGCAATGATAGATAGCATCATAACAAATATTAAGCAGATAGCTTTCTTCCAGTTAATTCATTGATGCACCATTTCGCTTTTAGCTAAGATATAAAAGTTTAAAATGCAATCTGTCCAACAGACAGATCTGTCGTCATCTTCATTGTTTCAAAAATGTCTATTAACAATTCTTACTGTTGTGTTCAATTTAAACAATTAATTTTAATTCAAAATTTTTTTTTAATACAGCGTTATTCATGACAAATGACACTTCAAATGAGGGATAATTCAAAAATTAACATTTTTGATTTTAATCTAAAATTTAAATTGAAATGGTACAAATAAAACAACTTCCCATTTGATAACATAATGTAATGAAAATAATGCAATGGATTTTATTTTCAAAAAATTTCTGAAACTTATAGTAAGACTTAATGAAAAATTTAAATAATAGTATTGTTGTCATATTTTAAAGTATTATATTATTTAAATTTCAATTTTGATAAAACCGGGAAATTTGTTATTATGATATCTATATACATACAGAGCTGCATGTGTATAAAACTAAGCACATGTCTATTTACTTACGTACCATTTATTTTTTGGCCAGAAAAAAATTAGAAGAATAATAATACAATTACAATTAGATGTTTTTCCCAGAACAGTCGACGGTTACGTAACTTGTTTTTTTCGTTTTCAGAAAGTAGGTCAAAAAAATAAGCTACCCTTGCAAAGAAAATGAATCGTTAAGCAGCTTGATAATTAGGAACAGCCGGCATGTCAGGTATTATCTTTCCGGTCATAAAAGCTTGCAGTGACCTTTACCGTGGGCGACATGCTGACCACGAAGATTGATAAGAACAATTGCCTAAGTTCCAATTACATAATCGACCCATAGGACTGAATAGCCCTTGAGATGAACAATGGGTTTTATTGCTTTACCCAGGCAAGCCTGCTAGCGTCCATCAAACAACTGACCCGGACATTTCAACTAGCTTCGCTTGGTCAGCTGTATAATCAAAAGCCAGAGGTCAGTTAACCGACCAATCACATGCTACGGTAAAGAGGACTATGAAAAAGTATATAAATGAGTAACTTGTTCAATTCTTCACTTCGTCTTCCATTCCTTTCCCAGAAACATCAAGCAGTCGACGAGTCGTGTTTCAGGTCCCGGTAGTTTGGTTATTCTGGAAAATCACCGGGCACTAAAACACGTATTCGTTTATTGCAAATGCATCCACAATATTTTTTGTTCGTGCACTCAAAAGACAAAAATATAGCCAGAATATGAAGCAGTTCTGTTACTTTCATTTAGCATCATTAAACATGAAAATTTTGAGAAGCTGAACGTAGGAACAAGAATCAAAATTAAGCCACTGCGATATTGTTAGAAAGAAATCGTCGGATACAATTTGGCAGGTGCTGCAATACCAACTCAGTGCAGCACAATCGAAAGCTGCATGTAAGTTAACTGACCAATTATACTTTGTTTTAGACAACCATTCAAATCTTCAAATAAGAAGCTTGGCAGATTTCACCGCAGACTGCATTGCTTTCTTTGAATCATAGCAATCGATGACACGTGATTTAGGTCCCAGTAGTTTGGTTCTTTGCAAAATCACCGGGCACTAAATCACGTTTTCATTTATTGCAAATTCAGCTCACTACGTTTATACATTCATACCAAAGTAAAGCTGGCACATGAAGTACATGCTGTAAAATGATTCTGCTACTCATTGAACATTAAAGAAGAACACTTATGCATCAACTAGAGTCAAATTGCAATCACAGTGCTTTTGTAAAAAATCACCGGATACAATTTGGCTGCTGTTCACACCAAAAGCTGCAGGTAAGTTAACTTAGCAATTTAATGTTTTCAGACTACCATTGAACTGGCAACTCTTCAACTGGCACACTTCACTTTAGACTGCATTTTATTCTTGAATCAGCAATCGACGACACGTGATTTAGGTCCCAGTGGTTTGGTTCTGTGTAAAATCACCGGGCACTAAATCACGTTTTCGTTTATTGCACCACCATCATATGCTCAAAATACCAAAGTAAATCTAGAATGGGAAATACAGCTTGTAAAATGGTTCTGGTACTTTCATTTAACATTAAAGAACACTGAAAAAATTGCGTGAACAAAAGTCAAATTGCAACCACGGTGATTTTGTTGCAAAAAATCACCGGGCACAATTTGGCTATTGTTCGCAGCTGCAATGTCAACGCTGTGCTGCAGAACCAAAAAGTAAAGGTAAGTTCAACTGATTTATATATACTCTGGTTTAAGTGATGGAAGTGCAACTGAAAATGAACTTGAACTTCCAATTTGAACCGCATGGTGAAGCATTCTCTGAACCATATAGCAATGGACGAATCGTGTTTTAGATCCCGGTGGTTGAGTTTATTTTTATAAAATCACCGGATACTAAAACACGTATTCGTCTATTGCAAGTTCATCTTCAGTTCGAAGATCCGGAATATGCGGCATAATTTATAAAACAGTTCAATTTAGCACTTCAAGAAAGGTTTCTGTGAGCAAGACTGAAATAAAACCATGGTTGTAAACAATTTGGCTATTGTTCGCAGCTACAATCTTCAATTGCTCATTCGCAGCAAGTGCTCTTCAATCAGAAGCCATTCTCCAATAGGCCAATCCATTTTTTCAGGTAGCTGTAGAAAGCTCTACAAACTTCACTTTTCACATCGTGCTTTCCCTGAAAGATATAGCAATCGACGAATCGTGCTTTAGTTTCCGGTAGTTTTGTCGTTTTATAAAATCACCGGATACTAAAACACGTATTCGTCTATTGTAAATTCATCTTGTTCTTTTTGCAAATTTCTTTTTGCATTATTACACCAGAAAATTAAAAATATCTGGGGTGAGTCCGGTAAACAGGTTAATGTGGCTATTGTTGACTGTGCTGTTAAATCGAAGCCATATGTAAGCTATTTGAACCATCTGCTATGGCTCAGGTGAACAGTGAAAGCCTTGCAAATTCAACCTTCCTAGCGCTTGGCATTTTCTAAACCAGAATGCAATCGACGAGTCATGCTTTAGTTTCCGGTCATTTGGTTATTTTTGCAAAATCACCGGTTACTAAAGCATGCATTCGTCGATTGCAAATTCATCTGCAACTTATTCTTTTGTGGTAAAGCATCTTGGGTATGAACAATTCTGAAATTGTTCTACTACTTTTGGCGTAACTTAAGTAAATTGTGAACAAAGGTCAAAATTCAATATGTATGCTTAAAATTTATTTTTTTAGCATTACAGAAGTATGTATTGAACATAAATAAGACATGCATGTCGCTAAATTTTGCCTCTGAACTCATTACATCTCCGTCAGTCACATTTTGTTCATATGGCCATTGAAAGCTAAAAATGAGCAACTTGCTCAAACTGCCATTCATTACATTACACTGTGCTCTTACTAGCAATCGACGATTTGTACTTTTAGTCCGGGTCATTTGGTTTATTGTGAAATCACTTTGGACTAAAAGACGTTCTCGTCCATTGCAAATTCATCTAAGAGTCGTTCTCGTTATCTGTGAAATTTAAGATGCTGAAGTATCAAGTACTGTAACTCTCATTTAGCATAACTGAAGAAATTAAGATGAAGCTGAAACGTAATCGTCTAATGCAAATTCATTACTTACTCAGAATTCTGAAAATAAAATGAAGCAGGAATATGAAGCATACTAAATGCTATTCTGATTTTATATTACAGAAGAAAATGCTGTAAATACTTGGGTAAACATAAGTTGGTCATTTTATAAAAAATTCAGGTTGAATTTGTCTGCGAGCAGCTGCAATTACAACGGTGTGCTGTACAATTGGAAACCAGAGGCATGCTAACACAGCTTCACATGGCTTACTATTGCTTACTATAAAACAGCAATCGACAAGTTGTGATTTAGATCCCCGTTTGCAAAACAGCGGGGACTGAAACGTAGCTGTCGACTGCAAATTAAAGAAGCTCATCTATCTGAAAGAAAACAAGTCACTAAATTCAAAACTCGATTCAAAAAATAACCAGGTTCAACTGGCTGTTCTTGCTGTGTTGCACAACCAAAAGCTAGAGTTTACTGACCAATATCATACTCTGATTTAGGTGACAAATAAACAGCAATCGACAAATCGTGCTTTGGATGCGGTAGTTTGATTATTTTGCAAACTTACAGGTTACCACAGCACGTATGCGTCTGCAAAATTCATCTTAGTAACCTCTTATTGTGGCATTGGTTTCTCAACCATCAAGCAGTCGACGAGTCATGCTTTAGTTTCCGGTCATTTGGTTATTGCAAAATCTCTGGCACTAAAACATGCACTCGTCGATTGCAAATTCATCTAAAACTCAACGGTTAATAAAAACAAGCTGGAATATGACTGGAATATTCTGCTGTGACTGTGATTTAGCATCATTGTAAAAAAATATTGAACAGTTTGTCAGTGTAATTGTAGTGGAATTTGAGTATTGAATAGTTTAAAGTTTAAATTCAACATAATTGCTTGAAACCACCCATTTCAATTTAGCAAATGTGCGCAGTATCCAATCATCAGAAGCATTAATGTTCATTTGTTCAAAAACTTATTCAGCAACACCACAGTAAAAAGGCAACCATGGTGATTTTGTAAAATTACTGGGTTAAAATTGTCAGTTCACTAACATGCGGTTGGAAGTCAAAGGTATGCTAACTGACTAGTCACACTCTTTGTTTCATCCAACTTGAAGGATTTGCTAATGATTTGCTTAATGCTTGTTAATTGCCTTTGCATTGATTCATTCAAAGGAGCTAGCAATCGACGAGTCGTGCTTTAGATCCTGATGCTTTGGTTTTAGAAAATCATCGGGAAATCGCGAATTCGTCTGTTGCAGACAGTCCACTTAATGTCCATGCGTACAAAAGACCATAGATTCTGGAAAAAGAATGACTGTGATTCTCTCATTGTGCATGAAGAGCAAGCCAGAATATGAAGTATATAGCCGGCAAGCCACTAAGCCTTGTCCTGTACTGCAAATTAAGCAATTGGCAAATAAAAGAAAAAATTAACGCTTGAATTAAAATCTGAACGATACAGCAATCGACGGATCGTGCTTTAGATCCGGGTAGTTTAGTTTTATGTGAAACACCCGGATACTAAAACACGTATTCGTCTATTGCAAAATCATCTGCATGTCATTTTCATGTTCTCAAAAATAATAGCCTGAAAATCTGTTTCATAAAGCAACTCTGTTATAATCATTTAGCACTATTAATTCGCACTAATTTAGCAAGTAAATATTGAAAAAAGTAAATTTTCTGTAAACAGGAGGAAAAATTGACCCACGGTTATTTTGTTTTCAAGAAATAGCCTGAGTCAATTTTCCAACTGTTCGCAGCTGCGATCGCATAATAAGAATGCTGAGTGCTCCATAATAAGAATAAAAATGTAAGATTATTCACCAACTAAAATCCATCGTCTGAGACAACCATAAAATACCTTGCAAATCAGCAGTTTCCTCTTTCACATCGAATGGCATTGCTCTCTCTGATCGATGTGGCAATCGGCGGATCGTGCTTTAGAT
Organism: Trichinella pseudospiralis; assembly: GCA_001447645.1. Classification (NCBI taxonomy): domain Eukaryota; kingdom Metazoa; phylum Nematoda; class Enoplea; order Trichinellida; family Trichinellidae; genus Trichinella; species Trichinella pseudospiralis. The sequence continues at coordinate 502,087 of JYDV01000003.1, read as the reverse complement.
TCCGGTAGTTTTGTTTTGTAAAATCACCGAATTCTAAAGCATGTATTCGTCTGTTGCAAATTCATCTGCAATGGCTAAGAAAACTGAAGCTGGAATATGAAGTATGTTACAAAAAACTGCAATGTTTTTTTCAGTTAGCATTATGTAAACTGAAAGAAACATTGCAGATTTTTGAAACATGACTAAAACTGAAAACAGTACTACAAAGAACAAAGGCAATTGAACTTACCAATTAAATGCATCATTTCAGTAAAACTTAGAAAGTTTTGCAAATCGACAAATTTATCACATCGCACAGCATTGCTTTCCCTGAAAGATACAGTAATTGCAGATCCCGGTTCAGATCGTAAACATCCCGTTTCTAAAGCCCGCACTCGTCTATTACAAATGCATCTGCATATCATCCAGCTCATTCTTCAAGAGAAACAGAAAAACAGAATGCAAAATGATTTCAAAAGTATTTCTTCTGAACAGATTTGACATTATCAAAGAATGTACTGAAAAAATTTTCTCTGAACAGGAGATAAAATTGTATCATTATTTCGCTGTAAAGAAATAACCGGGTTTACTATGGTTATTGCTCAAAGCTGAAATCACAACGGCTTGGTCGTCATCAAAAGGCTCACCAATTAAATCCATCTTCTCTCACAGGAATTGAAAGCATTGCAGATGGGAAACTTCAACTTTTCTTCTCGTATGGCATTGCTTCCCCTGAACAACATTGTAATCGAATCGTGATTTAGATCTTGATAGTTTGGTTCATTTGCAAAACACCCGCATACTAAAACAGGTATTTGTCTATTGCAATTTTAACTGCATATCATCTTTATGTTCTGAAAAAAAATAAAGCCTGAGAATCCACGGTCTTTAAAACAATTCTATTACTCATTTAGCACTATTATCTGTAAATATCTGTGAACATGGGGGAAATTGAACCATGGTTATTTTTTCAAAAAATTAATTCCGAGTCAATTTTCCAGTTGTTCACAGCTGCAATTGCAACGGCGTGCTGCATAATAAGAATAAAAATGTACAAATATTCACCAACTAAAATCCTTGAAACCTTGCAAATCAGCAGTCTCCTCTTTCGCATCGAATGGCATTGCTCTCTCTGATCGATATGGCAATCGGCGGATCGTGCTTTAGATTCTGGTAGTTTTGTTCTGTAAAATCACCGAATTCTAAAGCACGTATTCGTCTGTTGCAAATTCATCTGCAATGTCACTCGTTTCAGATGCTGAGAACTGAAGCAAGCTGGAATATAAAGTATGCTGCTTCCCAACAAAATTCTTCGTATGAGAAAACCATAGACTACCTTGAAAATCAGAAGCTTCCACTTTTTACATCGAATGGCATTGCTTTCGATATGGCTATCGGCGAGTCGTGCTGTAGATCCGGGCTGTTGGTCTCCTCTGTAAAACACCCCGTTACTAAAGCAGGAATCGTCCATTGCGCATTCATCTGCATACCATTCAACTAATCCTTCAAGAGATGAAAGATGAATGAAGAGAGTGGTGAGAAATGTGGAATGCTTTTACAAGAAGTTCTGTTATTCAGTTTGGTATTAAAGGAAGTAATCATGAACTTTCTGTAAATAGGGACTTGAGTTGTACCATCATAACATTGCTTCAAAAAAATAACTAGGCTCGTTTTGGCTATTGCCCATAGCTGAAATCAACAGCGTGCTGTATAATCAAAAGCCAGTCGTAAGTAAACTCACTAAATCCATCCTTTTAGGAACCCAATTCTTGGCAGCCGCAATGGCAACGGTGAGCTGCATCATCAGAATGAAAAGTAGGTTTACTCACCAACTAAATTCATCGTCTGAGACAACGGCAAAAAGCCTTCCATATGAGCAACTTCTACTTTTACCATCGCATGGAGTTGCTTTCTCTGAACGATATGGCAATTGTCGGATCGTGCTTTAGATCTCGGTGGTTCGGTTCCTTTGTGAAATCACCGAATTCTAAAACACGTATTCGCCTTTTGCAAATTCATCTCCTTTGCATGGTTTCAATGTGCGGAAAAGACAAATTAGCCGCAGTATAAATTTCATGGTTTCAAAATATTACAATGTTTTCTCATTTAGCAATTTATTCATGAAAGTATTGCCATAGGCTTACTGTGAAAAGGTGGAAATTGACGCACGGTTACTTTGTAAAGAAATCAATTTCGCTTTTGCTCGCGATAACAATCACAACAGCCTGCTTTATAATCAAAAGCTAAAAGTTTACTCACCAATTGCATCCATTGCTTCAGACAGTCACGGAAAGCTTGGATGATCCGGAATTTATGGAAAAATCGTTCAATTTGCACAAGGAATAACATTATTTTCTACAAATGTTATGGCAATCGACGATTCGTGCTTTAGATCCCGGTAGTTTGGTTCTTTGGTAAAACACCCGGATACTAAAACACGTATTCGTCTATTGCAATTTTTTTAATATGCAATTTTAATTTTTCTGCAATTTATATTTTTCATATTTTGCAAAAGCGGACTATGAGATACGTTTGAATTGTTATATTGCTAAGAGTTACATTGTTAAAGAAACTATTGAAAAGTATGCTGCGAACATTTGCTAAATTGAACTACGGTTATTTTGTTGCAGAGAAACAACCGTATTCAATTTGGCAATTGTTTGCAGCTGCAATCGCATCGTGCAATGCAGTGTGTGCAATGTGACAATATTCTGCATATCTGCATATTCTACATATCTACAATATTCTACATTCCCTGTGCAGTCGTAAACAAGCAAACCATCGTCTATAGCACTTAAGGTTTACTCCAATTATATCAAAGTGATTGTTATATAATTTTACAAAGAACTAAATTAAAAAGAGTCAAGCAATTAGATATGGAGAGAAGTTTTTAAAGTGCTCATTGCACAGTTAATCCATTGGTCGTTAACAGTTTTGAACATGTAATTTGAAATCTGAAAGAAATAAAAAATCACGTTTCACATGAATTTTCCAAATGAATTATTGCCAGTAGTTTTCGTTTCTGATTGGCCATTGCTGAACATTTCAATGAAGGGAACTTTCAAGAAAAAAGAAGCTGCATGAATCACAATGTCATGCATTCGCATTTGCATTTAGGCATTGGGCATTTTGAATTTCTCTAAAATGAAATATGCATCGCAATCAACGCTTGATAAAGCAGTGAAAAATGCAACCTTGAACCATTCATTCAAATGCTTCTTGTGTCCTCCATGTTTACACATACAACACCAAACAAACCAAAATGCTGTGGGATCTTTTTGCTCTTGCTGTTCTAAATAAATGATTAAAAAACAAAAAAATTATTTCATAATTTCATAATGATCATTAATGATAAAAGGAAACAAAGAGACGCACTCAATCTTGAATGAACAGTTACGCCAAAACTGACAGAACACAAAATGCAGCGAAACATATTCAAAGAACAGTGCTTACAATAACCAGAACATACTTCCAATTGACTAGCCAAAGCCTCTTCTCTCGTTTGCATACAAAATGCGCATCCATACAATGCCTAAATTATGTCCTAAATTTAATCTACTCCAATAATTTTATGATAAAACATGAAAGAAAAACAAACTTCCGACAAACGAGAAAGTTGACAATACAGTCCAGGCATGTAAAGTTTCAGCTCGCAATGAGTATCCCAAAGACGCCATCTGCTCAGCAAATTCAAATATGATTTGACAATGTTTACAGTGCCTGGTCCATAAACCGCTGGGGCGTTGCCTTTGTTGATTAAAATCAACAATAGACAAGCAGTCTGCACATCGCCCGTAACATCGACAAACCTTAAACATTTGCGATAAAACTTAACATTAATCATTAAATAACAATTACCGTTGTATCAAGTCGAAGCTACTGGATTTCTCCGCTATCAAACCAGTGAGAAACAAACCATTAAGATTACCATCGTTCAAAAATTGCTTTACCATTTCGTCAACTATTTTCAAAAACTCCTGTTTCGACAAATACAATGCCGAAAGTGCCACTTTGTCTTGTGGTGGCAAGTCAAGCTGCAAAATATTTTCCAAAACGTGCCTCTTTGCATATATATCTGAAATGAAATATTTCATTTTCAATTAAAAAACAAAATTAAACAAAAATAAATAATATAAATCATGCTGTAAAAATACTTGATAAAAAGTGCAACAAAGCTCGTACGTATAAATTTTTCGCTTTTTCCAATAATATCGAGCACATCTTATGCCAATACGGTGTTCCTTCTTTTGCTTCATCCGCCTGGCTCGGTCGTTTCAATGCCGCAGGCGGATACAACACTAAAGCTTGCAGAAGAGCTTCGTCGCTGGAATTTTCCGCATAAGCTTCCAACAGCTGAACAACAAACACACCGCAAAACAAAAATTGGAAATAAATTCCAAATTCTTCTCGTTCATTTTTAAATGCATTAACAAAAAAGAAAAATATCTATACTTGCAACGCGTGTTCAAATCGCGATGTACATGTTAACATATATATTGCTCGTTCTATTTCCAAAGATTTGCACAAATCATCTAATACAGGATCCTGATCGGCAGATACGCTTCCAAGATGACCCCAGCCGCACAGTGCTATGATCTTTTCTCGATTTTCACCAATAGAATTCTAAACAGACAAACAAAATTTTGAAAATAATTCAACGGAAATTGATTAAACATAATTTCTACCACAGCAATGATGATTACATACCTTCATAGTTATAAGTTCAGAGAAGTCAGGAAATTTTTTCAAATCAATAAATGAATCTTTTGTGTCATCAGTAGGAAATATCATTTTCACACCAGGAAATCTGCATGAGCTAAAATAATGCACGTTGAATAAATATGATATTTTTTATACAGTAGCATTAATAAGCAAAATATTAATAGTGAAAAACATAATTAACGCACATACACACACACACACACACACAGATATATATATATATATGCATAATGCCCAAGAAATTTATTAACATAATTTATAACAATGATAATATAATAATTGAATGCTTGATTTACATTTAGCTGTTGACAAGTTGTTAATGTTTAATAAAAAAAGATCCATAAATAGATATCAGTGCCAAGCGGGTAAATAAAATTAATAAATTAGTTGATAAATATACTGTTAATAATAATAATAATTTGAAAATAAAAATTATCTGAATATTTTCCAACTTGTAATTATTTTTGTCAAGTGTGCAAAAAAAACAAAAAAGCAATATTCCACTAGCATCGATGAAACGTGTTATTGAAATTAATAAATAAAGCAAAATAAAGCTGCTTACTTTGGTGCATCATTGGAATCAAGACTCTCAGCCACAGTTTCAACTTTGGCCAGCCATGGCCAAAGCCAACTGAGTGAATGAGGATCTTGAAAGAAACGTTTGTTTTCTGCCAAATCGGATGGAATAGTGTAAGCATTTTTGGCCCGGTCTCTCATAGTCGCTGAACAATTTTTTCTACCAACTCCATCGTCGAACTCTTCCATAAGAATGCAAGCATCGTCGTAAACAGTGATGACGTCACCACTGGAACACCACGATACCGCAGTAGTGTCGGCAAAATTGCACTGGGATACCACGCTGCTGCAGTCTGCCAGGAAAAGTCGATTTCGTTTCACACGGTCAAATGCAAACCGAACAACCGGCCAAACGTGTTCACTGGTGCGAAGTGGACGTTTAAACTGTTCATAATTCGAATTTTCATCGTCATTCACTTCGTAATAGACGTTCAATTCACTTGAACCGGCAAATAAACAAGCAATACTATTTTGCCTAAACTGAACATGAAGAAAAGGTATCCAATAATTAAGCAATAAACAAATAAATAAATAAATAAATAAATAAATGTGCAACCAGGTTCCAAGCCGCTTGGATAACTGGGCGATGTGTATTAATGGTACAAACAGGCGTCATCATCCACCGCACATCCCAGATGCACATCTTTTCATAATCACGTGATAAAAATCGATTTTCACTAAATGGATCCGCTTCCAAATTCAGCGTACAAGATGTCGGCACACAACCAATGGCACCACTAGCGCCAGTTCGAAGATCAAATGTACGAATGTGCCTACTAGCAACACCGACAATCAATTCACTAAAAGACAAAACATATCATCAACAATTAATCGAAAAATCAAATAATTTTCATTAATCATTACCGTTAGTTGACAAAAGTGACTTTTAAAAGTGAATTTTTCACCTTTAGTATTAGTACAATAACATTATGGTTTAAAAAGTTCAACTTTAATAATTTCATTTGCTTTATTATTGATTTATTGTGCTTACTTTCCGCTGGCCTGCCAAACAATCGACTGCACAAATTTTCCCTTGCCAAATTTCCACACTGATCCCGGCAAATCGTCAATAATATCCCTTCAATATATATATGTACGTGTTATTCATTATTTTCTTTACATAATAGATATAAAATTATTTAGGCATACTGTTCTTGAGGTGCATGGACACAGGATCGTTGAATATCAAAGACTACCAGTCCATATTTTCTCGGTCGAGACTGATAACCAACAGCCAGGAAGTTGTAACCACGTGGATTCCAAGCAAGCGATTCGCAAGGTATATTCATGCAGGGTCTCAGCTCACCCAAAGTTGCAAACGGTCGATGAACCCCAGAGGTGTAAATCGGAGCCAAAAGTGTTAGACGACCAGATTTATGACCAATAGCCACCAGACTAGACCAAACTGAACCGTAGCTCCAAGCCAAGCAGTTGAAATCATCAAAGCCGGTCGACTTATTAAGCAATGCGGCGCTAAATTTCGAAGACAACGACACCATACCAACTCGATCGTGACCATACTCGTATAAGTACAATGTATTTTTAAAAAAAATCAAAAAATTCGGCTCACTCATCGCCGGCAACAGCATGTCCACCATACCCACAGTAGTGTTTTCACCCATCAAAAATGAATAATTAAATTTGAGAAAGCAAATTCAATTAAAGTCAACATTTCTACAAAACAGCAACACAGCAATGTAAAAGACAAAAGTATACAAAACAACCAAAGTTGTTAAGCAATGGTGAAAAACAATAAACGGGAACATCAATCTTTATTATAATCATCAGATAATTGTTCAAGTGATAGCAATAATGATAATAATACGAATTTCAAACTAATAATAAAAACACTTCAAATGAACTGAGAAAAAAATTAAAATTAATACAATTACGAATATTTTAAACAATAATTTTCAAGCAATAATAAAATTAAGTTTAAAAAAAAGTAAGCCAATAAAGCAGAATAAATATATAAATAAAACGAACTGAACGAAAAGTTCCAATTTTGTCAATTATACACTTCATTTGTACGTTAACATCTTCAATTGCTGACTCTGATTGATGCTTCAAAGAGAAAAAGACACGTTTCAAAAAACTGGCTCAATAAAATATTAAAGTTAATGTATTGCATGCAGAAAATGAATCCTCACAACATTGTCTAGGCTTTTGCAAAATCTTCATATCTTCACTGTTAGCGAATTTTCAACTTCATCAGTCTTCATCCTAATATCAATATGCAAAAATAGGTGTGTAGATTTTACGAAAATATTTTATCAAGTTAGCGTTCAATTTCAAAAGATTGACCATGACTGCGTGCAGAAATAATAGACACTGGAGTCTGAGCTGGGCGTAGAGGTGTGCTTGTAGTCACGACGGAAAAATATATATGAGAAAATTTTCTGACATTTTATTATTTCCATATAACTACTTCAGTCAAGAAATTTCAAACTGCTATTTTGAAACTACAAGCTTCGAGCTTAAATCGCACAATAGGAAAATTTCTTTCTTAATTTACATACTTAATGATATTTAATTTTTGACTTTGTTTGCACACTGTTACTATTTCAACTTTAATCAAGCCTAACAACTTTTCTTAACTTTAAGCTAATTCTTTTCTGTACTAATGAATGAATTTTCCATATATATATATATATATATATAAATCCAGTGATGCATTATATTACTAATACTCAGACTTAAGCATTCAAATATGCTGATATCAATACTTATCTAATTCACGTTTAAGAATTAACTTTTGTAGAATTAAAATGGATTGTCAAAATAAAATAATTTGAGAGGAGATTTATGCTGAGGTGGACTTTTTTTGACTAATTAATTTTGACGAACAAAAAACAAAAAAATATTTGCTTCATTTTCTGTTAAAATTTTAAAAACTGTTTTATTTATTAATATTTCAAAAATAAATCCGCAAATTCTTCCTAAATCTAACATTTCAGAAAACTATGATGATATTTTATTATTAAATAATTAAATTGGATTTTTGAAAATACTAGTTTTCATAATTCATAGGAAGCAGAAAAAACTAAGGTCAGGGTAGAATTATTTAATAAAAAGACTTTAATGTAACAGGCAATAAAATTCACATGAGAAAATAGGCGGAGTTCAGTTGGAGCAACGGGACTAAACCAAATTCGAAATATGATCACAATGTGAACTTGATTTCTATTTACAGTAATCATAGAATGGGCAGAATTCAATTACCATTTACGTGAATAAATAATATTATAAATTAAAGTTTTTATGAATCAATTAAATATTCATTCAATTCGAACATAATATTTGTAAACATGAAATCTAAATAAAATAACCAGTATCTTACTAAAATTAGTTTCACCGACTGAAGTTGAAAGTAGAGCTGCATCACAAAGAACTGAAGCAACTATTTTGTCAAATATCTTTCAAATACGATGATTAAGTAGTATTAAACTGTAATAACTTTTGCATCAAAATACAATCACATGTGGTGTCAAACAATGCTTTCTTCTTAAATAATACAAAATTTAATGAAGAGTCGCTGTCAAAGATCCAGAAAGGACTTTGGAATTTCATGCTTCTGAAGTGCTTTCACAATTCATTTGTATGAGTTTCAAAAAAGAAAAAATCAAAAATCTTTCAATAAACAGAATTAAATTTAGTAGGAACTTGAAAGATTACAACGATGATCTGTACTAGGAGAGTGAAAATAGTAATAGAACAAAGATTTGACAAAAGAATGCACGTAAAGCAACGCAGAGGAGGGGTCGTTACGACTAATCAGAATTAACCAATCAAGAAATGCTTTATAATATTCGTTAAAGCAGTAACTTTTCTTTGCACACTTTAAAAAGTTAAGAATACATATGGTATGCTTGGACAAGAAATTTGTAGATGAAAGCAGTGAAACAAAACTTCCTAAAATTTATAAAGTGAAATGATTTCCTGAACAATGAAAAACAAGACAAGCCATTCAAATTGTCCTTTACTATTTTGAACAAATTACTTTAGCTTTGCTCCTCTGCTAAAAAATTTTCCAAAATTGGATGATCATGTTTGCAAATGTTTTGTCATTTCTCGTTGTTCGTATCACTTGATATCTTTACATTTAAATCCTAAACACTTATTGCAAATTAACATAGGTTAATGTACAAGTATTGAGACTATTAATCAGAGAATTATTAAAATTAAGGCTTGCCATGTTAGATAACATAGTGTTCTGAAGAGGTCAATCATATCAACATGCTTGTATGGTACATTGAGTTCTGATGTTTTCATAGACAAAGTACAAAGTAATCATCATGAATGCGTGTTTATGATGAGCATCAACTCAATTAAAACCATGTACTTTGTGTCGGTGATTGTTGCTTGCAAAACAACATGCAACGTACCGAGAAAATGTAGGGATATTGGAAAATTACATCTGTTCAAATTAGCTGAAGTTTCAGTTCACCGTTGTTCAGCACGTTTGAATGAATATAATGAAAATATGGTCAAATATTTCTGCTAAAAACATTTTCAAATGCTAAGCAGGCAGAAATGAATGACAATCATCACTAGCGAGCAAAATGCAGCAGAAACTGAAAACGTTTCGTACCATGATTTAACCTTCATCAAAATTAAAATCAGCCATTTTTGCAGTGTATTTATAATGATTGCTGTCTAAATGCTTCATTCTATTATTTTCACTGCATAACAGATAGCAGAATGCTTGAATTATAAGTTAGGCGATCAATTTGCACTTTTAATTTTGATTAACATAATTTCAAAATCAAAAGTCTTATTTTATATGATACATAATTACACTGTAAAAAATTCTATAAAACGTATGAACTAAAAATAATATATAAAATTGTAAATCTAATTTCTTATAAACGGAAATAATTCAAAAATTAATAAATCATTGCTTACAGTAAACTAGAATAAAATTTGACAATCAGGATAATAATTATCTGATTACTGTATGTTTAAATGCGCTTGGTGAGAGTTGCTTAATTGTTGGTATGTGTGGGATTGTTGTGAACTAGGATCTATTTATCGTTTTTCCCTGTGATTATAACTATACACTTATTATGGCCGCTGATGGCGACGAAGACTTTTCAAAACTTTCACTGGAAGAGCGAATTGTGCATAAGGTTAGTTATAGAAGTTTTTCATAAATTTTTATTTTTGAAAATTTGTTATTAGTTTATTTTTTTTTATTTCACAATGCTTTATGTTGTTATAACTTTTGAAGTCTGTTTAATTTCAAATGTTAAACAATATTCTTCTTATAATATCTTATATCGTGATTGATGTGAAGTAGGTTTTCGTACCAGTTTGTTGATGTTAAATTATTATGTATAACTTTTTAATTTTTTTAGAATTGGAAAGCACGATTTAGTGCTTATGAAGCTCTTCAAAAACAATTTGCTGCTGCAGTCGATGATAAAGATCCAATTTTCGCAAAGTACAGTGGATATTTGAAAAATTTTGTGACAGAGTCAAATGTTTTTGCATTGGAAAAAGGCTTAGACGCCTTCGCAGCTTTTCTGACTACTGGAACAATTAGCATAAAGTAAGATGAAAGAAATTTAATCATAATAAAGAAAAACACAAAATTTATTAAAATTTTTGTTGTTTAGAGTAGCAGGAAATATATGTCCTTCGATTGTGCAAAAATGTTTGGGGTCAACAAAGAAAAAAATTGTCGAGAAAGCTCAAGAGGTGTTGATGTTGCTTATAGAATTGGAGAAACAGGAAGCTGTTTTGGTAAACAGCATTTAATTTAGCTTAAAATTGAAAAAATAGTCTACATGTGCTTTTTTAGAATGCATTAATTGAAGGAACTCAGAACAAAAATCCCAAAGTTATTTCTGGATCTTTGGCAACTGCTACAGCTGCCCTTCAGTAAATTCTGTTTTTTTTATTTAAAAGCAAAGCATAGATTTTATACAAAGCACGATTCTATTCTAGACTTTTTGGTGCGAAAGTTATTACAGTGAAGAGTATTCTTAAAGTTGCCTTGCCATTGCTTGAACATCGTGACAAGGATGTTCGTGAAAACAGTAAAATTTTTATTGTTGAATGTTACAAGTGGTGTGGCTCTGCTTTCAAATCTCAACTTGAATCAGTGAAGCCAATCTTAGTAAGTTATTATTTTGCTTAGATATTTCGTGTTGACTTGGATAAATCTTAGAATAAAATATTTACAATTAGATGCAATTTTGTACGATTTCTCAATATATAAAAAATTGAAAAACGCTACCAGTCCATATGTATATATGCATGTGTACAACTTGATGTTTTTAGAATTGTATAAATTTATCTAAATTTCAAAAAGAAAATATTTTATTTGAGTTTATATTTTAGTGAAATACTGATCAATAATAATAATACTTAAACTTTACAGACTGGGTAATTACAGTAAATAGAAATTAGGTTTTATTTATTGTTCAATTGTAACGATATGTTTATGAATGTACTTCTTGGGTGTTTTAATTTGTGATTGAACGAAAACAAAAAAGTTGAATATTTCTATATTTGACATATGACGTGTAATTGTACATGATGACTGTTTAAATGTGATGTGTTAAATGTGGCATGATTTTAATGCTACGCAGTGTACATGCATTGACTTTTGTCTTAATGTTATAAGCAAACAAAAGTTTATTTTTAGATGATAAAATATTCCACATTTATTAATTTTTGAATTTTTACTAATACAGTGGTTAAAAATATTGATTACAAGTTTACAATTTTTTCTATCATAATGTGTTTTTTATTAACATTTTTTGTTTAGCTTCATGAATTGGAAGCTGAATTTTCAAAGTTTGGCAATGAAGTACCTTTTCCAACTCGTTATTTCCGTAGTCAAGTACAAGCAACTGTAAGCAATGATGTAGTAGCTTGTGAATCTTCAGAACCAGTTGCAACTGTAGTTAGGGAAGGTAATTTCTTTTTGTTACTATTTTATATATTTATGAATTTTAATGAATTTTATATTTATATGTATATTGTTATGTATATTTGTATATATGTATATTGTTAGTGTATATATTTGTTTTTCAATAATTTTACAGACTGAAATTTAATTTTTTTTGTATTTTAAGAAGTAGATGCATGGGAATTTTTGGATCCAGTTAATGTAGTTGCTAAATTGCCGTCGAATTTTTTTGACCAGTTGAAATCATCAAAATGGTTAGAACGGAAAGAAATTTTGGACATGTTGGCTACACTGATTAAAGCCAATCCACGGCTTGATCCATCCGCTCAGTATGGCGATATTGTTTCTGAATTGAAAAATGTAATTTATTTTGTTTGTGTTTTAAAATTTCCATTATGACTTGGATAATTTTTTACTTTTAAGATTATTAACAAAGATAGCAATGTGAATGTTGTCACTGCGGCTGGAAAGTGTTTAGCTGGCTTGGCATTGGGCTTGAGGAAAAAGTTTGCCCAATTTGCTGCCATGGTGAGTTAAATTGTTAAGAATGAAATTTGGAAAATTTGTTAACGCAGTAATATTATTGAAAAAAAAGAATACGTGCTGTTGTATTGCATTGTTTTTTGTTCGCTGCTTTTGCGTGTTTAAAATTGCTATTTATTATCATTGATAGTCGATGATTTGGATTAAAATGTTGTTTGCATTGTATGAAAGGAAATTATTTCATTTGCATTATCCTATTAAAGGTGAAATTATTTTTCTTTCGCATGATAAATTAGAATTATCGATTATTTTTTTTTAATCTTTTGTTTTTTTTCCTTTTTCTAGTGTATTCCAGTGGTTTTGGGAAAATTTAAAGAGAAGAAGGCAACGGTGGTTAGCGCGATGGTTGAAGCAATCGATGCTATTGCTAAAACGGTTTTCAAATTGAAGCTTATTTAAATGTGAAGAAATGTAACAATTATTGATTATTTATTTTTCAGGTTTCGTTGGATTCAATTATCGAAGATATTAATCAAGCGCTTAGCAATAAGAATCCAGGAGTGAAAGTGCAAACGGCATTGTTTCTAACTCGTTATTTTGCTTCAACAGCTCCACCAAATAAGAAAAATTTGAAACTCTTGATTGCACCTTTAGTGAAAGTATGCATTATGTTGCTTTTTATGCTTTGCATAATATACATTAAAGGCAATCGGTGAATCGGATGTGGAAGTGCGTGATGCTGCAGCCGCTGCTATTGGTACTCTTTTGAAAGCGGTAGGTGAAAGTACGCTGAAGCCGTTTATAACTGAAATTGCCGATGATCATTTAAAAATGAACAAAGTGAGTCGATTGTGTTCAAATGAAATTTATATTCTTTTGTATTGTTTAAATGTGAATTTTATTTAATTTAGATAAAAGAATTTTCTGAAAAATGTTCATCAGTTGAAAAACAGACCGTGATGGACAAGCCTTCAGTTGTTCCAGTAATATCCAATGCAAAAGTAATTAATAAATTTATTGAAAAGAAATTTTTTTTCAAATTTATTATTTTTTGTTTAAGGCATGCGAAAGTGCTCCAGTTGCACAACGACCTACTGCTGCTACGGTAAATATGTTTTTCTTTTTTAGAATTTATGCGATGGCAGAAATTGATTTAATTAAATTATCGAGATATGATACGCTGGTCATGAATTTGAACTGTACCCAGTTACTCTGTTCTCGTATATAATTTTGGATTCCTTTTTTGGCAGTTTTTTCAAAAGAATAAGAATTACTGTCAGATACTGATCCAACATTGTTTAAATTTAAATAAAAAATTTTTTAATTGAATAATTTTATTGCTTTGTTGTTTGATCAACTTTTACCACGTAGGCGAAAGCTCGTGTCGTCAAGCCGGTAGTCAAAGAAACAGAATTGCCTCAGTCGCAGAGCAAAAGTACAATGATGGTACCAGCGGTGAAAAAGATCGAAGAAAATGAACTGACGGTTTTATAATTAAATTTTGCTTTGTTTTATTTCTTGTGAAAAAAACATTTCATTTATCGAACCTTGATGGCGTATTTCAGGACGAAGATTCAGCAGAATTGGTATCTTCCATAATCAAAGGTGATGTATTGAAAGAGTTTGAAAGTTCCATATGGAAAGATCGTCTGGCTGCATTGGAAAGCATTAACACGGCAAGCTGTTGACATACATGAGTATTTTTAAATAATTGATTTGATTTATTGATAATTTAGACGATTCGTCAAATGGAACCGAAACAAGTACCTGTTCAAGCTGTTGTTCGATTTATGGCTAAGAAAAAGGAAGCAAATTTTCAAGTGATTTGCATTTTAAACTTTGTATTTATTTGGATTTTGTACTGAAACCCTTTTGTATTTATTTTAGATTTTAAATTTGAAATTTGAACTTTATGCTTATTTGGCCACGTATTGTCAGTTTGGTCCAGTAGCATTTCGACTGTGCCTTGCTGAATGTTTGGACAAAATTGCTGATCCTAAGCACAACAACTACGTATCAAAAGTTTTGTCCGCTTGTGCAGAAGCTTTGACAATACATCACGTTGCCGATGAAGTCCTGCGAGCTGCTTTGGAATATCGCAATCCGAAAACTCAATCAGAAAGCTTCTCTTGGCTTTCAAGTGCGATTCAGCAATTTGGACCAAAGTAAAATTATTTAAATCTTAGAAATTTATTCTTTTCCTTTTATACTACCATTTCAGCATTAACGTGACGAACATTGTCGATTTTGTTAAAAAAGGACTTGGTGCAACGAGTCCTGTAAGTTTTTTTCTATCTTTCATTTATTATATTAAAATGCAAAAAAAGAATATCTGTCTGTATGCAGGTTGTTCGAAGCGCTGCAATTGAATTGGTCGGCATACTGCATTGGTATATTGGTTCAGAAATTGGAATGTTGTTCAAATCAGAAAAGCCTGCAGTGTTGCAGATGATTGAAACTGAATTGAAGAAGGTATTTATTATTTTATTTAATTTTTTTTGTTGCTTCTCTTTGTGCATTGTTATTACTGCATGCTGGTGTAATTTTGTAGTACGAAGGTCGTGAAAAGCCTGTAGCAAATTCTAAACAAATTCAAACCCAAGCCGCTGCTGGCCGAGAAGCAAGCACAACTGAACCTACAAATGCTGCTGTTGTTAACGACGAAGAAGCACCAACTGACCACCCAGTCACTACTGCTACTACTACTACTACTACTACTACTACTACTATTACTACTAACCTTTTACCCAGACAAGATATCAGGTTTAAGATTTTGCAGTTTTTTTTAATTATTACCATTTATGATTTGATTTATTTATTTGTAAATTCTTACTTTTTTGTTTATTACTACAGTGAACAGATTACTGATGCATTGTTAGCTGAGATGGAAGATAAAAATTGGAAAGTGCGTCTCGAAGCTTTGGGAAAAGTGCAAACGATTATTAGTGAAGCGAAATTGATCAACGGAAAATTAGCAGGCTTGCCGTCTGTGCTTAAGCAACGCTTGGCTGATTCGAACAAAAATTTGGTAATTATTATTATTCTTTGTATTGTAATAATTGAAAAAAAAACAATAATTTTCTTGATTTCAGTCTCAAAGTGCGTTAAATATTTGCCAGCTTATTGCAACCAGCGGTGGTCCGACTGTTCGGGAACACGTGCGAATTATAGTACCCGGTGTGATTGGTTTGCTGAGTGATTCTAAAGTGAACAGAAAAAAATTGATGATATTTATTCCAAATTAATTAGTCGTTTTTAATTTTTTAGCCTGCAATCAGGCAAAACGCTTTGTCTGTTTTGAATTGTTGGGTAGAAAAAACAGGTATCAAAGAGCTGCTCACTTCTGAAATTATACCGAATGCACTGACTAGCGATAGTCCAATTTTAAGAGCCGAAGTGAATCTTTTGAATTAATTGCTTGTTGTTTATTTGTCTTTTATTTATTTTTTTTAATTTAAGCTGTTGGCTTGGCTTAACGGTAAATTGGAAACGTATCAGTACAAATTGCCGGATGCGGATTTAAAGTTGACGGTGCCGTTGGTATACGGTTTTGTAGAAGATCGAAATCCTGAAGTCAGGAAACAAGCGCAGAACATTTTGCTGCCATTGACCAGAGTGCTCGGCTATGACTTTATGAAAAATGCAGCATCTAAATTGAAAGTAATGCACGTAAATAATGTATATTTTGGTTTTTTTTTGATTTTGCTCTTTAAATTTCAGCCAACATCAGTTAATCAGATACAAACTTTGTTGGAAAAAATTCGACCAAATGTTATTCAGCGAGCGATTACTCCCGATAACCCAGAGGTCGAAGTATGTTCTGAATCGGTGAAACGAGTCTGCGGGCGTGGCAATCCGTCTGTAACTTCTGGTCGCGCGAAAGCTTCTGTTGCTCAGTCGAAGGTTTAAACTCACTTATTCATACATATTCATAGTGAAAAGCATGTTTATAGGAAGCTGTCAAAAAAACTGGCAACACAGAAGCAGTTGTGACATCATCGTCTTGCCATCTTATTGATGCCACCTCAAAGCAACAAAGATTTCAAGATGAAAAAAATCTCAAAGTATGCTTGCTCTTACTGGTTGATCAGTTGTTGTTTTAACAATTAACAATTGTCACGAAATACAGTTTCTTCACTTGGACAATAGGATGTTGATTGAGTGATTTTTGTTTTTAATTTAGCTGTTGAAATGGCAGTTTTCAATTCCTTCACCGGATCATGTTGAACAATTGAAATCACAACTTTCGGTTGTGTGCAAGCCGGAACTGTTGCAACTGTTGTTTAATGTTGATTTTAAATTGCAATTGAAAGCTGTGGAAATGCTCAGTCAGGTTTGTGTTTGCTCGTCTGCTCATCACTTGTGTCGTTTGGTTATTGCCAATTTTGAAGTAATTTTCATTTGCAGAGTTTAGAACAGAACAACGAACTCGCTTTCAACTGTATGGATTTGATTTTAAAATGGTGTACTCTTCGATTTTTTGAAACCAATCCTTCAGTGTTGATGAGATGTCTGGATTTGATCCAGTCGTTGCTGCAGATGTGCGTTGA
The DNA here is from genome assembly GCA_001447645.1 of Trichinella pseudospiralis. Classification (NCBI taxonomy): domain Eukaryota; kingdom Metazoa; phylum Nematoda; class Enoplea; order Trichinellida; family Trichinellidae; genus Trichinella; species Trichinella pseudospiralis. The sequence goes on along the minus strand of JYDV01000003.1, from coordinate 484,858 downwards.
TCGTGGTTACAAGATGCACGATTTAGAGGTTGCTTCATTTTTGCCTTATTTGTTGATGAAGCTTGGCGACCAGAAGGATGCCGTGCGTACAGCAGCACAAAACTTGGTCGGCATTATTGCTAGCTTGTCATCTCCTTGTAAAATATTTCCCTATTTGATTGAATCTTGCAAGGTGAAAAATTCACGTCAAAGAGCCCAGTGTTTGATGTTGATGGGTTCGATGATCTCCACTGGGGGACTGTCAGTCTGCGGTTCAACTCCACAGGTTGGTTTGATTCTGATCGCAGTGTTTATTTTGTTAAGAAGTGCAATTTTTGAGGTTGCTTTGAAAGCAATTGCAGCATACATCGGAGACCGAGACAAGTACGTTCGAGATGCAGCGTTGAACACGTTGGTCAGCGCACATTTGCAAGCTGGTGGTGAAAAGTTGTTCAAATTTTTGTCAAATGTATTTGTTCATTTGTTTTGTTTTGCTTTATTATTTATTATTATTTATTGTTTTTTTTAAGCTGAACAGTAAAGATCGCTCGATGCTTGAAGAGAGAATTAAGCGATCTTCCAGAGCTAGTGACGATAATAATAGAACGTCGGAATATTTTCCCGTCACAGCTACAAGCACACCTCTGCGCTCAGCTCAGATTCCAGTGTCTACCATTTCTGCACGCAATCATGGTCAATCTCCTGAAATTGAACGCAAACTTGATAAAATATTTCCGTAAAATTTGCATATTGATATCTGGATTCGGGCATTTGATGATATGCATTGATCGATTTGTATATTATTTAGATTGGATTTCAAATGGAATGTCGAAGCGTTGGGTTTTGACCCTGACGAAAACATTTCACTGTGTTCATTGGAATTGATCGAAGAGGATGTCGATTGCACACCGTTTGTGTATGAATTCAAAGCTCACAAATATGAGTCCAAAATAATCGATCAGTCTATTCACATTTCTGCTGCATTGGATGCAGCTATAAGGCAAATAATCTCTTCAGATTTGTCTTCGAGTACTTTGGCACTGTTGCAGGTTGTATTTTTATTTATTTTCAATGTGCATGTTGCATTGCATCATTGCAAATATTATTATTTTCGTTTTTAGCTGCGTGAAATTGTCAAAGATGAAATGAAACGAACTTTGCTTCACGGCAGAATTGATTCACTTTACACAGCCATAGCGGATCAACTTGGACAATTGCGTGAAATTTATAATAATGAAGTGATGAAACAAGACGATCAAGCGATGGAAGATTTTTACCGTTCTGTGGTCACCATTTTACTCGATGTATTCAATTATTATTGTGGAAATTTTGTTCAAAATTTCAGTTTTATTTGAAAATATCATTATTGCCGCTGTTCTTATATTTCAGTAGATGATTTGGTTTTTGTTTTTGTATTTTTTTTTTTTAGATAATCAGTGTTGAGGAATTGTCCAAAGAAATTTCTCCGGAGGTGCAGAAAAATTTATTGATGCAATTACTGGCAACGTTGAGTTTTGCCGGGATGAATTCTTTACCTGAATCTTCGAATATTCAAAGTTCTATTAATTTGTACGGAATTAAGATGATGGAACTGTACGATCCGACGAAATGCGTTTGTGCATTGATCAGTCTTTTACGGGATACGCTTCGTGATGGCAACAACAAAGCTGATATTAGACGATGCGTGCTGAGGGTTAGTTAATTTTATTTTTCCAATAGCATTTAATTATAATTAATTTGTTTGCTTGTTCAGTGTTTATGGAAATGGGGCCGTCTTTTGCCCACATTTGTGAACAAGTTGGATCTTAGTCCGGTGTTGGTGGAGATTCATGATTTTTTCAACGAATTTTCCAGTTCGAAGTGTTGCAACAATAATGATGAAAGCATGGCTTTCAAAACGATGAAGACCATTTTACACGAACTTGGGAAGCAGTTTGGTGTCGAACGGGTGAATTTATTATTTAAGCTAGTTTTTTTTTATTTCATTTTCTTGAAATTTAATTCTTACCTTGCACTCACTGTTTTTCTTTCAGTTGCTGAAACAAATTGATGATGAAATTGAAAATTCAGCCAACGGTGAGGATGTGAAAATTTTGCAAAAGCTCAGACAGTGTTGTAAGGATTCATCTTCAACAAGCGACGGATCGTCTTCAAGCAAAACAGTAATTTTGATATTTTATTGGGACAGTTTTTGAAACGTTTCTCTTTTTTTTTCTTATTTTTCTGAAGCATCAATCAACGGATTCTGCAATTGAAGATGTTAGCGCACAAGTGAAACGTATAGTTGGCAAAATTGGTGATGCCGCTACTTTTCGTGAGGTTATTTAGCGTTGTTATTGCTTTTGAATTTATAAAATTTAATTTTATTTCATCTATTAATTTTAATTCATTATTATTTAGGGTATTGTTGAATTGCATTATTTTGTTGAGAAGAACAAAAATTTTAATTTGCAACCGCATTTGAAACAATTTGGCATTGAATTGCGTAATCACATTCAACGTTGTTTGGACAATCTTTCCAAAAATCCATCAACTGTTGCCAACTATTGTGACACATCCATGAACGCTGGTGGTAAGCACGAACATTGGCTTTTGGTTTATTGGTCATATTAATTGAACGTATATTTTTTTAATGATTATTCTGTTTTTCTTTGCAGAAAAATCAAATTGGGATGCTAATTCTTCACGTGGTGATTTAAAAAAGCATGTCATGAAGCTGAATCAGCTCAGAGAAAAATACGGTCTCTCAGTTCTTGAGGTATAACAAAAGCAGACATGAAGATTTCTATAAATGAAATGAAATACTTCTTTATCATCATTGAATACTGTGGTTTTAGGTCGAGTCAAACGCAGTGACAACGAGTCCGGAACGATTGGAAAATTCATCTTCTGCTTTCTCTGCTGACAATACTGAAAACAGTCGCAAAGCATCCGAAAGTGAAAAGATCGAATCGTTGAAGAAACGTTTCGAAGCTATAAAAAAAAGTCTCAATATTGAATAATTTTTCTATTTACTCTCTGCTCTTACAAGTTGGCAACTCTAATAATATTTTATGTTGCATAATAACATTGTAATTTTTCAACGTGAGAATTTCTGAAGTAAGTGAAAATGTAAATACATTGCAGTGTTCTATAAAAAAAGAAATATACACTGAATAAAATCTCTTTTTTCATAAGTTGAAGCTAAAAATGAATTAATAACAATTCAAAATGTTGAAGAATTTGAGCATAATTTTCGTACTGCCCACCATTGTACGATTGTTATTTATTACATTGCAATTCAGTATAAAGTATGCTTTATAAAAGAGAAAGGTCGGAAGACCGGAGGCCGTGTAAGTCAGTGGACGGTTATAGTGATTTAAAGTCATTTAAAGTTTATAAATTTAAATAGTAATAATGAAACAATAAATCTACTGATAATGTTCATTTGATTGAAGCAATATTTGTGCGATGAAATCACAAATGACACAACTTAGTGTGAGATTTTTGATGCTTTCTACCACGCAAGAGTGACTCTGAATATCAGGTGACAAGCTGGATGAAGCTAGATAAAGAACGTCATTCAAGTTGGTTTCATAACTTGTTCTCGGAGTACTTCATTTTTAAGAAGAGTTGTTCGTACCTATAAGTACTGCCGAAAGTCGATGTCGTTTTATCACGCGTCCTTCTGTATATCATGTTACTTTTCTTTAGGAAAACTGCCTGGCGGGGGATACAGTATTTCATTTGGGGACTGCCGGTCAGATAATTTCATCAGATGTGCCAAATCTGAGCGGCAGGCTGTAAGTTGCTGGGCACTGCTTTAGAAGTTACTGAAAAAGCCAAATTTTCCTGACGGCAAGCTGATATCAGCCAGAAACATGAAAATTGTTAAGTTTCAAACAAGACATATTAATCATTAAAATGCAAATTAAGTAGCCAAAGCAACTTGCCAATTACTGATCTTCAGGTTCAGTGAACTGTAAGTGATAGCAAGAGAAGTCATATCTTCAGATGAGCCGCTGCACCAGAACCTGATTTCTGTTGCTGTGATTGAAACATTTATTTTCTCACAAATGCACAAGATTAACAAAACAGAAGCACACAGGATATCGATATAGGACACAGTGAATTAAACGCACGTATGACATTCATTAAGTAAAACTTTAACACTAGAGGCAAACCAACTATACATTGTATCCAAAGCTTCTGATAATCTTGAATGTTTCTTCGCAACAAATCCACGTTCTCCGTGCCTTCTCAGGAAACAACGGCTCTTCCTCTTAGTGAAAGAAAACAATGTCATTTCATGTTCACACGGAAGTGATGGTAACTTTTTTCCAACGCTGTAATTCTATTTGACAGCAGCCGACGATCTTTATTTTATCAAATCCACAGATAATTTTCAACTTGTTTTTTGAATTTCTGAAAAATCAAACGTAAAATGGAGGTAATTGATTATGAAACTTGAGATGAAGCATTTTAAAATTTAATAAAAATATTTTGCTAAATTTAAAGGGTTTATTAATTAAGTGAAGATAAATTTGATGATCATTATTATTACTGTCCTTCTTAAAACAGTATTTATGGAAATAAATCTGTGCCATAAAGGGCCGCCCTGGAATGACCCAGAATTTTGATGAAGAGATTAAATTTGAATTTGGGTAATGACAGCCACTATAAAACTGCTCCCTTCCTGTCGCACAATCATATTGTGACAGTGTACCGATTTCAACGACCTGAGTATCAATAATCTACCGTATGAGGATATGTATTTTCAGAGAGTTGTTGGCGCAATTGCGGAACTTAGTATTGTCGTTGTGTATTCCTTTCTTTTGTGGGTGCTTTTGTTTGTATAGTTTATTCCTAAGTGAATAAAATGTTGTTCGGTCGAATAAAAAGACTGACTAGTCACTGTTTTCCCGGAGTGCAATAATTAACACAAAATACAAATGCGATAAATGGAATTTGTGAATAAATGCTTCAACATTTCGTGTAATGAAGTTTATTATATTATTTTGAATAAATTTCAAATAACTGCAGGACTGTCTGACAAAGCGATAACAAAAAGATTGAATAAGTGATAATAAGGAAAAGTGATGGCAATGCAGTTGAAATGTATCTTATGTAAATATAAAAAATAATGATAATAGTCGGTATGCGATTTGCGATCTGCAGGTTCACTTCCAAGTTCGCGGCCCAGGTCAAGTGCACAAATCGTTTTTCTATGCGCAATACAATCGTAATCGAGAAATGGGTCTAGTTTGTCTGTCGAGCCTGTCAGCAGCAGCTATTCTTCCTTTACGTGACAGCTTCCTCAATTCTTGGCCAAAAGCTTGCTGTTCAACTTGACGCACTTGTGTACGCTCATGCGATTGCTGTTTGATTTTCATAGTCCTATTTTGTATACTATAAGTACAATTTAACAACTGAGAGAAAAAGTAATTTTATGATAAATCACAGATGCTAATGTAATCAAACCGCCAACGTTGTCAAAAAACTGAAGCTGCTGCTTGAGCGCTTCGCAAACCAGACGACAGTGGCTTAATAGCACTAAATTTTAGCAATTTCAGTATTTAAAATCAGGAGAGGGAAAAAGACTTCATTTTATGCTTTGTTCTTGTATTATCTTGATTTCACATTCGCGAAGGCTAATATTAGTGAACTGTGCATTGTGGAGGACTGTTGTGGTAATATGAAGGCAAAGCGTAAAAATTAAAGTACACTGACAGAAATAAACATTGCCAGTGCTCAAAAGTGTGCAGAATGTAGCGCATATATATATATATATATATATATATATTTATTTATTTATTTATTTATTTATTTATTTATTATTATAAATGATTTGTTTATTTTGGTATACAACTGTACAGTTCACCAGGCTGAAAAGTCTGATTTATAAAAATCTTGATGCCATCGAAATGATCTCTCAAAGAGTGCACATGAAAAATTGTCTCATGGACAAGCACTGACATATAAATTGGAAAAAAGGGCAAATTTAAAGCCAAGTGCTGTCGATGAAACGATGCCAATTTCCACTATACATTAGCAAGAGGCGTCCACATCTCCTGCAGATCTGCAGACCTCTGGTCAGTGTTATTCCAGTGCTTAAATGAGTACAACTGAGAGTATGATGTACTGCAATACAGCAAAATGATTTCTTAGAATTTCTAAAAATTAGCAAGACCTGCAGCTTTATGATCAGCAAATGAGTCACTGCAATGAGTAATTTGGAAGGCACTTCTTGATTAGACGATTCTCTGTGATGTGGAATTGTGTCTGAGCGCTGAATTTCTGACAATTGTCAGAGGTGATCTAAAGAATCATCAACTGCTTCATCTGATAACGGGTTGAGAATATAGGGACATTAATGCACCAGAAGTAAAATAGTGACCGTGAACCTCCTGAATAGAAAAAAGATAGCACCGTCAGCAATAGCTTCTATTCAAGTGGTGGAAGAAGTCGTGCCGTGAATATCTGATGACTCTGAACAAAAAAAGAATAGAGGTGATAAACGCAGCATACTGTTTATCAATTTCTCTCACTGTTGCGTCATGTCAATATTATTTCAAATTTATTTTTTTTTATTTACGTATTTTTCCTATAAAAAACAAAATTTTGAATTAAATTGAAAATGGAAAATAAGCAAAATTTTGCTTGCTTTAGCTTTGCTTTATAGATTTGAAAATTGAAATTTGCTGATTGTAAACTTATGAACTGACGTTCTGAGATAAATTTTAATGCAATTTATTTTAATGAAAAAAACGATTGAGTCAGAGGTAAAATTAAAACAATGGAGTAAGTAATAAAATCAGCAGTTGCTTATGCTATAAAATTATTTTCAATGAAATCTATTTTTGCAAAAACATTGCTTCATTAACTTTTTATGCATATAACATGCAAAGTTTATTGACATTTTTTATATTATTATAAAATAATATTCTTTTTCTTCTTTGTATAATCTTAAATTTTGCAGTATAATATAATTTAATATCATGTTGATTAAAAACAAATTTATAATTACAGATTATTAATAAAGTTTAAAAACTTGCATTTTTACAAAACAAATAGACAATAAGTGTAAAAAATAATTTTTAAAAATTTAATTAACTCTCATGATCATTCACAACATGATATTTCATAACAAATAATTTGAAAACAAATATGTAATTGTGATAAAGTAATTTTTTACACTGTACATTTTAATGTTCCTGATAACTGTATGATTATAAACTATTAGTTTTTTAGGTTACATAATTGTAGATTTTTTGCATCCATTTTAATAAAGACCATTAGTAATCATATTTTTATTTATCTTAGTTTAAATTAATAAAAGAGCAAAATAAAAGAATTAATTACTGCAACATTACATCAAATATAAAATTTTGATCTGATTACATATAATAACAACTATTCGTTTAATTATTCAGTTATTGATGCAATTTCTACTTTATACAAAATAACTTAATAAAGAAGTTAATATGTTGTATATTGCATATATATATATATATATATATATATATATATATATATATATATAACAATTGTATTCCATACAGTTACATAGCATACACTATCAGATTGCAGTCACTTTCATTCAATATTTTATTTAAGAAAAACAAAATTGTTATTGAATTTAAGCATGCTAAAACTACGCTCAAGATAAATAAAATAAGAAATTTAATTTCAGCAGTTAAATGCAAAAAACTATATGAAAAGCTTTCAATAAATTTCCAGATATTGTGAGTAATAAAGGAAATAGAGTTTGTTACAAATAGGCATGCATATTTCCGGTTTGATTTATTTTTACTTTGAACGTTTGCTAATATTAGTTTAAAATTTTGATCATTTATAAAAATTAACATCTTTAAGTTTTAAAACATAACAATCCTATAAAATAATAAAATATTGCTCTTGCATCAAAAATCTTGTGGTGAGTTTATTTTGAATAAATTTAGCAATGCATAAAGTGTTTCCTAATTCTACTCATTAGGCTATAAAGTTTACAAGGACAATAAATAAACTGATGCCAACAGCATGCCACAAGTGTGCAAAATTAAGTATATCATATAATGCAGTCCATTTTAAGTTAGTTTAAAAGCCTAAAATTTACATTATTTAAGATGTGATATTTTAGATTGTTTAAGCAAAATTTGATTATTTTTCTAAATGGAAGTGCATAATTAATTGAATTTTATTGATTTTGTTCTTATCATGATTTTTTAATATAATTTGGAATATTTTTCATAATTTTTATTTACGTAATTTAATTTAATTTTCAATAAAAACTAAAGTTCAAGCATTTTTTCTTATTTTACAGTTGAAATCTCAGAATAAAAGCTGCTTAATTTAAGTTACATTTAAAAGTGATTTTGCACATCATTACAATAAATGCAATAATAAATATTCTCTCTGCGAAAACAATAAAAGCCTTTCAACGATTTACCTACCTCAGGGAATAAGTCACGTTGCATTTTTAACTCAATAACAACAACATCTGAATCTCTCATCTGCATGAATAGAAAATTAATGTAGTCATGACGAAATCCAACTTAATTTAAAACTTCAAGTTAAATCTAAAACCAAGTAACACTTCACACATTTAGAATTTGGAAAATATTTGGATTTTGACTTTCACTTTCTGCTTATAGCTTGGCAATGGTAAGAATAAATGTGTCTCATAATTGTATGTTAATCTATTTACTGCGTGCATTAAATAATTCATTTTGAGATTTAAAAAAAATAATAATGAAAAAACACTTGCAATTATTGAATAAGTGAAAAGTGCGTTTGCATTAGATTTAGTGGTAAGTTTTTCAGCAAACTGCAAGCTCATGCTTTCTACTCATTGATGAATTTCCAACATTTGCGTATTAAGGATAAAATTATCACCCACGTCTTTTGACAATGTCGATATGGTGTGCGCATTGGATGTTTAAAAAGATAATAGAAAATAGCGTTTTAAATGCAACTGATACGCCAATATTGAAAATGTTGATTAATTGAATCGCACAGTAGAAGGCAGCGCCACAATTTTTTTGCCAGAAGCTAATTTCATTTTAGTCTATTCTGCATCTTTTGTTCTTTTGCCATTAGCTGTGCTGCACAAGAGTCATATCTCAGTAGTGGTTCATTTTTTCTAAAATAAAAACTGAAAAATATGTGCACTTCAGTTTTACCCCTCATTACCATCATTGTTGTCTCCATCCAACTATCTAGTTGCAACATTAACTGCCGGTAAATATTCATATTTCATAACATATTTCATAATTGGAAAATTGAAAAAAGATTTTTTTTCTAACTTTATATGTGTTGTTTAACTTAAGCAATAAAAATATTTTGTTTTATTTAAAAATGCTTTGCTCATTTACTTCTTCTTATTATTATTATTATAGAAAGTCAATTTTCAATTATCATTCAGCTAATTTTGATTCTTTTATTATAGCATTTATTAAAATTTTCTTATTTTTCTGGAGTTGTTGTGTATTTTGTTGCTTTCATGTACACTGCAGATAAAAAGAATTTTAATAATTAATTTTTTTTATTTTTGATATTTATTTGTTGCTTTAAAGTTGTTTAATATTTAAAGATTATTCACTTTTAGAATAATTTTTGAACATTTTGCTTTTATGAAATTTGCTTTTTATGCAATTAATTTTTTAAATATTTAGTTAAATAATCTCTTACATATATTTTAAAAAAGCGTATTATTTTAAAAATAATTACTGCTTTATCATAATAATAATAATAATAATAATAATAATAATAAATAACTGAAGTTATCATTTGTTGATAACATGTGCATACTAAGTTGTCGTTGATAACTAAGTTGTCCATACTTGTGATAAAAACTTTATATAATAATAGGAGCTCATTATTGTAAAAATATATGATATTTATGATAAAATGTTAGATGGTGGCATTAAAATTGAATACTTTTTTGATTTATATTTTTGAGATAAAAAATAAACTGCGTGATAAATGTGCATTTTTATTCAGATTTGTTGATTAAATAAATTACGCTTCAAATTAGTAAATAATAAATAAATTTATATTCATCAGATCGCATATAATGAAAGTTTAATAACTGTACGAGAATTTAAATCTTTTCAAAAATAAAATCATATTTTGTTTGAAAAAGTAAAATGTCACTTCCTTTTAATCTTCATTCATTTTTATCTCAACAATATTAAAATTATATCATCAGAGTTGCTGCTGATTTTATATTTTAGTTGAAATTTATAATTTTTGCTTTTGGCACATTAATATGTACAATATTAAGCAAATGTAAATTTATCAAAACGTATGTATATAAAAAGAAGCCATAATCAGTAATGTAATTAATGTAAAATTAAAACTATAAAAACTATAAAAAGCAACTCATGTTAAAGAAAAACTGCTCAATGAGTGATGAATTAAGTAAATTTAGCAAGCAAAAATCTTGTGTTAAATATATTGTCTTTTCTTTTTTGTCTTTTTATTTATTTAAATTTCACATAACCGCTTCTTAGATCATAAGTATAAATAAGTGGCATTTTTGTTGAAACATTTGCAGTTCAGAAAAATGAAAGAAATTTTTTTCTTTTATTGGTTGATTAATTTTCAATTGAATTATTCAACATCTTCAAATTTATACATTAATGCATTCTTAATACATATATGTATTTTTTTTAATTTTATAAAAAGTAATTCATACTTATTATATTATTCTTTGTTCTTCACTTTCAAAATAATATTTTTAAAATAAAATTATCAATATCTTAAGTTGAGCAACAATATTTTATAAAATTGTCAACTGGTACTTATTGTATTCTGAGAATTTTTTAATTTTGAACTTGATGTTCTTAATCCATTTACGATTTTTCTAGGAATGAAAATTTATTTGTGATCTCTATTTCCAATAGCTATCTATTTTTAAATACATATATTTTCTTTACTGAAAGACTATTTTTATATTTAACTGAATTTTAGTTTTCTGCTTAAATAAAATTGAATTCAATTGTATTTAATTTTTTTTAGTTTTTACAGTAAGCGCAGACGATTTGTTCTGCTGATTTATTACTTAACGAAGTTGACCTTCAACTGAATTTTAAATTTAATTAAATCTTTTTAATAAAAATAATTCTAAATAACATATAAAGTTGTTCTACTTTTACTCATTTTAATATCGTTGCATAGAATCATTCAAATTTATTCTGGAGATTTGCAATTAAATTTTACCATTAAAATCTATCCTTTTTCTTTATTAAGAATACATTTAATAAAAGATATGGATATATTAATATTTTTATCTCAAAAAAATTGTAATACAAATGAACTGTCAAGAGCTTTCAAATTCTACTTTTATTTATAAACTTTCTAAAAATTACATCCTTTATTATAAATATAGACGTGATTTATTAAAATTTCTAAATTCTTAAATATAAGTACTCAACGTAGTTTTCTTAAATAATACAATTCAGCTAACTAGCAATCAATTTTTCTGACGGTTTACTGTTTTTCTTACAATTTTTTACTTGTTTAAGATATTTATTCCCAATATACAGTATAAATTATATTGCATTTATACATTTATATAATTAGGTATTTTATTTAAGAAAAATAATTGCAATAAAGATGTACAATTTTAATAAAAAAATGAATGGCAAAATTACAGTATCAAATTAAAAATAATCTAAATGGATAACTTTGTTTTCATTAAAAAAAATTATTTTAAAAGTTGTTAAAGCTGTTACGTTTATATAGCTACTTAATAATTGCAGGAACTATCCATTTGCACCCAAATGCAGAGGCATCATTTTAAAGAAATCGGTTTTAAGTCTTAAAACAAACGGAGAAATAATCGAGTAAGTATTAAAAACTTTTTTATCATGATAACTAATTTTTTGAATTGCAACTGTTTTTTTATAAATTAAACAAAGTAGTAACAAACAATTTTACATTAAGGAATTATTATTGTTATTATTATTATTATTATTATTATTATTTTAGCTAAATGGCATTAGCTAAATAATGTATTTATTATTCAATGCAATATGCGCTTTACATTTTTCATAACGTACTTTCTTTTATAGAGAGGACGAAAATCCAATTATAAAACTTTTACAGGTAAAAGCAATTTCAAATTGTTGCTTTGACATTCTTCTAGTAATAATTTCCGCTTTAGCAAAAACGTTTAGTCCCAATGCTATTGACCAACATGAAACCCGAAAATTTGGTAAATCAAGAATTCAGGCTTGAAAAACGACAATTTGTCCGTCCTGTGCAATTTAGCAATGCAGTATCATTATTTCCAAGCAGGTGTCGAGAAAATATGGAAAATGAATTGCAATAAGATTTTTACGATCATTTTAGAAAAATATAAGCTTGCTGTGTAAAAATAAGAAATTGCTGTGTGTGTGTGTGTGTGTGTGATCTACGCTGTTTGCCTGCTTATAGGCAATAAAACTATGAATTAAAATTTGTCGAATAACCACTATTTACATATTTCATCTATTATTTATTTATTGATTAACAATTTCTCAAACAAAAGTCTGATTAAAATATAATTATTGGCTAAAATTAACGACTCCGTTGTTTAATGCTCATCATTTTGCATGCATTTATCATCTGAAATAATCATTAATTAATAACTTTCTAACAGCATTTATGATATCACAATACACAAGTAATTTAAAAAGAAAAACAATTTATTACTCCATTCTTTAAAAATAAATACCAAAAAAAAAACAATTATTTATTATAACCAAAAGTTATAATAAAAGTTATTCGTAAATGAAGAAATAAATGTGTGCTGTTCTTGCATAAATAAAATACATAAGTTCAACAAGTCTTTTTTGTAGCTTTTACTTTCAGCAAAAGCGACTATGGTAAAGTTGAAATGAAAAATGAAAATTGAAGAAAAAAGAACAACAACCAAATACTGACAAAAAGTGCAAGAAATTAATTTAATAAAGTAGCCAATTGAATAAACTTGACTGACCAAAATTTTTTTAGCCATACATTGGAATTCGATCAGTATGATACAAAATTCAACGAGGCCAAGGCGTGATGTAGTAATATGTACGTCAGTTGGTGCAATTTTCCATAAATCAGATCACCGATCATGATCATGACATGATGTCCCAGTTTAATATTATTTTTAGCTTAAAAGCTTAACAACTGAACTGTAAAAACTGTACGTAATACTCAAACAACAGTCATCAATAGTGGATAATTCATAGCATGAAAACAATAATAGCCTGCTGTTTAAACACGGGTTGAATTTTGACTGGGACATCGAAGTATATTCACCGTCGAATCTGAATGTTCATCTCCAGTAATTGGCGTACTGACTTCAAGTACTGTTTCCAAAGGTATAGACAAAATACCATTGGGAAAATAAGAACCCGCGTCCATGTTGTAGACACCGTATGGACGAAGCGAGTTAATGCCCATTTCGACAGAATACGGTGGTAATGAAGAACCGGACGACGCATTCAACTGCGGACTTATTGATCTTAAGTATGCTCCATTTAAATTATCCGGTGACGTGTGAACGCTGGATGGGGTTCTATCCCCTAAGTAGGTCATATGAACCATATTACCCCCTTTATTAGATCTTGGTGTCAAAGTGATTGCAGATCCTCGTAGGTTACCATTGGAAAATGTAACACTGTCCTGATAGTAAGATGAATACGGCGGGGGTAGAGAATCAAAATCTGGATTATCTTGCGGTATAGAAACATAATCCTAAACAAAAAACAGTATACAGTGAAAAGACTGAACATCTGCTATTAGAAACATCAAATAACCTTGTTAAAAACAGCATCAGCTTGATCATTTGAATCACAAATATCCGGCTGATATTGATAAGGTCTTCCCAAAGCATCCAATGCTTCCACTTTTACAGTAAGATCACCGTTTTCTCCTAAATATTCAGCTTATCAATATGATAAAATCTATAAAGCATGTCGGCGAACATACCACTTCCTTGTCTAGAAAGTTTAGAATGGCAGAGATATTTTCGATTAACAATAAATAATGCGCATGCAAGAACCAGTATAGCAACACAGCCACCAATAACGCCCGGAATCATCACGTAAAGTGGCATAGGATCTGAATTTTATTTTGTTCATCACAAATTTATTATTTAATAAAACAAACAAAAAGTGTACAAATTACCACTTGGCAATAATTTAATAACAGCTGAGCCAATTCCATGCTTATTGTACGCTGTGCAATTGAAATCATCAAAGTCTGTTCCGTGAACATTAATAATTTTCAAAATATTAAATACACCGTCGCCTTTGTTCAAAATTTTTGATTTCTAAAAATTGTAACTGTCAATTCTTATTATCAAAATAGTAAAAACAATATATTTAAAATTATAAAAATTAAAACAATTTATTCTTACAGTTGTAATATATTTTTAAACAAAAAATACACTTTTATTTATTTAGCAAAAAATTGCCTATATCATCACATCAGATCGATCATGATTTATGATATTATTACACAATTTGACTTACTTCAAATCGATTATGATGATTATCAAAATCTACAGGATGCTTTCCTTTGAACCATCGAATTTTATCAGGAAGTGGATAACCAGACACTACGCACACCATTTCTACTGTTGATCCTTCTACTGCTTCTTTAAACGGATTCAAGCTAACTCTTGGAGGTCCTGAAAAATAAATAAAAAAATAAATGTAAAAAATTTTTTTTATTTTCATATATTATTTACAAAATAAAAAAAACTACCATTGATGTACAACACAGTTGTAAGTTTCTGAGGTTTATATCCAGAAATTCGCGCCTCGCACATGTACGTTCCCTGATGTTGAACTGTCGCTTTGTCAATGGTAAAGCTGTGTGAATTGAATTGAATTGAATTGAATTGAATTAAATTGAATTGCACACATATGTAGATTAATGCAAAATAAAAATTAAAACAACAATAACAAAACAAGTCAAAACTCACTTCATTCCTTCTGCAATTACTTCTGAGGATCCAATTTTAAACCACTTGATCATCGGCGGTGGATTAGCATCAATATTGCAGTGCAGCGTTACATTTTGACCTGAATCAACGGATAAAACAGTGGAGTCCTTTTTCGGCAAACGTGGTGAATCTAAACAAATTTTACATTATAAATGAGACAAGCAAAAACATTGAATTAGTTAGAAAAAAAAATCCTTACAAAGAAGTGATACGATGTAAGAACCTTCACCTGTACCAATAGAATTGCTAACTTCACAAGTGAAAACGCTTTGATGGTGCTGATATTGAAGTTCAGCAATTTGCAATGTAGGACCATTTGCGGCATGCAATACATTTGAATTCTGACGCCAAAGATATTTTAAATTTTGGTCCGGTTTCGCATCTGCTTGACAGAACAACACCGCAGAACTGCCTTCAGTAAGCGGTTCAGTTGAATTCAAAGAAACTGTTACTTTTGGTGCATCTGAAGCAATGAAATATCCAAATGATGAACTGGCAAATAGAATTATAGAATAAAAAATTTTCTCCATCTTTCAACCACAACAACAACAACAACAACAATCATGTGGAAAATGAGCAATCGTTGTAATTAATTGCAATATGCAGATGAGCAGAAGCTATCATTCATCATGCATCACTATTGCCTCTCTACACATAAATAAAACTGGTGAATAGCAATAGTCTACTAGTAGTAGTAGTAGTAGTGAAACTTAGCCGTTTCGTCAGCTGCCCACATTTACAGCATAGATTTGGATAAACCACAAAGACGCTAACAACAATTTCAATTAAAATCAGCAAAGCAGCACATTTATATTTAATCATTTATTCGCCCGCATTGACGTCGTTCACGCCAGCTTACCCACACTTTATATAATTGAAAGCATTTCTGATTTAACAATTCAACATTAATAGTAATATTGTTGCGTTTCTTATTTATATAATTTATCCTATTATTATTATTTTTTTTTTATCATTTTATGTTCAAAACCATTGTTGTTACAACCAACTTGCAATGAGCATAATCATAAAACCTATGCACAGTTTATAGAAAAGTTTAATTTACTCATCTTCAGGTGAATGAAAATTTAATTTTTTAAAAATAAATTATTTTGTATCAAAATAATTTGAAAAATCACTGATTAAAGGTTTTTTTTTGAGAAGAATTCACTACATTTGCTTATTATCGATTATTTCAAATTGACAAATTATTTGAAATGAGCAAAAGCTTTTGCTTTTGAATTAATATTTCAATAATTCACATAAACAAAAAAAAATGAAATTGCTACATTTTCTCAAAACGTTAATAATCAATCATAAATAAGCCAACCAAGCATGCAAATAAAAAAAAACAAATGAACGAATAAATATTATGCTAAAATAAAATAAAAATCAGGCAAGCAAAAGTTTACAACTGCTTACTAGTAGCATGTTGCATGTTTGTGTTATTTAGCCAACTAAATTGATAGTACGTATAAATAATAAAGCTTATGCAGCAAAGTCCAATTGACAAACAGAAAACCACATTATTAATGTTAATGTGGTCTGCATTAAAGCAAGCAAAACGTTGACTGCACTGTGACCTACCTCACAGAAGTTCACACTTCTTCTGACCGAACAAAGTGAAATGAAATTATCCTTCAACAATGATAATCAAAAAGCATACAATGCATGCTTTTGACAGCTTTTCAGAAAAGATGTACAAGGGAAAAAGCAAACAATGCAATAATAGAAAATTCCCTTGCAAAAAGATCTAGATCAATTGCTGAGTGATTTTAAAATTTATGAAATATCAGCAGAGAAATTATGTTTCATAAATCAACATAAAATGCAGCTTCCAGTGAAAATGACAATCAAATGATTTCATAAATGCAACACACAATAAAGACCAATTTTGAAAATGTTACAGAAAATTTCAGTTACACTTACAGAGCACAGTAAGCGCTACAGCAGTCAGCAGTGGAGTTGTCAATGCTTCGTGATTCACTTGACAAACAAGAAAATGACCATCTTCAGTCCGTTTTGGCACATATCTAAATTTACATAAGCTAATTTTATATGAGCCTAAAGTTCTTTATTTACATGTTTTTTTTTTGAATTTACAAAACAAAACAATATTTTTTACTTGAGCTGACTTCGTATAGTCGAAATCATTTGTTCATTAATCATGACAATATCTTCAGAGTAATGCAAGGCGCGTATCACATCCATACCATTTTTATTGCTGGCAATAAACCAATGCACAGAAGGTTTCGGCTTTCCGCCTTCTGATATGCAAGACACAATACGTTCATCACCTTCTGAAACAGTGATAGCAGAGCCAATGTTTTCCAATTTTGCATTAGATGGTGGAACTACAAGTGAAGCTGTCATTAATTAATGCAAAAAAAAATATTTAATAAAAAAGCTTACCTAAAACGGCCAAACGTGCCGCGAGAGAAACCTGCGTCGGTGCCGCCAATCTAGTAGCTTGGCATTGATACGTTGCATCGTCTTGTATTGTTACGTTTCTTATTTGCAGATGATATTCACCTGAAAAATATTTATTTCATTCATTATCTATTTCATTTCATTATTTCAATAAACAAATCAACAATCTTGTAATTCCAATTCGATTCTGACTCACTCATTTTTATAATTTTTATCAGAAATATGATTTATTGAAATAAGAGTCAAGTTTTTAATTTTTTTTTAAATAAACATTGACTTCATGTACAACAATGAACGTTTGAAAATATAATTGTTTTTAATTATTTTTAAAAAATGAGAAAAATAAATGTAAAAAAATCCATACATGAAATGGTGCTAATTAATTATTGTTTAGAAATTTATACAAAAAGCAAAATCACTGCATGATGTAGTGCAATTTTAAACTATTGATTTTCTGCACGGCAAATCAATCCTTCTATGCAACTACTGATGTTTGACACCGCTTTACGTTGCGCATATTGCATACAACTACTTGAACATGTGATAAAATTGAAAATGCAACCGATACGTTAATTATTAATCAACAACTACTACACAACAAATTTATTACATATTTCTCTTACCCAAAATAATCGTCTACCCTTCACAAAATTCTACCCTTCTACCAACCTTCTACAATTCCCTTTTTTAACAAAAATTAAATAGAATAAAAGAATCCATTATTATATCTACAAAAAAAAAGTAATTAATACTACAAATGCGTTAATTATCATTGTTTTAAGAATGTTGGAAAAATTACATGTTTCATCATGATATTTTAAATTCAGTAATAATTTTAGAAAATAATCAACATCAAAAATTGTTATATATAAATCTGAAACGTTGAAATCGTTGAAACAGCACATACAGTGTGCACACATTAAGTACATTAATTAAACTGCGGAACACAGGAATAGTAAATAATTTCTAAATAGTGTTGAAATAAAAGAACATTGATGATAAGAAATAGAATAATACCATCATCATCATCATCATCAACTAAGTATCATTAAAAAATGATGGTACACATCATGCGAAAACAAATCTACTACTATTCAGATAAGTAGGTGTTTATCTTAATCGGTTGCTAATTATGAACTTTGACAAAAAGAAGTGCAGAATTTGCAGAAAGTTCATGAGAAAGGACAAACTGTTGTCATTGTTCAATGGGGCAAAGGCCAAAAAGCAAAACAGCACCCCTGCTGATTAGCTATCAAGGGCATGTGCTCAAAGACATGTGCATCATGAAAGCGTGAAAATTGCACAAACAGACCCTGGCCTTGTCATAGAATCAAAAAAAGTAAGCAGCTTACATATATATATATATATATATATATATATATATATATTAAAAAAATTAACATGCACATGTTTTCCACTTACCAAGTTCGTCGGAGCCAATCATTGAATAGCGCGCAAACTCAGGAAGGGGACGTGCAGTACCAAGAATAAATCCATTCTTAGCCCAGGTAACCAGGCCTTCTTGATTTTCAATTCTGCACCTTAGAACAGCAGTTTGTCCGATGATAACTTTCGTTTCTTCGGGATGTTCAACAAAACGTTGAGACCCTTCAGCTTGGGCCAAAATGGCCAGCGAGACCATAATAATAATAAAGAAACGGCAGTTCATCAGTGCATTGTCAAGCAGGCAAGACAAAGCTGAGCTAGATGTGTGCAAAAGCTAAAATTTCAAAAAAAAAATAACATTTAAATATAAATAAAACTGCCTGAGTGAAAAGAACCAAAAATAAAAGAGTATAAATTTAAAAAAAAACGCGCAGCACCGATTGGCACCGTCCCACGTGAACGGCGCACATATGTCAACGCGATTGGCAGCTAGTAGAAAACCTTTTCAACGTCTATCTATTCAATGTGGTTGAAGAGGAAAGAAAATATCAAGTGCAGAAAAAAAATATCCAGCTCATTTTGAGCGTGTAAAAAGCAGGCGTGAAGCATAACTGCCGTCTAACGAAGCTGACAATTGCTTGTGACACCATTGCTGGACACAACAACAGGCAGATGCATGCTAAACAACAAGGTCATCGGATGGCCATCCGGAGACTATGTTCAATGGAACTAATTTCATCGCAATCGAATAGCAATTACGCAAAAAGCTGACTAAACTGGCGAGAAAGCTTCGATCCAAGCCGACAGCATTCTGGAGTCTGCACTCTGGAGACCTTAAAATCAAACAAGCTTCGCTTGAAGCTACTAATAATCGAGTTTTGCCGAATAGCTCATAATCTAGTCCACTTGAAAAAAGAAGACAACGTTGCATACAAAGAAAGAACTGCAGGCGCCGCTGACCCGCCCATCCGACCTCGACACATTTCAAGAGCTTCCACTTGAGTCAATGATGCAAGCATGGTTTTCAATCTTTCTCCATTACAGACCTTGGAATAGAGAAAATGGAGGAAAGAAAAAGAAAGAAAGAAGATATGCTCTCTTGTATGAATAGAAGAATAAAATAGAAATGGAATAGAATGAAAAATTGAAAATGCCGTTGTTTCTGTTTGAAGACAGAAAATCTTTTCTCATGTAACAAAATGCAAGCAACATTGAAGCCAATGGAAAAAGTTGGCAACTGAAGCAATTTGCAATTATTAGAAATCTGAAAACTGAACGGGTTGTCAATGTGAATAGAAGGGATTTACTACGAATCGATCTCAACAGTTAAAAGTTTTCGCAAAATGCTAAAGAGCAGAAGAAGAAGAAGAAGAAGAAATTCTGAGAATTATTACTATTACTATTATTATTATTATTATTATTATTATTATTATGCTAGGTCAGAGCATTTTGCAAATCATTTAAAAGTATTTTAAAAGGAAAATTAATTCACTCACTCACATAAGCAATGAAATGAAAAGTTTTTGCCATGCATTTGCAAATTTTCCAAAAAAAGCTATAAACTCCATTTCAAAAGATGTCAATTTTAGCTTACGAATGTAAAATTCAATGTGTGTAAGCACAATTAGAGAAGCAACATGCACAAATTGCGTGTGTGTATGTGTGTGCTGATTAATCAAAAATGAAAGATACCGAACAGTAACAATTTTAATAGTAAATTAATAGTTGTTAGCATTCGCAAGCAAACATGCAATTAATAATAGATGACAAAAATGCATGACGCCAAAAATAAAAAATTAACGTCAAGAACAATATGTGCTTAGATTGTTGAAAAAATTGCAAATTTAATTATAAATAATAATTATTATATAAAAATATCAGTAAAGTTAAAAAAAGAAAAAACAATTTTCAAAATATAAGTTTTAAATAACTACGCTATAACTTTTTCATGCTAACAACAGGCATAAGTTTCTGAATTCTTTGTTTTCTGCTTGCCAGTCTCGCTTTGTTTTCACGATATGGCTAGAAAAGTAAAAAAAAATTTTTCACATGCAACTTTTAGAATTTTTATCACAGGTTAATCATAAAATTCAAAACAGTTTCATAAAAATCATTAAAAGCATAACAAATAATTCAACAATAAACCATATTCAGAGCAATATATGAGAGTAAAACTTAATAAAAAAAAACGAAGCATATAAAAATCAAACATGAAAAAAAATAACAGAAAAGGAAGTCAAAGAAGAATCAATTATTATTATTATTATTATTATTATTATTATTATTATTATTATTATTATTATTAGTAGTAGTAGTAGTAGTAGTAGTAGTAGTAGAAGTAGAATTATTTCAAAAATTTTATTTCATATTACAATAAACTTCATTTTTAATGTTAATTATTAAATAAAAAGTAAAAAAAAAATAAAAATTTAGATTTAATAAACTATTTATCTCATTAATATACAAATTATAAAAGAGCAACAGTTGAAAATACAAGTATACAGTATACTATAAAAGTGAAAAGGCATTATAACATATTGCAATTGCAAGGCAAATTGAGAGCATCAAAACAATGAATGACGACTTATTTTATTAAAAGTTAAACTTGAACATTTTACTTTTCAATAAAGTATAAAATTTATAAATGTAAAAACTGGATGATGACATCAATTGAAAGCCAATGACAAAAGAAGAATCAAATAAAAGAGCTTTTTCTCTATTTTATTTTAAAAAAACACTGCATTTATGAAACTCTTTTTCATATATTTTCAAGTGAAGAAGAAGAAGAAGAAGAAGAAGAACACTCAAAAAATTTGACAAGTAGTAGCATTGAAAGAATAGAAACAAAGCAATAAAAATTATCAGGTGCTATTGAATTGAAAGCTAACAGACGCTGTCACCTAGTGCTTATTCATTTCACAGAAAATGATTTCTTTATTTTCCAATCACATCTTGAATAAAATAGTTGAATTAATTTCTTGATTTGCCCAAAAATTATATAAATTATAAAAGTTGTAAGCAAATGATATGATACATTGAATTTTGTTTAAAAATAAGCAAAAATTCACATTGATCAAGCAAACATTCTTTTCACTTATAACATGGTACAGTCATTTTGATGAATACAAAAAGGGCAACAAATGAGAAAGAAAATTCTTTAAAAATTTCTATTGAAAAACCATGTCAAACATTTGCCTAAAATTCACAAC
This sequence comes from Trichinella pseudospiralis, assembly GCA_001447645.1. Taxonomy (NCBI): domain Eukaryota; kingdom Metazoa; phylum Nematoda; class Enoplea; order Trichinellida; family Trichinellidae; genus Trichinella; species Trichinella pseudospiralis. The sequence goes on along the minus strand of JYDV01000003.1, from coordinate 462,889 downwards.
TAACTATGCAAACAAAAATTTGACATTTTATTTACAACCAATTAATTTTTATAACATAAGCACAAAACTGTAGCACAATTTTAATAAACTAATAATAATACTTTGAACAAAAAGAGCTTCTATTTTTTTTTCTTACAAAACAATTTTTGATAAAATTAAATTCTTTTCATCATGTATAATAAATAATATTTCAAAGTTTTTCAAAATTTATAAAGCTAAACATCAATTATCACATATAAGCCAAGTAATAATAAGTGTGCGTGCAATTGCTGTTCGAAAGTTATGTGAAATTAATAAAAACTTGTCTTACCATCAATTGAAATAAATGATAAATTTTGCAGTTGTGCGTAATAGATCAACATCACATCAACAGAGAACAAATCAGCAAAAATCCAACTTGGTTCCAATGTTTATAGAATAGATTTGTTGAACCTTGTAATTCTTTTGTCTTATAAAGTGCAGCTTTATCATTGCAATTTGCAATATTTATAATTAATTATGCATGAGCAGTGAAAAGTGTAAAATTGATACATAACTCAGCAGGTGCTTTTCAGTTGAATTGCTTTGAATCTAGAAAAGCCTGAATCAATAGTGACCCACCTATTTAGCATCACAAGGCGACAACAATCCTATCCATCCAACTGTACACATCAACACAGTGCCAAGTTTAAATTGTAGAAATTGTAAAAAAAATTTTCTACAAATTTATCCATCTAATCAATGTAAAATTGCAATAATAACGTGTGAATATAGATGAATGAATGAACAATAATAAGACAGACAGACAGACAGACAGACAGACAATAAGCCACAAACTCCGCCTCACCAACTGACAAAATCAAGCTAAACATGCCGTTGCGAGATTACAAACAAAATTGCTGCATGTTAAAATAAATATTAACAGTGTAGTGAACAGAAGCTGGTTTTCGAACTGTGGCATTTTTCAAATAAGCTTCTGAGATTTTGTGAAGCGGCGGAAATTGAAAATCCACAGATGAAGATGAATAAAGAGCATCTATTTTTATGTAAGCAAAAGTTTGAAATGAAGTTGAAAACGTTTTCAAGCAACTTCTGATTCTGAATAAACATTTTTCACAGGTCAACCGGGTATAGCACAAAGGCGGCTGTGAAACTGATCGCTGCATGCAGAAAACAATGCCAATAGGTCGACAACATTTCCGTGATGGGAAAAAGCCAACGACGGTCATGTGGCAAACAAAGCTTTCACTGGAAGATGAAGCATGAAGAAAAATGCACGTCAAAAATTAACAAACCTTCCCAAAAAGCCGGCACCAACAATGAAATCTCAAGAAAAGCCGAACAGCCGTTTCACACTCCGTAAACATCAAGCTGCCAGGCAAAATCACGCTTCCAACTCTTCACAAGGATTCTACTATTACTACCAACAGCTAACCAACAACTTAACTCACATGTCATAATCAACGGAGTAGTTAGTATACATATATAACTCTCTAATTATATAAATTAAAAAAAAAAAGAAATATATATATTCCAATTTAATTTCAATTAATTTACTGAAACTTTTTTACACAAGTTTATTTTACACAAAGAGAATAATTGTTGTGTTGCATGCATCATTTTATTTTAAATTTACTTTTTTTTAAATCAACTTTTAAAAAAACGTTTAAAAAAATTGTAAACATGATTCATTAAAAAAAAAACAAAAATATTCCCTTTGATATATACCGCCAATGGGATTAAAGTTTAAATGCTATTAATAATTAATTATTGTTGCTTAACGACAATAGTATTAGAAGAGAAAAGAAAAGAATAGCATTGCATAGAATGTATGTTCTTTTTCAATAAAAGCTACATGGTTAATTTTATTCTTATCCAACATTCCAATCACGATCAATCACTAATGTAATGTAGGAAAAGTAAATTACAACGCATCCTGTATTGGTTGCATGCATTCTATTTATGCAATGAATTTTAAAATTTGCACAAAATTTTTTTGTTGCAAACTTACCAGATGATATTTTAAAAACCGAACGTGTTGAGAGCCCAGATGTTTGTGCTTTAGAAATTGAACTAACTGCTTTTCAATTCAATGCAATCAACCACCTGTTTATCAGTCAGTGTCGGTTGTTAGCTGAAAGATAATAATAGCATGGTGAAAAGTTTTATTCTTTATTTTCTTATAAAATTAAATAATGCAACAAATCGAATGAATAATAATTTCAAAGTAAAAATTATCCAAAAATTTTTTCAGCAGAGAAAGAGAGAGAGTGAGAGAAGATGCTCAATGATTTTAAAAATAATAAAAGAAATATCCCATGTCTACCACTGATAAAAGTACTATTTATTTTCATTGGTGCATGTCATTTAGAAAGAAAGAAAGAAGACACGAAAATCTTCTCGTGGATAAAAAAGTTACTTTTTTTTTCAATTTTCTAAAAATAGAATAAAATTGATACACTTTGATTTGGAACAGTTGGAAGATGCAGTTGCAAATTACATGCATCAATTTAGCAGATCAGCAAAAGGCTACTACATACATGCACAGCAGCAGTCAGTAAGCTTTGATTGTTCATTCCACTTTGTTGAGTAATGTTGTAAAAGTAATTCTTCAGTTTTTGCACCAATAAAAAATATCAAATATATAATTAAAATTGTAATAAACAATTATTAGCATGTAATTTGCAAAAAACTAAAAACATTTGCCATTGATTAAAAAAAAGAAGAAGGAAAGTATAGAAACTAATAAACTTTAGAATAATGTGATGTTGTCACAAAATATGTGGTGGATGTCAAAAAGAAATTGCACAATAAAATAACCATTGATATTTAAATCAGTGTTTAATATGCTAAAATTATGTTAAAATTAAAGAAAAAGATACAATTTCTTTCATATGCAAATTAAGTAGTATTTAAAAAAAAGTTAGTTTATTTACAACGTTAATACGCTTTAAATTTTTAATTGAAATTTAACAAAAGCAAAATAACGTATTAAAAATAAATAAATTCTATTGTATAAAATTAAGAAGATGAAAATGAACATGCGAAAGTAAAGTTAATTTATTTTGAAAAAGAAAGATAAAATTAGAATATAAAAATGATTGAAAACAAGAAGAAGAAGAAGAAGAAGAAATGAAGTAGTAGCTTTGGTTGATCCGAAATTTTGAAATTATCCTCTCCAATTTTCAAGTGCATACTTCTTGAAAAAATTATACAACTTCAAACAGGAAAGAGAAGAATTGCTAATTTTGAATTTCAAGATTAAATAAAAATACACGCATCTTTCTTACTTTTATTTAAAATGATGATGATGAACAAATATTGTTGTAAACAGTTGTGATAGAATCTTAAATTTGCTTCTTCATCATCTTCTTTTTTATCATAATCATCATCTTAGTCATTCTTAAAAAAGATTCCTTTTATATAGTATATGTAAGAATGCTGAAATTTTTGAAAGTGAAAAGAAGAAGCATCATCAAGAAGAGTTGAACACCTGTTTTTGCAGAATGACTTGATCATCCTTAGCAACAATTTCTGTCTGCATGAAAGTTAGTCAGGTGTTGTTGAAACTTCTCTTTCCAAAAACAAGAAGCTAATTTATAATAGCTTTAGCAGACAATTGTTCAAAATCGATCAAAGCATGAACGCCTTCAGCGGCGGCTTCTTGTTTGACGAAAAAAGAATAAAAAACACACACACACACAAAGCACATCCCACCACTGCAGCAGCAAGCAAGTTCATCATCATCATAGCATTAACAATAGACAGGTGGATTAGCACGCGCTTTCTGGTCAAGCTTTTTTGCTTTATGGACAAGGTCAATATTTGGCTACTTTCTCCTGTGTAGCCTGTTCAATTTACTGTCTAACTTTTACTGAACGTCAAGCTCGTTTTCCAGCTCATTTGCCAGCTTTTGACCTTTCGGTTGTGTTTTCAACAGTCGGAAGCAGCAGCATTTCAAAATCCATTCTTAACACGACCTCAACTTTCAAGCAAGCTTACTTTTTATTCTCCTGCACTTCATCATCATCATCTATATTCCATCACAAACTATTTTATTTTCTTCAAACTTTTTCATTTTTTTTTCTTCACTTGTTTTTAATTTAATTAAAAATTAAACATTTTAAATGTAGATAAATAATCAACTCCCCGGCCGGGAATCGAACCCGGGTCGCCCGCGTGACAGGCGGGAATACTCACCACTATACTACCGAGGAGATGGAGACACTCTTGTCTTTTTCTACATTTATACTGATAAATTAAACTAAGTAAACAAAAAACAAATTTATTTCATCTAAATTTTGCATATTAATATTTAAAAAAAAAAAATAAATGAAAACATACTATAAAAGTAAATTATGAAAAAAGCATATCAATGCTTTATCATTGAAATAAAATTGAACATCAATGCACAAGTGCTTATATGTATGTATATTTGAATACAGGCTTGTGAAAGTTGAATTTGATAAGTTTTGAGACGAAAATAGGAAATAACAGTTAGTAAATAGATATTAAATACTCAATTTGAGCGTATTTTGAAAAACGATCCGTTTCAAAGTGCCAGTGAATTGATCAGAGTAAAATTGCATTACCGTGACGCTGTGATGTTGAGCACGTTTCAATATTGGCAAAGTAAAATTGTCAGAATGGAACAATACCGTCATTGACAACTGCAAATGTCAATTTCATCAAATGCAAAATAAGTAGCTGAAAATATCTACTTTAAACAATTTACAATATCACCGAATTCAAATTTTCTTATTTGTACAATAATAATACATAATTGACTGTTTTTCAAAGAAATCAACTTTGACTATATTTTAAAAATTTTTTATATTTGCACTGTTTCTAAAAAGTTCAATTAAACCAACAACGATGTAAATGCAAATAATCATTAGATTAGTGATTTGAAAAACTATCTAATTTTCATCGACCAATGGAAAAATTAAACATTTAATTTAAGCTAAAATAATAATATAACAACGTAATATAGTTTTACACGCGCAATTATATGTTAATTAAAGTTGAGAAAACTGTCTCATACAGACAACAATTGCTTGCTATATTATTTACTATTGTCAATATTGAAGCTTTATTTTCGAATAAAACAGAACATAAGTAATAAAAATATCCATATGAAAAATATCGATTCTTCAGAAAACTTGATAATAATATTCATTTTCAAAGATAAACATAAATAAATAAACACACATATATATATAGTTTTTAGAATAAAATAGCTTTTTGCATTGGTCTGAAAATTAGACAATGCTGGTACTGTTGTTCAGTTTTGAAAGAAATTTGTAAAAAAGAAACTTTTATTGAAAAAATATTTTAATATTTAACCCTAACTATTTCTGTAAATAAAGAACCGCTTTGAAATAAAAATATGAAAATTTTTAAAACAACATCAATAATAATAATAATTAAAGTATGCAAATTTGTTTAAAAATATTTGCATATAATGCATAATTGACGTTGTTTAATAAAGAAAATAATAAATTTTTGTTATTGCAAGCAGATTTCGTTTTGTTCAGTATTTCTGAGAATGCAGTTGAATGAATAATATATTAGCTTTGTCATCAATTATCAACAAATAAATAAAACTTATAAAATAGCTTTCTGTAGAGTTAATTGCCGTGTCAGATAAGCAAACGTTGAAATCAGAAGTAAGCGTGAACATCAGAAGAAGAAGACGATGATGATGATGATGATGATGATGACATATGAGAAGACAATTTACAAAGGAATCAAATTTCCATTTTGAGATCCGTATTTGTTGTGCTGGTTTGAAAAAGAAGAAATTTATTCATGCAGTCAATTAATTCAACATATTTTCCCCCAAGTATGCAGTTTTTCAAAGAATATTAGTAGTGTATCAAAATGTTGATGTGCAAAACTTACAGCAATGGGAAAAGCAGCGTTGCGTGAAGAGGAGAAGGAGAAGAAGGAGAAGGAGGAGATTCTTTTTGAAGAGCGTGTTTCTTCACTTGCTTGACAATGGCAACTAGTATGCTTTGAATGTTATGCACTTGGCTATTACTTGCACGTTTAGCTATGTATGTTCAAGCTTGAATGGAATATAATAATAAAGCTGTGGAATAAATGAAATCAGAAAAGTGGCTATTGATCTTGGCAAATGCTGTACAGAACAACGGGTCACATGAGCGTCGGTCTGAGTAGACTGAAAATGCTCGGCTAAGAAATTATACGGTCATCCTCAAGAAAGCGGCTTTTGTGGAGCCGCTTTTGAAGCGCTAGCCGATGAGCACTGGACCCCGGCAGCTGTTGGGCTATAAACAAGCCGCGTTGACCCAGCTTGAGGTCGCCAAAGCCGTGAACGATTGCTTTTGTCATCGTTACCCAACCAAAGAAGCTTTGTCAATTCAGGCGCTAAAGTAAAAGCCAATGATGTCATTTATATACATATATCTCTTTTAGCCGACTTGCAGCAACTGGCCGGCACTTGGAAAAAGCCATATGCTTTTTCAAATCAGCTATCATCTTTTACAGTTTCCAAATATGAACTAAATCAAATTATCTTTTTATTATTAACAAAGTGCAACTTTTTCTTCAAAAATCCAATAATGAACAATTTATTAAAATACTGCTGCTTTGCTGAAATAGGCATTCGATGTAATAAATAAATAAATAAATATATATATATATATATATTCAGTTGCAATATGCATTCAAATTGTTTCTATCAGTGCATGCCTGATTGAACTGGGAAAAAAGGATTTTCACCATATAAATGACCATCCAAATGCTGCTATCATATTGATTAGCTGAACTTGAGCAACAATTTGAACAATTTGAATAAACTATTCAAAAAATTTACTTTTAAAGAATAATAATAATGATGATAAAATCGTCAAAATATCAATGTGAAAGTACAAAATGTAATTTTGATATTTGATAAAAAATATTATTAATGCACGTTTGTTTTTTAAATATAATGAGTGGAAAGAAAATTTCAATAAAAATATGTGACAATTTTGAAAGTTTCTCAAGGGATGTACAAGCAGCTGCGAATGACTTTCGGACAGATTTCATTTCTGATTGCAACAGAAAATTTTTCCTCTGAGAATTACCTTTTAAAAAGCCAAACTTTCAATTCACATCATATCAGATCACAAAATTATAAAACCGCTATTTTGCATAAAATTAGCATTTTATCAGTGAACAAGCCATTGTTTTAAATATTTTGTTTGGTCAAAAAAATTCAAAGTTCTTTATGAAATAATAATCCCGAGTTGAAAAAGAATTCAATTATACTTTATTAATTTTTAAACATTATCCAAAAGTGATGGCATTGACTTTTGTTTATACTTGTATTTTCTGTTGCCATTATCATTTTGTATATAATTGATATTTTAAAAATGTATTAAAGATAAAAGTTCACATCGATCTGAACAAACTTTTCAATGTCAAATTGCAATCGAAAATGCTTAAATAATAATAATAATAATAATAATAATTGCATTGATCGTTTTTACCCATACCCATGACAACATTCTCAACAACGCATTCTCTTATTCAAATAAAAGTATATATATATATATATATATTCTTCTACAAGCTTCCTTTCTCGTTAGTTATTTCTGCACGAATACCTAAAAATATTACTTTTTAAAATAGGCAATTTTTAATTCAACTTCCATAAATAGATCAATAAATTTTCATTTGCTTGACACTTTTTTCTATCATACAATTCCACTAAATGACTTCATCACTTCTTTTATTATTTATTATCGCTTAAGTTTAATATTTAAATAAATTTTATTATAACAAATACATCAACAAAGTATTATTTCAATATTAATATCAATAATTGTTATCATAATTCTTCTTCTAAAAATATTGAAAACAAAAATGAACTTTACTTTTCAGTCAGTCAAGTCTTGTATATTTTCAGATTCAATCAATCAAATATTACATTTGATATGAAAAGAGAAATTTCATAAAATTATCATTTCAATTAGAAAAAAAGTTGCCGCTAAAATATTTTGAAATTATATATATCAGCATTTATTTCATATATGTTAGTTAATAAAAATTCAAATTGAAAAAAATATATATCGAACAGTGAATACAATCTGATCAAATCGAATCCAATATTATTCTTATCAATTTACAACAAATTGTTAATTATTGTTTCAATTACTTTTCTGTAGCGGTGTTTAATCACATTGCATTTAATTTAAATTTTATATTTAAAAATGTTTGTTTTTTAAATAAAATTATGTAAATTCAGTTGAATGGAATGAAAAGAAAATGGAATTAAAAACACTTATTCATCACAACAAGTTTGATTGATCTCACCAATACTGCACATACATTCATTGCAAAACAATAAAAATTATTTTTAAAAAGAAACAAGAAAACTTGTATTTAATATTTTATTAACTAACTTTTGTGTGTTGCTAAATTTCAATAATTTATTTAGAAAACCATGTATAACAAAGAAATATAGAAATAAAAACAATCTTATAATAATGTTTGAATGAAAGTGTTGAACATTTATTATTGAATAATTAAAGATTTTTATTGCTAATAAACAAAAATCTACAACGTGAGATATAATTTTAATAAAAGAGAACAAAAAACAATTAAACACTTACTGTGCTTGAATTGAACAGCTGCTCAATTTTGGAGATATATACTGACCATTCCGAGTGAACCATTCATTTATTCATTGAGCCCCAACGACAGCTATAATTGCATTTAATAGATTCACATCGATGAATGTTATTTATTTACAGCCAATGTATTTGCATGTTGAACAAATTATTATTTTTATTATTGTTGTTGTTTTTGCTGAATAAAAATAACAACTAAAAAAGAAAGAAAAGTTAATAAATGCAATATTTTTTGTTTCATGCTTAAAAAAGTTTTATAAATAAATCTCAATTCATAATTAAAGGGTGTGTTGAAAATATGTCAAGATAGCAGCAAAATGAATTACTGACAAAGGATGCGACAACGATCGGTGGACAATAATCCAACTGGACACGTTGACACAATCGATCATCATCCAGCGTCCACTTGATGGTTATTGTTTTTAAGCTAAATTATAGCATTGAAAATCCATTTACATAATAAACATAGAAGTGTATTCATTGGAAAAGTAAGCCTTTTCGAATTTGATTTGAAAATGATAATTCAAAATTTGAATTCAATTTTATAAATATATTTGAAATGGGTCATTTGCGATAGAAACTACCTTTTCCAAAAGGTCAATGAAATGATGAAGGAAAGATATTGTTTCATAATTTTTTTTTTTAATTTCACTTTATTAAGAAAAAAAAAAGTAGCATAATAATTTGAACAGATCAAGAATGTTTCATACAGAACAATCACCAACAAACAACAAGCTTGAAACAAAATAAAAAAAACAAGGCACTTTTGTTTTAGTGAAAAATTTTCAAAGTGCCGGATCATATTTTCTTCCATGCACAAAGCCAGAATGCTTAAAAAGAAACAGCACAGCAAACATCCATTTTTGATCACAATTTATCAAATCTGAGCGATAGATAAATTCGACTAAACGGACTAAAGTAAAAAAAAAAAATTAAATCTCTCATCAATCTATTGTTCTTTATTATACACAATCAAATTGTACATTCTTCACTTTTATTTCCGTTGCTGCAGAGCGTTAGACAACCTAAATTAGTCAAATATTAAATTGTATATTCAAAAAACTAAATTAAATTCAACTAAATCTACCAATCCATCGCTTCGTCCAAACCTTCCCCTTTCACTGCGGATGTTTTAAAAATTTGAAAAGTTCGATTCCTCAAAGCTTCCAAGCCTAAAGCTCGGTGAACTTCAGTAACCGAAAGACAACCAGGAATATCTTGCTTATTTGCAAGAATTACGAGAATGGCATTTTTCAATTCTTCTTCCTAAAATTGAAAATTATCATCTCTAACAAATAGAATGGCAAAAATAAAAATTGAAACAAAATTTCTTTTGCATACTTCTAACATGGAGACCAATTCTTGCTTTGAAATTCCAACTCTGTCTTTATCTGCCGAGTCAACTACATATATCACAGCGTCCGTGTTGGAATAATAACAACGCCAATATGGACTAAATTGTGAAAAGAAAATTAAAATTGAAAACAAATTCATGAATTCAACACTATTCAACTTATCATTAAATTCCAAACTATTCCAATTGAAACACAGGACAAAATTCTATCAACAATTGTTGTTAAATAAACAAAAATTGAAAAAATAATCATTAAATTTAAGTAACAAAAATGTAAAAGTTATTTACTTCTCTCAAACAATTCCATTTTAAATAAAACATTTTTTTCTCTAAGCATAAATAAACCTGAACATCATTTATTAACAGTACCCCAAATAATACTAGAAAAAATGAAATTAGCCATAAAACATAAATTCTATTTAATGTCAGTTTCAAAATTTGAGCAAATCTTTTTATGAAACCTATCAAATAGCAAATTAAATAAGAATAATAAAATTTTTAAATACCATATACCAAAAAGCGATTGTCGAATAGTGCAATACATTTGAACAAAAAGCAATTATTTATAAATAAGAGAAAACATAAATGTAACAAAAAAACTTTATATAATGAGACGAAAACTTTTCATATTTATAACTTTCATCAAGTTTTATAGGTAAGATTGAAAAACTAGTTCATTGAATAGTAAACATTTTGTTGAAACAGCTGATAAAGATTTATTCTGGCCAAAGCACAAAGAAAGGGTGGTTAGCATCAATCGTTACCCTGTCATACTAAACAAGGTCTAAACCAAACCATTAAACAAAAAAATCAATAAATCTATTTAATTTGCAACCGATTTAATGTAAATTAAACATACATAAATAAATAAGCAAATGAAATTAATTTGACGAAAACATACCGAATGCTTGTCTGACCACCAAGATCCCAAACTTGAAATTTCAAATTTTTATACGTCACTTGTTCAACGTTAAATCCGATAGCTTCAAAATGTAATAACATTATTTTCAATATTGCATAAAATTTATCCAAACATACTTGGAATCGTAGTGACAACTTCTCCAACTTGAAGTCTGTACAATATTGTCGTCTTTCCTGCACCGTCCAAGCCAAGAATCAATATACGCATTTCACGAGCACCAAAAAGATTTCGAAAATAACTAACAACACCTCCTGAATAAAGATAATAAACGTACCAAAATCATAATGTGATCAGAATTAAATCAGTGGAATAACATAAAATTTTTTGGCGAAATTAAAAATTAGATAATATAGATTAAACAATAAAATGATCACAAGCAAAAATGTATAACGAGATATTCATTTTAAAAATAACCAAATATTTTAAAAATCAAAAATTTTACAAAACAAAAATTATTTTAATTTCAGAATTCATTGCTTTCATTTGAAACAGAATATTCATTATAAATATAAAACGGAAAAATAAAAGGCTCTATAAAGAACAGAAAGCGTGCCAAAAAAATACTGAATCTTTTCCAACATTGAAACATTTGAAACAATTAATTAAACACTGTTAAATTCAAGGCACAAAATTAATTGAATATGAAAAAATTTTTTAAATCACAAATAAAAATGCACAATGCAAATCTAACTCTTGCCAAGTTATTGAGTTATAATTGAATTGAACTGACATTTACCCATTTAATAAAATGCTGAAATTTGTCTTGGCAGGACAGAACTGTTGATAATGCGAACAGAGTTATCAAGTTGAATTAGCTTCTCTCACATAACAAAAAATAACATAAAACAGTAAGACATATCAGATTTTCAAGATTGTTAAACGAATTCCCTACAGCAAGTACAGCTTCGGTACAGTTAATGACTGTATTCAAAAAAAAACAGTTTATCAAAAGAAGTGAGTTATATGATAATTTTTATTTAAAAAAAATATTTAAATTTTTGTGAAATAAAAACAAAATCCAATCCAGTTTCAACTAATTTAATAGTCACAAATAATTAAATTTGTGCAATGGAAGCATCGTTAAATAATATTTCAAAAGTGAAAACGACAACGTGTTAGTTATGGAACGCTTCAACTTGATGAGCAAAACTAATTTCAATATATCACCTTTTCAATTTCAAATCTGAAATCTTCTCAGACAATAAATTTTCCTCTTTGCTATGATCATCACTATGATCATCATCATCATCATCATTGTTAACGGAACGTTGATCATCGTCGTCCGGTAAATTTTCTTCATCATCAAAGCTTGAATCAAATTTCACATTTTCATCCAATCCATTCAAGAACATACTCTCGTTCACCTCAACACCTTCGACATCATCCTAAATACAAATACAAATACAATAACATAAACAAAATAAATATTTCAAAATTTACGTCAATATCTTGTTTCTCTGCTTTGTATTTCGTTTCGTCAGCCTCTTCATCATCCTGATCAATTAAATCAGGATTAAATGTGAACAATTCTCGACCACTTAAGACAACATCCTTCCCAGCTTTATAAGCATTGCGTTTACGCTTCTCCTCGGCCGCACGTTGCATGCAACGTTCTTTGCGTTTTCGTTCTTTCCATTTCAGAAACGTTTGTAAAGTCACCCTTACCAAATTATCACCAAGAGCAGCCCGCTCTTTTTCAATCAGATCTTCCAAAGTAATATCATCACTGTTTTTTTGCTCTTCCAATTTTGCCCTGTCTTTCTTTAAAATATAACCAGGCGGAATAGCATGTCTAAAATTGATCAACAAAAAAACAATTACCTACATGCTTGATAATAATTATTAATAATGAATGTATTCTTTCAAAAACCTATATATGCATTTATCACCACTTGGACATTCCCAAAACCATCCATATTTGCTTTCTTCCAAAGCTTGCAAAAAAAATTTGCAAATCTGAAAAATAAAATGATCAAAACAAAATCTCAGACAACTGCCAAACGATATACAATGGCAGTTTTGGGCTTATTTTTATCTGATTCTCCATGCTTCTTTTGCACCACATCATTCAATTTTTCATCATCCCAATTTTCCACATTATCCTTATCTGAGGAAAATTTTTTAAAAAATTATAAATTAACAACAACAACAACAACAACAATACTAATAACAATAATACACAAATATAAAAATTCATGTCAACCTGTCATCTCTCGTCTGTCATAATACACACTTCGCTTCTGTGATTTTCCTTCAATGCTACGATCGTGACTAAATTTACACTTGTCACCTTTAGAACACATTCCTTGCTTGAAGAAGAGACAAAGCACGGACTTTGGATCCACCTCTAAAAATTAAATACATCAACAATAAACAGAATTTATTAAGCAATTTTTACCTTTGGATATTTTCGGCATATCAATAACAGGTTTTAAAAGTTTGTTTAAATCATTTAATTCATCATCTTTCTTCTTCTTCTTCTCAAATTTTTGAGATTCAACCTGAGATAAATATTAAATAATAGTTCATAGATGCATTTATTTTTTAGATAAAAAATATGAAAAGCTACTCATTTTAGTGCCTCCTGCTTCTGATACAATACAGTAAACTTGTTTTTAATATCCAGATAATTTAAAAAGTATAAATAAAAAAGAAAATAAAAAAACGGTAAGTGATTAGTGTTACAGAGATTTTTTCATTAAAATTATAATACATTATTATGAATTATGAACCATCATTAGTTTGCATACATGAGATGAAAGTCAACAAATTTTATAAGCCAGCATGCTCAAAACACCAAAAATACTACTTAATGCAAATAAGTGAACATGCAAAACGAAAATTCTTAGTATCCAATAATAATAATATTAATATTAATCGCAGTTTAATATAAAACTTTCAAATGACGTTTAACTTAAACATATCATTATTATTAATAATTGCATACCTGGCTCATAGATTTGCCTTGATTTTTCATTTGATGGGTCACCATTTTGATGAACTTCTGTTGTTTTGCGCCCTTTTTATTTTTCAAGCCAAAAGTTTTGTCCTTAAAATTATTATTTTATTATTTTATGCATCTAGAAAATTATTATTTTCTTAACTACACTCAACTACACAACATCAACAACAACACAATAACGAGCTAAATCATACAACTATACTCGCAATAAAAAAGTTTTCTAAATTTCATTTATTTTAATTAAATAACTGTATAAATTCGAAAAATAATCAATAGTAGAATGAAAGAATGGATTCAACAAAAATACAAATAAATATACAGCAGTACTAGTAAATTTTCCTTCAATAATGAACAGAAAATAAAAGTTCAAACATAAAATAATTAAATAAAAATTCACTAACTTTTTTGAAAGTTATAAAAATAAACGAGATGCAAATTCCACTATCACATTTTAATGTGATTTCTTAATTAATGAAAAACTATAATCAGATGTACACAAATACATATACTCAAACACACATACATATGCATTTGTCTACAGAAATAAATATCTTCCAATTAAATAAAATGACAATAAAGTAATCATATGAATTGAAAAACATAAAATATATAAATTCATCACTCTAAAATTATCTGAGTTTACCACTCTAAAAAAATGAGAAAACAATATCATAAAATACTTCAATGATTTTCTCTTTTTGTTTTTCAATAGTTTTCTTATTTGGCTGATTTCCACCTTTTTTTGGAGGCATTTCCACACATACACACACACAGGATAATAAAATCAACACTGATCAGGAACGATTTATAAAGAAAGACTAACAAGCTACAGTAAAAGCCTAATAATCAGTAAAACTTTACAGTAATTTTTGATAAAAATGATGGATAAAGGTTTGCTAAAAATCTCATTTATATTTGTTATATCATTATCATTTTTAATTTTTATTTATTTAAGTTTTCCTCCATTGGAACAGTAAGTTTTTTAAGGTCAGGTTTTACTTTTTGTAATTGCCTCCTTTTTAGAGAAGAAAAGGCGGCAATTAAATTGCCGACAAATTTGGATGATGTTAAAAGTCTTGGTAGAGTCTTATCCAAATATAAAGAAAACCATTATTATGCGATATTAGGTTTCATAGTTGTTACCTACATATTGTAAGTTTCACTGTGAGTTTGTGAGTGAAAAGGTTAAGTTCAAAATCTTTTAGTTTGCAGTCATTTGCTATACCCGGTTCCGTGTTTTTGAGCATACTCTGTGGTTATTTATTTCCATTTTTTACAGCCTTATGTTTAATATGCTTTGTAAAAGATTTTTTAAAGTTCATGTCAAACATAATTTTACATAATTTGAAATTGTAGTGTTCATCAGTTGGAGCATCAGTGTGTTATTTCTTATCCCGCACATTTGGCAGACAGTTTGTACAACGGTACTTTCCAGACCGACTTAAAGATTGGTCTAGTAAAGTATGAATTTTTTATTCATTATATTATTACTGTTTGTCATCCTCCCTTTTGTTTGAAATGCTAATACCAAAAGCTTACTTATCCGTCACTTTGTACTGATGACGTATATTCTCATTTTAGGTAGAAGAAAATGCACATCACATGTTGTTTTACATTATTTTCTTACGAATTACTCCAATTTTTCCAAATTGGCTAATCAACATAGCTTCTCCATTTGTTGATGTCCCGTTTCTAGCCTTTTTCTTTGGTACTTTTATTGGTAAGATTTGTTTTTACATATTACACACTGTTGATTTTATGAAACGTTTAGGTGTAGCCCCACCTTCACTATTATTCATAGAGACCGGACTGAGCTTAAACGAGCTACTTATGATGGAAAATCCTTTCACATTTAAAAGGATCGCATTCATAACAACGTTAGGTGCGATTTCATTGTCTCCAGTTTTTATACAAAAATATATGGAAAAGCATAAGCAGCAATGATTTGAATGAACAAAATGATTTACTTTTTTACTGTTTCTGCAATTTTATTATTTCACTGCACAGAATGTACTGAAAAAAAATTTCACTGTCTGTTTAATATTATTACACTATGAATAATTTTCAGTATTTAATTAATTTTTAATTTATTATAAATGGAGGACAGTTTTAATAAATTTTCTCAAACTAAAACCCGAAAAAATACATAAAATTACCTTTTTTGCTATAAATAAGACATAGCTGTACATTTTCACATGTAAAATGAAAGCTTTTTCTATGACGAATTTTTTGTAACAAAGATTTTAAATAACAAAAATTATTACAAATAAAAAATAATTTAATCAATTTATATAATTTAAACTATGAAATTTAATTTTTACAGGATCGTCCACTTATTCGATCTTTAATACACTTTGTTTACTGTAGCATAATAATTGAAATCACCATGCGTTGATTGAATTGCTTACGTACGAAGTTGTCGTAGCTTAGAAGAGCGGAAACAGTAGGTCATTGAAAATTAATAAAATGTCAACAGTAACTGCAGCAAATTTGATTTTCATTTTTAGGTACGAATGACAACGACATGAATTCCTGTGATAATGAAAACTCTTCGAATAGCAGCGTTCAAGAAGAACTGTTTTTTGTTGCTGAACTGCAAGGTGTTTTCGACATGAATCATTTGAATCAAATTGTCAGTACATCGCAGTGTCAAATAGATTATTTGGATGAAGAAAATTTGGCGTTAAGAATAGGTAATACGGTATTTAAATGTCACTGGGAAGAAGTAACTGGAACTGATTTAATACTGAAATTCGTGAAAGAAGTTTACCCGAAATCTTGGAAATTTGTGTCGAGATCTGAAAAGCGGTTGACTGTCTCTTATACACATCTAGATGCTCTTCCGAGCGGTTGATATGTTTACCAAAAGCCCTATTACCTGAAAAAGAAGATTCAGTTTCGAATTTACAAAAGAATGAAGTTCCGCAACACAAAGCTAACAATGAAATATAAAAGCTGTATTATTATTCCGTTGTTATTGAAAGCTTCTTTTTTCAGTTCTTTCCAGCTTATAATGTTTCTTAAAACGATTTTTCATGTTAATATTATGTTTGAAAATCTAATGGTCTTAAATAAGCGAATAAGCAGTTTATTTCTTTATTAAAATTTGAATTCAATATATTGATATACAGCTGTATAAAGTGAAATGCATATTTTAGACATGTTCCATCACTCTCAATCTGTCTGATTCAATCGCCCATATTGTACCTTGCTTTATAATGTTAAATGTATGAGAAAAACGTCTCAATTCGGCTTGTCCTTCGCAGATGCCTGTTACAGCTATTAATATTCTTGATAAGTTTTCATCAGCTAAAATAATAAATTACTCATATTTCAGTTAACGTAAACTTTATATTTCACCTGCTAAGTTTTGAGCATCAATATCAAGTACGGAATAATCGCATTCTGGTAGGTTCGAAAGCAACTTGGCAATTTCATCTTTTCCTTCAATGCACATGCCTTGAAAAATCATTCGAGCATTATCACAGTACATCTTTGATATATCCTATAAATAACAAAAACAAGTTATATAAATATAAATCGATTATAATTCAAAATACTTGCCAGGTTTTTCTTAACTACTGCCTTATAATAAAGATCTACAAATCGTTGAGCGATATCACAAACTAAATCATGAATTGCCTATAAATTAGCAATTTTACCAACATTGTAAGATATTGTAAAACTTGAATACATACTTCAGTTGACAATTGCGTTTTCAAGGATGTTTCCATAGATTCCATTTTTTACCATAAAATATTTACAGTACTAATTACAGTATAAAGATAAAAAAGCACAAGATAAACGGGCATCATCTTTATATCTTTTGTTTGAAACAATAAATAAAATTTTAAGAATGTACAATACATCGCCAACTGGATTCGTATACACGAAGACTAAACTGTTTAAAAGAAAACCAAAAGCAGCTTTTTTCAAAGCTGCTTTAATTCATTTTCAAATTCTTTCAACTGTTTCATAAACCCATTGTTCGGTCGGATACAAGGACGCTTTGCGCGAACAAAAGATAAAGCATTTTCCAAAGTGTAGTTTTCACGTTTCATTAAATATGCTACAACTATAGTGGGAGATCGAGAAACGCCAGCATTACAATGGACCAAAACGCGACCATTTTGCATTCGTACTTCATCAATAAAATCCACACATTCGTTAAAGTAACGCTTAATATTTGCCATTGGGCAGTCAAAAATCTCAATTCTTTTGTAAATAAACTGGTCAGCGTATCTATTTGTAAAACTGCTTGCCAAGTCCAAAATATGTGTCACACGGTGCTGTTGCAGAAGATGCAGTTTTGTCGCTGGTTCTTGACTGCCTTAAAAAATATCTCGGTTAAAATCAGATAAAAACAAGGTGAATAGGAAATTATCACTCACTGAGCAATAAATGCGGCAATATTTCCGCCAATGAATTATCATCACTTCTATCCAGAACAAAATACATTCCTGGTGGATGATCAACAGAGGACGGAACTACCAATTCGCCAGTTTGTTCAATATATGACCTACCGTCTGGAAGAGTTACCCTAAATTAAAACCAAAATTTGCAAATCATAATCTACTTCATCACATTAATTTGTTTCACAAAATTTTTTTATTCATATACATATATGTATGTATTCCTCTCATTATAAATGCAGCCTATCTAAGTATAACCTGACAACAAGTATATTAAAACGCTTTGCCAGCTGATTTCAACTGCATTTGCATTTTGTAACAAACTTTCGGCAAAATTTAAACATGGGATATATACACAAATAAACAACTTGTTTATACAAATTAATAATTTCCAATGCAATTTGTAATATATAAGCATTGTTTTAAAGTAACATAAAGCATACAAGCTAACACACTACAAATGTTATCAATTAAAACCAGATACTACTTCAAACTATTTTTATAATAATAGATAAAAAAATATACTTTGTGTGAACGCTTCGTAGATGGCGCCTTTTCTCTGTTATCAATTCAATAATCTTCATAAAAAGCGTAACTGCAAATGATAATGTAAAAAGAATAATGACACAAATCAACATCATATCTGAGTTGTGTATAACAAAAATATGTATTAAAAACTTTCAAAATACAAAATAAAAATATTTAAACAAAGAGGCAGCAACTCGCATAATTTTTACATTTAACAATAAAGTTAAAAAGAAACAAACACTCAAAATTTGATCAAAATTATCATTAAATCTGTAAATTTATAGCAAATAATGCACAAATTCAACTACATATAGATATTTTAAAAAGCTGTTGCTCTTTTAAACAAATACGCAACAAAAATAAATTTAAAACATTAAAAAGTGAAAAAAATAGTAAATAAATTTCTTTTTGGAATATCTGTAATTAACAACAAACAATATTACTTCACATTAAACATTGGAGAATCATGTCGCACTTTACGCAAACATACGGACACCAGAAATTTTCATTTAATTAATTACAACAACAATTTCAATAAAACACAGATCCACTTTTACCAGCAAATATTAAACCACACTAGATTGCGTCCTACAATAAGTCTGAATTTAAAAGAAATCAAGTTTTACATTAAATCTTTTACATTGCAAAATGTTTTGGAAATCAACAAAATTAAAAAAAACAAAATATAATACTGTTAAACAGAAAAAAATTTCCAACGTAGATTAAATAAAAAAAGAAATGTTTGTGACGAACTCACATGAGAATAGAACATGTAGCAGCTACACTGTATGGAACACTCTTGACAACGACTAATTTTCAAGTTCAGTAGACTGTAATTGATCAGTGTCGCAACTCACACATTCAACTGCTTTACTGCACTAGGGCTACGCCGGATCAACGACAACTGCTCACTAATTATGTTATGCAAAATTTTATTTGCGCAAGGTGAACAAAAATATATGCACAGACCAAAACGAAATAAATACAACGCACAAATATAATCATGAGACATTCACCAGTCAAAAATAAAAATAGAGGCGAACTAAACTGGTCGAATATACAGGCTTTTAGACAATTCTGAGCCTTGTTTGGGCAGAAGGACAGTTGTCTACGTTCTATGGCAGAAACAACAGTTTCTCTGTTTTCACAACTTCACGCCACTCCGTGCTAAGACTGAAGCTATGGTTACTTGTTGCCCAAACGGTGAACCATAACCGCTCTAAAACTGAGCATGGAACAATGCCTGCTTCGTGCTCACGCCTTCAATAAGTATGCATACGTGTAAAATGTTGAAAATATATTTTATTAAATCAAATAAAAAAGTGAATATAAATATGTTGGGATTGTTCGCTTCGACGATAAAAGAACAGCAATTTAATGGATCGATCAACACAAGTGAGCGAGAGTATAACAGCGTGGGAGCAAAAAAAACTAACGACAGCACATCATATGGAGGGGTACAGTATATTAATAATTAGGTATATGGAGATGACAGCGTGATTTTCAACAAAATAAAAGAAGCATCTCTAAATATAACGGACATTTTATATTTCATAATGCTTTAAATGTAATCAATGTACATATTTCGTCAAGTTAATAAGTAAACTGAAAAAGATTTTAAATTTGCGGTCATACTTTAAGCTGGACTGAAAATTTTAAAATTTTTGTAATAAATAGAACTTTAAAGTGGGAAATTTAATAAAAATAAAGCAGTTTAATAATATTTATCAGCGTAGATTAAGTCTGAACATTCTGCGCACAACTTTTTTGTGTATGCATTTAGTTTGGATTGCAAAAATTTTCCATCCTTCCAAAAATGATTCCTTATTCATTAAAGCATTTGATAAAAAGCAGCAAAACGACCAAATATCAAGAAGAGTTCAATAAGCAATTTGAACAAATTATGCATATTGAAAGATGTTTAAAGGAAACGATAAAAAGTATACGTCGATTCACTGATCCGAATTCAAAATTTACACTGATGAGCAGTTTTATTGGAGAAAATAAAATGAGTGATGTTGATTTGTTTTCTGATTGTTTATTAAGAATGAAGCAGAAATGTATAAACAAATCAAGTGAGAAGTTTCTGACTTCTGTTGCTCTTGCTGAAGTAAAAATTGAAGCTGCTAAAACGTTACGAAATCAGCAAATTCAATCATTTTCAATTGATCCACTCAATAAAATACTTGAAGAGAAAATTGAATCCGTCAAAAAAGTAAAGGTGAAATTAGATCGTGCAAGAACCGAATATGATACAGCATTGGAAAAATTAAAAGCAGCAAATGAAAAAAATTTATATCAATTGTACAACATAATGGAAGAGAAAAAAAAAGCATTTGAAACACAAGCGCACATTATGGCCCAATGGATGGATTCAATGCCTAATGTTGAAAAGATGATTGCCAAAAGTGTCCAACAGTTATGCAATTCCAACTATCAGTATCATAAATCTATTATTCAAATTTTGAATGCTTTATTAAAAGAGCATTGAACATTTCCATAAGGTAATGATGCACTAACATTTGAAAATGATTGATCACATTTACTATTACTACATCTCCATTTGTTCACTATTACTTTCTAAAGCTAAAATTCATTTGTTTTATTCAGCAATTTTCAGCTGCTTGTTATTTTCTTCTACTGACCTTTTTTACCATTATCTACGTCATTTCTATTTAATTCTTTACCAAATTTATTAATATCTAATTATTATTTGTACTAAAATTACGTTAAATCTGTTTCAACTATTTAGCTTAACCAAAAGAAAACATTTTGATGATGCTTAATAAACATTGAATTGTTATTTATTGGCATTTCGTTGCTTGCAAAAAATTTACATTTGGAGGATTCGAATCATAAAATAAAAATCGGCATTGTAAATTGTTTATACGCCTTTACAAATAATACATTAAAAATTTGCATTAAACATTAAACTTTGTTTCCATTTCGTATTTATTTCACAAATTTGATATGCTAATGTGACCTCAAGATTTTTTCTTTGTAAATTTTGCAGAACAGTATTTTGTATCGTTTGCTTTTTACTTTGAAATTAAACATTTTATATCATTTTCATTATAGACTCAGATTATTATACTCATTAAACAATTATTTAATTAAACACCTGAACAAAGAACGTTCGACTCTATTATAGTATAAAAGCACTATTTTGCAAAATTAAAATCATTCACTTCACAAAATCACAATTAATACAATGTCAGTTTTAGCAGCTTTTATCTTGTTTTTCATGGCAGTTATGCCTGAAATCAATGCAGATTCGGTATGTTAGTGAAGCTACGTTTAAATTATATTAATTTATTCCTATTTTATTCAAATCAGTACTTAATATAAAACATGCAAGTTTAACCTAACGAGGTACATTTAAAAATGTATAATTATAAATTTCATATGATTATTTGAAATTTTGCTTAAAATGCATTGTTTCATGATTTCATTCTGTACTGGATCGCTTTCACGTAGGAGCACTGATAAAACGTTGCATTATTAATTACAATCTTGATAATAATAGTGGAATGATAAATGTAGCTAACTATTGCTTTCAATACTAAGCTTTCTTAAATTAGTTTATCCTTTATAATGATTAACTGTTTAGAGTGCATTGGAGGAAGCCAAACGTTATATTTATGATTCTGATTTGAAAAAAGAGGGTGAACATTTCCGCAAAGTTCTAAGTGTTAGAGATGTCGACACCAGTGACGGATTATCCTTAACGTTGGAGGCTCTTCCAACTACGTGCCCAGTGTCATCAGATGTATGCAAAACTTTATTTTAATGCAAAACCTTTAAAGCTTTGTTATATTTCAGATGAGTATGGAAGAAGTGTATTCTGATGCCTGCCCCACCACCACAGAGCAATACGAGGAAATAGAATGCCAATTGAAGCTTGACCATTCTAAAACCGGCCAGATAGAATGTACATATTATGGATATTGAACTATAATGATAAATTCATTTAATGCGATGTTGGTGTAAAATTGCAGTTTGTTATTTTGAAGAAGAACAGAAATAAAATCCAACACGATTTTGCAATTGCATCTTCATTCTTCTGTAATTCGAATATATTCAAATTGTAATACTGTAAAAATTTTGTAATTTGACTACAAAAACAATATGAAAAATAATTATGCCTGAAATTTTGAAAGAAAAGTTTTTATCTAAAAATGACTTCTATTGCTCAGAGCAGATTAGAAATGCACTACAAACTTATCGGCACTGTTCCTAGTTGTGTGTTTGTTAAGATACTGCAAAAAATAGGAACTAATATGAGATTTTAATGGTATGTAAACATATCTGAAGCTAAAACATATGTAGCGCTATCCGGTGCCTAGTCCATTATACACGATAAGGGTATTATATTTAATAGCAAATCCAAATATATATATATATATATATATATATATATATATATATGTATATATATATATAATAATGTCCGCTGGCGCCACTCGCAATCTTTATTCACCACACCACACTCGCACATACCGCCCTTCTCCCTTTTACCGTACGCTATAAAATCACATTTGATATTCAGGTACCATCGCTACACTGCCCCCCTCTTTTAGATTTTCAGAACGCATTTGCTCATGCACAATGACAATGCATTCACTCGTATGTCAAATGTAATTCGGCGGCGTTGCCTTGTCCTTCCTTTGTGTGTGCCATTGAATCTTTCAATAGTATCCATTGCGGATAATATGGGGTGGACTGTGTCTTTTTGATGTGGAAAAGATAACACAACTCATGGTCAACCCGCGCTTCGAACAAGCGACCTTGGTGCAAGTATTCTGGCTCGCCAAAGTACGAGATGTATTTCTCAATCAGTACTTTAGCCACTGTGTCAGCTTACATGTTAGCAAGAGGGAATGTGGCTGTCCATTGGTGAAGTAGTCCGTCAGGATCAGAACGTATCGGCTCCCACACAGAGTCCTTTTAAGTGGTCCTTAGATGTCCATACCGACTCGCTGCAGCGGATAACCTGCGTGATGGGCTGCATCTGTGCCCGACTGTTTTTGGATGATCTTTCCCTCGCCGCACACTGCGTGCTATAAGTGTACGTCATCACTCATCTCGCGTCGGTAAAATCGCCTACTTCTGGAAAAAATCTGCCGTTCGCCTAGGTGGCCCGCGCACCAAATGTTGTGTAGGAAAATCACCAAATGTATATATATATACATATATAGCAATGCCCGCTGGCGCAGCCCGCAAGCTTCATTCACCACACCACACTCACAAACACACACATACACACTACTGCCTTCTTCTTGCTACCGTATCCTATAAAAATATTTGATATCCAGGTACTACTACCATATATATTTTACATAATTATGCATATAAAATAATTTTAAGAATATAATTTATGATGAATCCATTTATTTTCTCAGTCAAAAATGGCGCCACCTTTTAAGAACCACTGTTCCTGAATTTCATTTATGCATTAAGCAAACTTTAAATGTGAAATTTTTCTTTATGCAATTTCTTTGATAGATTACAAGAATCATTCAAAATGATTACTGTGAATTTTATATTGCAATATTTTTCATGCAATATTGCATTTTTTTCTCTTCTATGAAGGCCAAACGCCCAAACAGGTAATTTTATCAAATTTCTTACAAAATCATCGATTGCAGGTTATTGAAATTTTACATACCTTCATCTGGAGCAATATTGTTTGTACTTATCAAGAAGTTATTTAATTGATCGTCGCATTTTTCGAGAGTTATAGTATTAGTTTCATTGAAGTTATCGGTGAATATCTGTACGGATTCGAATAAATACCCGGAATGAGATGATAAATTTGTCATTAATGGTTAATCTGTTTTATTTGCATTGCATTTACCGCCATCTTCTACATTTAATGCTCATTATGCAAAGCGGCATTCAATAATTGTTGACAAAAGAAAGATAAGTTCAAATAACCACATTTGGTATCAATGAAAAGCGAGATGAATAATAAAGATGATGATAGAGATGGCATTCTATGAAGTGTTTGCTATTTAATAAAGCAAAGACATGTAATGCATACGTTTTGATAGGCAGCTATTAATGAATATTTAACAGCAATAATTTTGGAAATTAGATTCAATTACTCGTCATAAAAAGATAAATTAATAGAAACTTTATGAAACCAACGTCTGATTCACTTTTCAATCAATCTCGAAACAACTTTCTTCAAATTAAGCGAATAACCAGAAAATGGATTGCCCAAACATAAAATATTGCACCAGGCTGCTCATTTTGAATGAATATTTTACTGAAATATCAAAAATGTTACACTTACTCTAAAATCGCGAATCCTGGTTGGTTCACATCGGCAAGTTTCTTTTGTATCAAAATAGGTGAAGGGTTCTCAAAGTGTGTATCGCGACCCATTGGTGTCGTGCAAGAATTTGGGTGGATCGGGGCTTTCCAAGGAAGGAAATCTTCAACACGCCGGATAGCTTTAAAAAAGGCAAACGTCTGAAATGGAGTAAATGCGTCAGATGTTGTACAGATGGAACCTGGGCCATGTGCTATATGCCGTGATAAAGGCAACCCGAAAGGAACCTGCCCCATTATGAATAATAATATATTAATGAAATTTCGTTCATAATTTTGATTTGATAACACGAAAATGATCGAAGCTAATCAGCTTGGAGCTGCGTCACAGTCCACAGAACTGTGGTATGTCCTGGTCTAGTGTATGAAGATATATTTACCGTACGTAATGCTTTCAATTTTTCAATTTTATATTATTTTTTTTATTATTTTATATTATTATTTTTTTTCAATTTATAAATCTTCTGTATTGCTCATGGGCTGAAAATTTTAAATGAATGTCTAATTTCGTTTTCGGTGAAAATGTGAATTGAGTGGAAAAATTATTGCGAGAGCTACAATAAACAACTGTTAAAGTAGTAATTATTATGCTGACCATCTTATTTGAAGGATTATTTAGAATAGCCGTACTACTAGTTACACAATTTTTAGGATTCTACAGTTTAATTAAAGCCTTTTGAAATTACCGAAGTACCGTGAAAGACTAAAAATTATATTACTCATTACTCCAAAACTCTAGATCGTCATTTCAAGTTTAGCATCATTGCTATCATATACCAGTAACCAAAGGAAAATCAAGGTCAAGTGTGCATACTATAATGTGTTTTTGTTTTGTAAATGCGAGAATTGCTTTTTATTTTGCGTCAGTTATTTTATCCTTAAATTTTTGAGTTTATCTGGTTCTAATTTTTGTTGTTTTTTTATTTTTTTGAATTGCTTTTTGCGTTTGTTTGCATTTTGTTTTTAAAGTTTCTTATATAATGAAATCTAATGTTTGTAAATTGTTGCTTTGTGCGCTTTGAAAATGACGAAATGTTTTCAAGTAAGATTTAAAATATTTTTTATCTATTCTTTGCTGATATGGTATTGAATTTTTAACGTGTTTATGTTGGTTGTTTGTTTAGTGGTATCGTTTTTTGCCTTTACAGATGCTTTTGAATGAATATCGGATCGATATTTGAAACCGCGAAAACTGTTTAATTTGATCTGAAGTGAGTATCACGCTTTATTACGTATTTCCTAGTTTATGTGTGGAGTTTTTGTTTATTTACTGCAAAGCAGAAATGAAATCTTCAATCCAAATATTGTATTTAATGAACTAGACATTCACGACTATACTTAGTTTCTTGGTTGTAATTTGGAATATATTGAAATGTGCATGTTTATTGTTGCGTATGTTTTGATAGGTTTTATTAAATGAACAATTCTTCATGTTGCCTTGCAGCAAACGATATCAAAAACTGTAAAAAAGTGCGTTTGAAGTTGCTTCATTTGATGCATGCTTTTGAAAAAGATATGATTTAACGTGTGACGCCGTTTATGGCAGAATTGAATCGTTTTGTTGTTAATATATTTAACCATTATTTGTATTATGCGTGAAAAACGTGATCTTTTATTTATTGTTTGCAAATTAAAAGTAGTATCACATGATATATTTTAATTTTTTTTAATTCTGGAGCATAAAAACTGAAAAAAGCAGTAAAGTTGATGAAAATTTGAATCTTGTTTATCAATATAGACTGTGTAGAAACATTACAAGTCTGATTTCGATATGTATTTTTATTGTTTTTTGTCAAGTTATTTATTTGTTTAATATTAATTTTTGTGATATTAAATGAAGTGTTTTGATTGTGTTGTTTTATAGCATTTTGGCACTAAACTTGACGTGATAAATTAGTGATCAAAAAAGATATAGACAGCTGCATTATTAACTCTTATGCGTAATTTGATTGTTGTATTTTTATAAATTTTTACAGAAATGTATATCCTTCATTGGTTATTGGTTATTTGATACTTTTAAGCGCAATTCAGGACCATGTTTTGGTATTCAGAATGCCCGGAGTTGCAAAGTACCGATTTGGTGTGCTATAAAAACTGCAGACTTCTTAGGAATGGTAATTTATTGAATGATGATCTCTGGATACAGAATGGTTTAGTTGTCGATCCACAGAGACATTTTTACAACGACAAAACTGAAGCAAACTATGTATTTGATTGTGAAAATCTTATTTTGGCACCAGGATTTATTGATATTCAAATTAATGGTATTGTATTAAGACAAATCAAAATGTATTTGTAATTTTAGCATTTGCTTTCAGGTGGCTTTGGAATCAATTTGAGTGGAAACTGCGAAGATATGGCTTTACAATTGAATCGGTTGGCTAAAGCATTACTAGCTAATGGGGTCACGGCCTTCTGTCCAACGCTAGTTAGCTGCGCACCTAGCTTCTATCAAAAAGTTGAATTTTTATTTGAAACATCAGATGTATCAGACAAGGTGTTGTAAATTTATAGGTTATTAAAGCATATCGAATGAATGTTTTCGAAATAAATGATGCAGCTGCTGTTCTTGGTATTTCAGATTTTTTTCAATGCACAGCAGTTGCAGGAAAACTGTATTTGAAAATCGAATTCTATTAGAGATGCTTTTCTTATAGGACTTCACTTGGAAGGTCCTTTTATAAATAAAGAAAAGCGTGGTGCTCATTTATCTGAATATTTAATGGACGGCTTTCCTGAAGGAATTAAAAGTTTTGAAAATGTATTTGGTACTGATTTGCGAAATGTACGCATTGTTACCATCGCTCCAGAGTTACCAAATTCAATGGAAGTGATTAAATGGTTAACCAACTTAGGCATCAAAGTTTCCCTTGGTATATACATATATTGTTAAAGATTATTTTGGGGGATATTTTCTATTTTTTTAGGTCATTCTGAAGCTTCGTTGGCGTGCAGTTTAGAAGCAGTACGTGCTGGTGCGACCGGCATAACGCATTTGTTTAACGCAATGAAAGCAGTTACGTTACATGATGACTGTCAGATGATTTCTTGTTCATTGACACTTTAATTTACAGTTTCATCATAGAGATCCAGGATTACTTGGTGTTTTGGCATCAAATGAAAAAAATCGTGTATTTTATGGATTCATAGCTGACGGCGTGCATAGTGATCCAGTTGCTTTGAGAATTGCACATCAAGTCCATCCAGCTGGTAAGATGATTTTGTCAAAAAGTGAACATGAAACACAGTGTCTCAGCAGTTGCAATATCTACAGGTCTTATGCTAATCACAGATGCTGTTTCGGCGATGGGTCTTCCTGACGGTGAACATCAGCTTGGCGATTCAAAACTTACAGTAAAAGGTCACAAAGCTGTAATTTCTGGAACTAATACTTTAGCTGGGAGGTAATCCAATTATCATTTGTTTTTCACTTAGCACTTAAAACTATTTATCATACAATTTAGTGTTACAAGTCTGGACAGTTGCGTACGTCGCATGAAACAGTTTACAAGTTGTGAAGCACATGTTGCTTTGAACTGCGCTACATTGCATCCTTCACAGTTTTTAGATATATCTGATCAAATGGGTTCTCTTGTATACAATTCTATTGCAGATTTTATTTTACTTGATGATGATTTGAACATCAAAGCAACATACATAAAAGGAAAAAAAGTATGGCAAAGAGTATAAAAATTTAGAAAGAAAAAGAAATTAAAGAAGAAAGAATCTGCCTTTAAATTTTACAATTATCATTTTTATCTTCCTAAAATGAAATATGGAAACAAATATTTTTCTGATTGTATTCATGAAATGAATAGTAAAGTCATCAATATTATTCAAATTGATTCAGTTTCATTTTAATTAAAAGAGTACATTTGAAAATAATTGAATTTAAAATGAAGAATGTTCACTTGCAATACAGTATTCTCAAAATGAATAATTCATATTCAATGATGTCTTATTAACGTGTTCATTGCTCATGAGTCTTCTTTAGGATCATCAACATTTTGTAACTCCTTTCTAAAAGTATAATTTATAATTTGAAAAAATGCAAACGGTTACAATTACAGACTTCAGCGAAGCGTGAAAATCATCTTCCTCCAACCGGGCTTCCCATAAACCATCCCATAATTCTTCTAAATCTAATTGCTCATTTTTTTCATTATCACCACATTCAGTTTCCCATTCTAAAATTAAATTCAAGGTGTTTTAAAGTAGTATAATAATCAAAAACTTTTAAAACCGTCATCAAGTATTTCTTCGAAGTCTTCTTCATTGTCTATAGAAATATCCTCATCTTTATAAAGTTCTTGAATATAAAGAGGAGCTGAATTTAGCTGATTCCAAGATTCCGGGAAAGTGGCAGGGTCTGTCATGTTACCTTTTATTCTCATCTCTATTTCATCAATTGCAGAATTACTATTAGCAGGTTTATCCTCTTCTTTGTTAGAATCTTCAGCAGACATCTAAAATAAAAACATTAAAAAATTCACTTTCAAAACGCATATAAAGCCAAAATAAGGTGAAAAAAAATTATTATATAGACATATTCTAGCAATAAATTAAAATTCTGTTACAAAGTGAATTACAGTATTATTTGATAATCAAGTTTAAACAAAAAACAAGCAAGTTGCACTATATTGCAAGTCTGAAGGAAAATTAATGAAATAATTTATCTGATATTTTAGATCAAGAAATTTTATATGGCATTTATTCATTACTTTTAAAACTTCTGCAAGAAACTCAAATATCAAGAGATAAATTATTTCTGGTTGACTTCTGTGCTTAATGACGAGAATTGTGCCAATCAGTCATCTAATTGTTTCAGATGCGCAGGCTGAAATGTTGCGCAGGCAACAGATGGGACATCCTCTATAGTACGCTCCTCTAAGAGTCATGAAAGTACAACTGAGGTAACGGTCATAGAAAAGTCAAGGGTGCTGACATATATGACATCAAACAACTGGTCAAATAGAATTGTCATGTATAGTGGCCTCTTGTGATTATTATTTTCGTACTTATTCTTATACTCATTTTTTATTCGTGTATGTTTGCCTAAATCAAAATGGTTGCTGCCATGAGTGATCTCGTTTGCCAAGGTTTCAGTTCAGGCCATTCAAGCGGTTGCTTTGAATTTGCTGTAATATCTGAGTCCACCACTACTTGAACGTTAGCAGTCGAACATGGCTGTCTACAAACTACAGCTCTACGACGCATTATTTTAGTTTCAGGGTTTACTGATGCGAGCATCTTTTGCGCAGCTTATACGGACGATGCCAATCAAAGTGCAATAACTATAGCTTGCTGGCGGTGGCGCAATCACAAATGGTGCTGATGAAAGTATGTAGCTGACGCAGCAGCCGCTGTTAAATGTCACAATCAACCCTCAGACTCGACTATCTACCATTGCCATAGTGTAAGATACCCAGAAAAACAATCAGATGAGTCATGTTTTGATGAGCATGTGCAAAGAATGTGCATCAAAGATCTTGTCTGTATATACTGTATCCTTGTATCAGTCTCGGATTAATTATCCATACACAGCCGTAAATAAAAAAAACTATGAAGCAGCTGTAATTTGATGAAAAAATAAAAATTTCAATAACTGGTCTTTTAATCCTTGGCATTTACAAACTAGTAAATTCAAAATAAATAAAGCAGAAAAATATTATAAAAGTAATCTCGTCATAAAACAGATGTGTGTATTAGCAAATTTTTTACTTGAACATGCATATACTTTATTGTGTAATTTATTGCGGATATGGATACACCACTGATTTACAGATTGCAGTACATTGTTACAAATCATACGCCTGACACAAAGCGCAGTTGCGCATAATACATGGGTGTATATTTTTTTATAGGAAGCTAATAATAGACAAATGAAAATGTTGAACATGAACGCTTAATAACTTGTTTTACTACAGAATATATTAACGATGCCATAAACAGTCGAAGCAAAACTTTGTTAGTTTTCACTTTTCTAAAGAACTTTTCCTTAATTTTAACTTCTTCAGTTTTTATAAAAGTTTGTTAAAAATAACTGTTGCAAAAATACAAAAGATATACCTTTAATTTAACTATTTCCTCTGTGTATCATAAATAAAATAGTAAATAATGCCTTTTGTTCTTATTCTTTTTAAGATTATTTCTTGAACATTTAACCCTGTTTTCACATTGGCATTGAAAGATACTGCTTATATATTTTAAAATATGTGTGCTTATGTGCATAGATGCATTTGCATTGATAAAGCTATTTTACCTGTGTACTTCAAATGAATTTTGAATTATGAACAACTATGAAAAATAAATTTAAAAAATAAAAAATTTTCAATACCGCTTTCTTTATGTTCAATTTACAAAAAATGCAATAAAAATAGTATTTTAACATTATTATTGACAAAATTAGATTATTAGAAATTACAGATGTAAGAGTTGCTCTATAAAAGATTACTGAAAATCATTGTTTGCTCTCGTTTATAAAAATTATTAATTAAAAGAATAAGAAAAACATATTCTGTGTATGCTTAAAGGAAAGTTCTTCATTATAGAACCATACACATGGTTCTATATGTTTACATAAATGGAAGGAAAGAAAATTTTTTTCGTCTTTGAAATTCATTATCATTATTTGTTCAAAGTTATGACGTTTTATTTTATTTTATTTTATTAAATTTGAAAATATAGAATTGTACAATGATGTGTTTGTTTAAGATTAATGTGTGCTGAACAAAGCACATCACAATATAAGTATCTGCATAATTTTATTAGTTAAAATTTTCTATGTAAATTTACTGAGAAAGTAATAACAAAGCTGACTAGTAAATAATGTAATAGTAACTTTGAAATAAATGAACTTCCAATAAATTTAAAATCATGTTAGCAAGATATGATTAAAACTGTGATGAATGATTGTTGCTAAAATACCTCTTTTTATCTTTAAAAGTAAATAAACTCGAAGAATTATACTTTTGACATTTTATATTGTTTAAATTGAAAATATTTATTTAGTTTCAATATTTGCTAATATAATACAAAAAAGTAAAATGGAAAATGTATAAACAATTATAAACAAATATACATGTATAGGTACATGCATATATATATTGCATTTTTGACAGATCAGAATCATAATTCTTTTGAACTGACAGTTCAAAATGTCCGCTTTGAATCTAGTTATTATTTCATTTTTAATATGCACTACTGTAGTTATTAATACTCATGGAGAATTGGTAAGAAGCTGCATTTTCTTTATCACTTATTGACTCGCAAGATTTAAAAGTCAGTAATGATAAACTTAATTTTTACTTTTCCTCAGAATTTACATTACCAAATTTACCAAATTAAAAATACCAAATTTCAAGCATTTTAATATACAAAATGTATTCATTTTAATTTGAAATAAATCGAAGATTAAAAGATTTGTTTGCTTAAAAAACATTAAATTAAATAATTCAATATTATTTATTTATCAAGAATAATGTAGAAATGTGTTCTTTTAAAATAAATTTCAAAAGTCGACAAAGTTTTAAAGAAATAAGATAAAAGTCATCATATTTGAATTTTGAAACACTGAAAAATGAAATTTTCAAATATTGTAATCATGTAGGATGTTTTGCAATATGCAAAACAAACAATTTATCAATCAGATTTGAAAAAATCCGATCAAAAGTTTCGAAAAGTTGTTTCTGTGGATAGTTCAAGCGCTATTGGCGAAGACAGTGTCAGTATAACAATTCATGCCAAAGAGACAACCTGTGCAGTGTCAAAAAAAGTTTGAAAAATAGATTGTCCATTAAATGTTTATCTAACAATATGCACACATTTTATAGATATCAGTGGATAAAGTTTATTCAAAAGACTGCAAAATTTCTACCAAACACTACGAAGATATTGAATGCCTCTTGACAGTACATCATGACAAAGTTGGCACTCTGAAATGTATTTATCAAACAAAATATTGAATGTGATTTTATGTATGCATCATGATGTGTGAATGCGTATAGAAGAAATTCTTTTAAAAAATAAACACGACTTAATTTTAATGCTGCCATCAAAGTACATTATAAAAAATGCATGATTAAATCACTTTGCAAATAAATGATGAAATGAAATTTTAATGAAAAAATGAATTTAAATCATTGCGTTATCGGTTGTCTTGAGTTCAAGATTTCAGCTTCAACTAAATCATTCAACAGAAACAATGTTTTGCTCTTCTAATTGTACATCTATTTCCTCATTTTTATGTGGACGAACTGACGGCTTGACAAAAGTAGGCAGTACATTATCTTTCGCTGAAAGCCAAGAAGGCCGAATTTTGCCATGCAAACGCCATTTTCCGTACAAATTACTCAAATGCTTTTCATATATAATATATTCCAACACATCTCGAGGTACAGTTTCATTTCCCATATATAGTCGACCAAACTGATCATAAATTGCCAACTTCTAAATTTTCAAACTGCTTTTATAAAAACATATATATTTTTTGAAATCATCAGGAGTTAACTGGAAATAAAAGATATTTTATTAAATAAAAAAAATTAATTAAAATAATAGAATTATTTTTACAAAGATTCAATAAATTCAATTCAAGATTCACCTGCTTTGTATGCATCCGGACAGTAACTTGGGCAAAAATATTGTCCTCTTGCATAACGCTTGATGTGCGCATCTGTATTACACGAGCTGGTTCAATAGATTCCACAAACTGCCATCGCAACGATTTCAAATTTAATTCTTCCCACATTTCCTAAATATAATTGAAAGTGGAAAATTTGTTAATTGAAAAATATGCTTTACTTTACTGGATAAGCATATTCTGTAACCAATTCGTGCAATCGATCGGAATCTCGATTCTGCAAAGCAGAATGCGCGTCTAAATAAATTTTCAAAGCTTCGTCGATAAAAAGAACTGGATCAAAATCTGCGTCGTAGCTTCGAATTTTCTTTCCCGCACGACTATTGCGCCAAGCATGCTTGGATGAATCAAACAGTTGACTGCCTTTCCCTTTGACAAGCAATGAAACTTTGTTTGCATTTTCTTCGGGAATAAACTCATCAAAAATTGTTCCTAAAATTTAAAATTTATATAACATACAAACGCCAATTCAGAAAAGTACGCAAAATACTTCAACAGATATTTCACTAACATACCACTGCAGGAAATGTGAATAGGCCTTTCTCGCCAAGGTCGATGTGGTTGTATACCTAATTTTTTAAGTTCAATTCGCAAATCTTTTATGCTCATTCCTTCCCTTTCTCGAATTTTATCATAATCAGGCAAAGCAACCTGCATGTTTATACAATGTAAATACTGAAAAATTACTCTCTTCACTCTTACTTTCAAAAATTTTTCACCCCGAAGTTTTTTAAATTTCGGATTCCAATGACGATTGGCTAGTGCTGTTCCACTGTTGGCGATACAAATTAAACGAACTTCAAATGGATTAAGCAATCGCACGGATGCTTGAATACGTGTAAGCATCATTGTAGCCAAATTAAACCAAAATAAACATAAAATAATTCAACAATGCATAATTATGAAAGATTTAATCATTATACACCAAAAATATCTACTTTTTCGTCAGTTTTCAATTCACCTCTCACTTAGTATGTACCGTATATTTTTAGAAAATAAAGTTTAAATAATACTGTAATGTAGGATGATTTTTGTTAAAAACATTTTTCATTTTGATTGTTGATTTTTTTGTTTATTAAAATATGAAAAACATATTACTGATCAATTTCAGTAAATCAACAAGTTTGACTGTATAT
The DNA here is from genome assembly GCA_001447645.1 of Trichinella pseudospiralis. Lineage (NCBI taxonomy): Eukaryota > Metazoa > Nematoda > Enoplea > Trichinellida > Trichinellidae > Trichinella > Trichinella pseudospiralis. The sequence goes on along the minus strand of JYDV01000003.1, from coordinate 427,977 downwards.
CAAAGTAAAAGATAATGTTCGCAAAATGAATATATAAAGAGCATCAGTTATTCGCATCCGCAGGCTCACGCATTCCTTGCCTGAAACGAGTGTTCTGAAATCGATGAAATCGAAATGAGTTTCCTGAAAATTCGCGTTCTGATGATTCTTTCGTTTATTCGTCATAAGTTGGTATGCAAAATTATAATCTACGTAGTACATACATGCAAAGCCACTTCCACTTCTTTCTTTTTTTTCTTAATTTCTTAGACATTTTCATTAAATAAGACAAACAAAACAAATGAATGCCTATTTTTTAATTTTTTAATTCGACGACTTATATTTATAAAAATGCTATACAGTTTTATGATACAACTTCATATATATATATATATATATATATATATATATATATATATATATGTCTTTAATGTTGATTTGTAAAGTGTTCCTCGGGTGGAAGTCATATTTACTTCCTTACGTTAATAATCTAAAAGAAAGATGAGAAAAGAAATTTGCATAACATCAAATTTTTAAATGTAAATTCTAAAATTCTAAAATTTACTTTTTCACAATGTGGACAAGGTCCTGCCATCATTCCAAAGCTGATCGACCGTTTTGGATGTCGGCGGATCCACTAAAATGAAATTACCCAAATTTGAAAAACAAACCCAACTGTAAAACATATTTCGATAATATACATAAATTTTATATAAGAAATTTTTTTTTTAAATTGACAGAATAATTCAAACCTTTTTCAGACAATTCTGATGAAATGAACACTTGCAATTTTCACAGACACGATCGACAATGTTCCCATCATCTGATTCACGACTCTGACAAATCAGACATTCAAGGGGCGATAGCTCATCAGTTAAACTTTGTTCGTTTGGCATTTGAAATTCCAATTCAAAGAGACACTGTAAATTCTCCAACAAAAATTCACTGTTATCCCTGAAACAATAACATTTTTACATTATTTTATTTTCTGTTTGATATCTGTTTAATTTGATATCTTTTTTTTTTAATTTCTTCATTCCATTTTTCTATACTAAATATTCTACAGAATACGAAATATTTTGAAATTAATGACCATTAAAATGTACATATTTTAAAGGCTAAATTATGAGTTGCAAAATAGAACTGTTAAAACCATTTTAAAACATTTCTGTTCATGCAGTCGCGGAATGGAACCAGTGCATTTTCAGGACCAACGAGTGAAATGTCCGGTAACAGACGAGGTTCATCAATATTCACAACAATTACAAGAGTAACATGTTCATCTTAGAAATAAAAAAATTTTCTTTTTAAATATTATTTATAAATAAAATTAGCACAAATTGGATACCTAAATAAATTCTTCTGTAATTATCTTTATATGTTGGATTTTTCGGCTCAATAACGTAAGCATTGTTGTCAATCGACTTTAGCTGATTCCAAAAATCACGATTTTTATCAACTTGATTTGAAAATTCTTCAAATAAATGAATCATAGACCGATCCTTAAAAAATAAAATTTTAATAAATAATTAATAAAAAATATTGTCAAGCAATTGCATTTTTCAGCATCAACGGCACTGGCAAATCAACTTCCCATATTAAATTCATTGAATTCATGCCATCATAGCGAACTTTCAAAAAGTGCACACGCTTATCGGAATCGACTCTTTTGAAAGTAACTTTTTCTGGAATCAGGGATATCTGATTGACTCTATAAAATATTTTTGAATTTATTTTTAATCTCAAAAGAAATCAAAAACCTTTCCCAGCCAATTGTTTCAACATCTGTCAAAAATGCAGCAACACGGGAAGGGTTTATTTTATAAGGATCCTCTTTTGTAATAAGAATTTTGTCCTGAACAGAATAAACTTCAAATTACGCAATGGTTTAGAATAAATTGCAATGAATAAATAAAATTTCAAAAAAAGCTGCTTACGATCGCTGATCTCACATCATCCAAATCAACACTTGGAGCGTTTTGAAGATTAAGCAATGGACTAAGATCCAGTTTTTGATCATCATCACAATTTATCATTTGAATACTAATTCTAACGTGGCAAGTTTCCCTTTCCACATTTTCCACAAATACTTTTATGCGAACATTCTAAATTATTCTAATGAGAATTATGAATAAAAAATATGAAAACAAGCTGTTCGAACTGCCTTTATGTGTACACTGATATATAAAACGTTTGAAATATACGTTGTGGCATTCAAAATGATGCATGATGACAGAATAATAAAAAAACCAACCTTCTTTGCATCTAATCCAAGCAGGCATACACCACCACACTGTGAATTTAATGATGCAGTAATAATCATCTTGACTGATATCCCAATATCAATATTACATCATGTTTCATCAATTTGCTGATCAACATTTATAGTAAAGTCAATAAAAATTGATTCACTGATTATAATATGTGTTTAAATCGTGATAAATAAAATAATATTAAATGATAAATTCAAAATTTATTTATTTTATCAAAAAATTACAATTTTACAGAATAAATATTATGCAGGTACAAACAAAAGGTATTTTTATATTTCTCTGCTAAAAGTATTTTGTTATTCAGTTATTATTATCACTTCCTCAGCTTTCTTAGAAAAGTATATAAAAATGCAAAACATTTTTGCTATTTATAAAGTGAAAGAAGCCTTTAAGAGTTTCTAGACATTGGTAAATGATTTCTGGAAAAAGCAAAATAATGAATCAAAGTAAGAAATACAAAAATTTATAAAGCATCACGAAGGCTTATTTTTTAAATTACTCTTATTTTTAGTTTTTCTTTATCAAAAAATGAAGTTTAAAAGAATTTATTTAAATATTCTGTGGTGTTTTCCAACTTTATCAGCACTTGATGAATATGAACTACATTTACTCAAGTAATAATGGAAAGCAAGCATTTCCTATGATTGCTGGATTTGGAAATTTCACGGCGCTGTCTAGGACTCTTATATCCTCTAGATATTATGGCGTTAATGCAGCATAAATTAAATTGTCACTCTGCGTGGCACGGTAGTATAGATCATTTATTGAATGCACTAAAAATAATTGTCTCGTTTTGCAAAAGATTTGCTTATTTACATTTCTGACTATAAGATGCAACATTTCTGAACAAATTCATTATTATAAACATTGTAACGCAAATAGATATTGTATAATATTTAAATATAATAATTTCTAAATTGTTTGCAACACAAGCATGCAAAAAACATAAATTAAAATCAGTTCTCAAAATATAGTATCCAAAGGTTAATACGAATTAAACTAAAAACACTGTTTATCAAAAATTTCAAAGTATATATTTTAAAATTTTAATTCATAAATCACACAATTGAATTTTAGATATTTAAATGTGCACAACAATGGTTCTCCAGTTGATTTCAAAAGAATTATTTCTTTGATTGTATTCTATGCATTCAAAATAAATTCATATTCAATCTACATACATTAAAGAATAAGAATTTTACTGCATATTATTTTTTGATCAACACACTAGTCATTTTACTTTATACTGCAAATAATTTCTTTAGATTAGAAAATATTCATATTTTTTAGACTTTACAAATAAAAATGACTTTATTTTCTTCTTTTATTTATTTGCATCCTCTTTCATAAATGAAACTTACTTAAATACGCTTTTTATTTTTCTTTTATAAATTTTACAAAGCTCCCTTTTGTACTTCATTTCAGAATAAACATTTCTTTCTATTCTACTGATAAAATAAGATATTCAGAATATGCAGGAAACAATTATTCAATTGAACATCTGAGCAAAGAAACTTTGATACTGTTATACTATAAAAGCAATGATAATATATAAAATCAGAATCATTTAACAACTAATACAATGTCAGTTTTAGCAGCTCTTGTCTTTTTTTTTATGGCAGTTATTTCTGAAATCAATGCAGATTCGGTATGTAGGCAAAGCCTAAATTATATTTACCTATTTCTGTCTTATTAGAAACCTGGAAAGTTCATCGAATCAAGAATATTATAAAATAAATGCGACTGTTTTTATTGTACAGTATCGTGCAGTATAGTATGTATTGTACATGTAGCATTTTTATTGTACGACTGTTTCGTCATTTCAAACTATTTATGTAATCCCCCTAATAAAATAAAATAAATATGTAATAATTATTCTTAAACACCATGCAGTATTAAATTGGTTTATTCTTTATAATAACCAGTTGTTTAGGATGCATTGAAAGAAGCTAAAAGTTACATTTACTCATCTGATTTGCAAAAACCTGATGGAAATTTCCGCAAAGTTATCTCAGTAAGCAAGGTCGACAGAAGCGACGGTTTGTCCATGGCGATGGATGTACTACCAACTTCATGTCCAGTTTCATCAAAAGTATACAAAATTTTATTTTAATGTAAAATGCCTCAAGCACAGCTTAAATTTTAGCTTAGTCAAGAAAAAGTTTATTCAGATGCGTGCCCCGTATCTAACGAATATGAAAAAATAGAATGCCAACTGAAGCTTGATGAGAACAAAAATGGCCAGTTAAAATGTGTATATGTAGAAGCGTAAATCATCACTATAAATTTATATGCGATGTTTATAACATGAAAAATCGTAAACTGTTGCTTAATAATTAAACGTAAATAAAACTCATTATAGTTTAACTTTTGCTCATTCTTTATGAATTCAAATACATTCAAATTTTTCTATTGCAAAAATTTTATGACAATCAATCTGAAAGAGATATTTACTTCAAAAATATAATTCAACAAATTTACATTAACTGAAAAAAAACAGCAAGCAACAAACGATAATCCATTAACATAAATCAGAAAAACATCCCAATAAAGAAATTAATACTAATTATTTAATCAACAACATTTAATGTTAAATCCAAAGCAGAGTTTTCAACACATTTACATATGTTCATATTTCTATTTACGTAACTGTTTTTAATGTTAGTTATTAAAATCACATTATGATGCAACGATTGAGGTTCATTTCAAACTCAATACATTAAAATACATGCTCAACTTGAGAGATGTATCTTCAAATTGCAAATTGAACAGATATAAAGACGCATAATCATTGCACGAAAATTAATCTTTCATAAATGATGACAAAATGTAAAATTTACAAAACGACGACGTTTGTAGCTATGAAGATAGTACAAGACTCAGAAATTGTGCTGATGCGCTTCTATGCACGGGGTGATGATAATGTCAATAATACAATTTTATTATTTAGCATTAAATTCCATTACAGTTGTTTGCTTACCCTGTTTTGTATTCACATTTAGATGGTTCATAAAAGATAATTTAATACATGTCATTGCTCCCTCTGAAATATGCAGCTTCCTTTAATTTTTTTGTTTATTGCTCCAGCCTAATTTTAGATTTCTTTGCTTGAAAATTCACAACGATGCAGATGCTGAATATATCGCTAAAAAGATTTAAAAATTGCAAAACTATTCTTAATAAGTTTACTATACTAGTTGAAAACATGCCCAAATTCATATTTCCAGTTATTATGCTTGAAGTACAACATTATGAAATATTGTAGAAAATGATAGTTGAGAGAAATTTCAGTAAAATTAAATGAAAACTCATGTGAAGAATTGCATATTGTTTTTATGACTGATTATGTTGTATCATTTAATAAAATTAAGTAGTCAATAATACTTCAGGACATTACAATTATTAATAAGTATGTATATGTTAAAATGTTGAAAATACATTTCATCATACAAAATAATAAAACACATGTAAATAAACTACCTCTAACCATCTCTAAGCATAGCAAGTATTTACATAATATTTGTAATGAAATCACTTGCCTGAAGCTAATAAGTAAACTGAAAAAGATTTTAAATTTGCGGTCATACTTTAAACTAGACTGAAAATTTTAAAATTTTTGTAATAAATAGAACTTTAAAGTGGGAAATTTAATAAAAATAAAGCAGTTTAATAATATTTATCAGCGTAGATTAAGTCTGAACATTCTGCGCACAACTTTTTTGTGTATGCATTTAGTTTGGATTGCAAAAATTTTCCATCCTTCCAAAAATGATTCCTTATTCATTAAAGCATTTGATAAAAAGCAGCAAAACGACCAAATATCAAGAAGAGTTCAATAAGCAATTTGAACAAATTATGCATATTGAAAGATGTTTAAAGGAAACGATAAAAAGTATACGTCGATTCACTGATCCGAATTCAAAATTTACACTGATGAGCAGTTTTATTGGAGAAAATAAAATGAGTGATGTTGATTTGTTTTCTGATTGTTTATTAAGAATGAAGCAGAAATGTATAAACAAATCAAGTGAGAAGTTTCTGACTTCTGTTGCTCTTGCTGAAGTAAAAATTGAAGCTGCTAAAACGTTACGAAATCAGCAAATTCAATCATTTTCAATTGATCCACTCAATAAAATACTTGAAGAGAAAATTGAATCCGTCAAAAAAGTAAAGGTGAAATTAGATCGTGCAAGAACCGAATATGATACAGCATTGGAAAAATTAAAAGCAGCAAATGAAAAAAATTTATATCAATTGTACAACATAATGGAAGAGAAAAAAAAAGCATTTGAAACACAAGCGCACATTATGGCCCAATGGATGGATTCAATGCCTGATGTTGAAAAGATGATTGCCAAAAGTGTCCAACAGTTATGCAATTCCAACTATCAGTATCATAAATCTATTATTCAAATTTTGAATGCTTTATTAAAAGAGCATTGAACATTTCCATAAGGTAATGATGCACTAACATTTGAAAATGATTGATCACATTTACTATTACTACATCTCCATTTGTTCACTATTACTTTCTAAAGCTAAAATTCATTTGTTTTATTCAGCAATTTTCAGCTGCTTGTTATTTTCTTCTACTGACCTTTTTTACCATTATCTACGTCATTTCTATTTAATTCTTTACCAAATTTATTAATATCTAATTATTATTTGTACTAAAATTACGTTAAATCTGTTTCAACTATTTAGCTTAACCAAAAGAAAACATTTTGATGATGCTTAATAAACATTGAATTGTTATTTATTGGCATTTCGTTGCTTGCAAAAAATTTACATTTGGAGGATTCGAATCATAAAATAAAAATTGGCATTGTAAATTGTTTGTACGCCTTTACAAATAACACATTAAAAATTTGCATTAAACATTAAACTTCATTTGCATTGCGCATTTATTTCATAAATGTGCTATACAAATAACCTAAAAAATTTTCCTTTGTAAATTTTACAGAACAACATTTTGTATCTTTTGTTTTTTAGCTTGAAAATAAACATTTCATATTATTTTCTTTATGGATTCAGATTATCATACTCATTAAACAATTATTTAATTAAATATCTGAACAAAGAACGTTCGACTCTATTATAGTATAAAAGCACTATTTTGCAAAATTAAAATCATTCACTTCACGAAATCACAATTAATACAATGTCAGGTTTAGTAGCTTTTATCTTGTTTTTCATGGCAGTTATGCCTGAAATCAATGCAGATTCGGTATGTTAGTGAAGCTACGTTTAAATTATATTAATTTATTCCTATTTTATTCAAATCAGTACTTAATATAAAACATGCAAGTTTAACCTAACGAGGTACATTTAAAAATGTATAATTATAAATTTCATATGATTATTTGAAATTTTGCTTAAAATGCATTGTTTCATGATTTCATTCTGTACTGGATCGCTTTCACGTAGGAGCACTGATAAAACGTTGCATTATTAATTACAATCTTGATAATAATAGTGGAATGATAAATGTAGCTAACTATTGCTTTCAATACTAAGCTTTCTTAAATTAGTTTATCCTTTATAATGATTAACTGTTTAGAGTGCATTGGAGGAAGCCAAACGTTATATTTATGATTCTGATTTGAAAAAAGAGGGTGAACATTTCCGCAAAGTTCTAAGTGTTAGAGATGTCGACACCAGTGACGGATTATCCTTAACGTTGGAGGCTCTTCCAACTACGTGCCCAGTGTCATCAGATGTATGCAAAACTTTATTTTAATGCAAAACCTTTAAAGCTTTGTTATATTTCAGATGAGTATGGAAGAAGTGTATTCTGATGCCTGCCCCACCACCACAGAGCAATACGAGGAAATAGAATGCCAATTGAAGCTTGACCATTCTAAAACTGGCCAGATAGAATGTACATATTATGGATATTGAACTATAATGATAAATTCATTTAATGCGATGTTGGCGTAAAATTGCAGTTTGTTATTTTGAAGAAGAACAGAAATAAAATCCAACACGATTTTGCAATTGCATTTTCAAGAATTCGAATTTATTCGAAATGCGAAAAAGCAAAAATTTGATAATTTGTCTACAAAAATAATATAAAAAATACTAATGCTTGAAATTTCCTAAATGTACATTAATTTCAAAAAACACGAAAAGAAAATTATAAATTCAATTAGCATTTATGAGAAAGAGATTGAGATATTCAAATGAATAGTATGTGTTTTGTCTAGAGAATAAAGATAAATTTTCTGTATCTTTAGTTTTTCAATTTAAATGAATCTTTAAATCTTCTATGTTGTAAATAAGCCAAAAAATTTGCACAAATGTTTAGTTCAGTTTGATGTGCAAGAGTAATTTGCGGTAGAATAAATGAAGTTAATAAAAATTTATTACTTAGCAGGCTATAATGAAGAAAAGCTAAACAGATAATTAAATATAGTAAAAATTTTCTATGTAATATAACTGAAGCACTGAAGGCAGAACCTGTATCCACATAAATTTAGTTTATCATTATCATTTTCTTTTACAGTTCAAAAAATCAGTAACCAAGTTGCGTGAGTAATTTTCGGAAATTGATTTGGCATATTCAGGGAATGAAATTCTTGGGTTCAGTTTAATTTGAAAAATTAAAAGTCAAGGAGCAACAAAAAGAACAAAGAACAATGCAATACAGTCAATGAACAGCAATACAAATACAATGCAATGAATAATTTCCACCAGTTTTTTGTATTAATTTTTATTTATTTCTGATTATTTGAAGAAAAGTCAAAAGTCTTTTATTTTATTCCAACAATGAACAAAAATAGTTTATCAGCGACAAAACTAAAATAAAATATGTATTCTACTGTAAAAATTTTATTTAGAATCACAGTTTACTTATATTTAATGGTTAATAGTGTTTTTCTGTTATTAATAGTTAATTTAATGTTACAGTTTGATTAATGGTATTGCACTGAAATACATAACAGTTACATTTTCAATTTTATCATTTTTATTCAACTTGAAACAAAGTAAATCTTCAGGAAATCTAACAAACTTTTTACTACATGCTTTGCTGCCTCATCGGCAGCTTCATTGTAGATTTCATTTCAGTTGAGGATGACAAAACGGTACAAAACAGCAAATAATGATGAAGCACAAAGCAATCTTTTGATAAATGCAGAGCAGAATATATCTGTAACCTTGGCTACTGCTTCATTTTACTTTTTCATGTAAAGTTTATTATGTGTTTTTCGATATAGTCTTATTAGTGAATTCTCATATTGTTTTCTGCTGTCTTTTGAAAATAGCAAAAAATTCCAAATTTATTTTATATAAAGCCTGCTCATCGAAAGAGCATACTGTCAAATTCAAAACTAAAAAATTTTCAGATACAGAATATAGTTTTTTTATCGAATTAATTTTGCTTTATGTAAATTATGAATAAAGAAACCGCTATAGAACTTCATGCAGACAGAATGGCAGTGATAAATATATGGCTGTTGAAATCTACGTTGACGGAAGACAGTTTGTTTGGGCATTGTTAACATAAATAACGTGGTAATCCTTTTTTTCTATAGCGCTGTAGCATTTATTTTATCGTTTATGTTTCCACCTTTATTTTTCTATTTGGAGTCCATTTATAAAATTATCTGAAGTAACTCAAATATAAATACATAGCAATGGTGTTTATGCATTGAATTGAATTCATCTAATGTTCTTCCTTAACAAGTTGGGAAAATATCTGAAAAGTATGCCTTTTTGTAGCGTTACTTGATTTGAATTTATGATTCATTGTTTAAGATTAATGGTTATGTTTGATTTACAGTTCTTTCATTGACTTTCATGCTACATTGCTTTATCAATTAAAATGACATTATTTTAAAACCGATAGGGAAACACGACTAAAAATATTATATCCATTATTTTTGCATAATTTTAAACTATATACGCAAAATGGTATGCATTTACACACACAACACGCACACAAACACATTTATATTTATTTATTTGTTTATTTATTTACATTTATTTATTTATCATTATATTTCTATGTATGTAATTGTTTTTAATATTGATTATGTGCATGTTATGATGCAATGAGTGAGGTTCCTTTCAGAACCAAGGCTTCAAAATACATGCTCAACTTGGAGAGACATATTGTCAAGTTTCAAATTGAACAGTTATGAAGAGGTATACTCATTGAACAAAAATTAATCTTTCATAAATGATGACAAAATGTAAAATTTACAAAACGACGACGTTTGTAGCTATGAAGATAGTACAAGACTCAGAAATTGTGCTGATGCGCTTCTATGCACGGGGTGATGATAATGTCAATAATACAATTTTATTATTTAGCATTAAATTCCATTACAGTTGTTTGCTTACCCTGTTTTGTATTCACATTTAGATGGTTCATAAAAGATAATTTAATACATGTCATTGCTCCCTCTGAAATATGCAGCTTCCTTTAATTTTTTTGTTTATTGCTCCAGCCTAATTTTAGATTTCTTTGCTTGAAAATTCACAACGATGCAGATGCTGAATATATCGCTAAAAAGATTTAAAAATTGCAAAACTATTCTTAATAAGTTTACTATACTAGTTGAAAACATGCCCAAATTCATATTTCCAGTTATTATGCTTGAAGTACAACATTATGAAATATTGTAGAAAATGATAGTTGAGAGAAATTTCAGTAAAATTAAATGAAAACTCATGTGAAGAATTGCATATTGTTTTTATGACTGATTATGTTGTATCATTTAATAAAATTAAGTAGTCAATAATACTTCAGGACATTACAATTATTAATAAGTATGTATATGTTAAAATGTTGAAAATACATTTCATCATACAAAATAATAAAACACATGTAAATAAACTACCTCTAACCATCTCTAAGCATAGCAAGTATTTACATAATATTTGTAATGAAATCACTTGCCTGAAGCTAATAAATAAACTGAAAAAGATTTTAAATTTGCGGTCATACTTTAAACTAGACTGAAAATTTAAAAATTTTTGTAATAAATAGAACTTTAAAGTGGGAAATTTAATAAAAATAAAGCAGTTTAATAATATTTATCAGCGTAGATTAAGTCTGAACATTCTGCGCACAACTTTTTTGTGTATGCATTTAGTTTGGATTGCAAAAATTTTCCATCCTTCCAAAAATGATTCCTTATTCATTAAAGCATTTGATAAAAAGCAGCAAAACGACCAAATATCAAGAAGAGTTCAATAAGCAATTTGAACAAATTATGCATATTGAAAGATGTTTAAAGGAAACGATAAAAAGTATACGTCGATTCACTGATCCGAATTCAAAATTTACACTGATGAGCAGTTTTATTGGAGAAAATAAAATGAGTGATGTTGATTTGTTTTCTGATTGTTTATTAAGAATGAACATTTCCATAAGGTAATGATGCACTAACATTTGAAAATGATTGATCACATTTACTATTACTACATCTCCATTTGTTCACTATTACTTTCTAAAGCTAAAATTCAGTTGTTTTATTCAGCAATTTTCAGCTGCTTGTTATTTTCTTCTACTGACCTTTTTTACCATTATCTACGTTATTTCTATTTAATTCTTTACCAAATTTATTAATATTTAATTATTATTTGTGCTGGAATTATGTTAAATTTGTTTCAAGTATTCAATTTAACCAAAAGAAAGCATTTTGATTGCGCTTAATAAATACTGAATTGCCGTTTATTTGCATTTTGTTGGTTGCAAAAATTCATATTTTAAAGGTTTGATTCACAGAATAAAAATCGATATTCAAGGTCATTGTTTTAAATTTTACAAATAACAAATTGAAGATTTTCTTTATCATCTTTATTTGCATTGGGTGTTTCATGAATGAGGCATGACAATATGACCACAAGGCTTTTCCTTTGTATATTTTCCAGAGCAATGTTTTGTATCTTCTTTGTTTTACTTTGAAAGCAAACGTTTTATATCATTTTCTTTATGGATTCAGATTATTATACTTTAGAAACAATTATGTGATTAAACATGTGAACAAAGAATGTTTGACTCCATAATACTATAAAGGCACTGTTTTACAAAATGAAAATCATTCACTTCACGCAATCACAATTGATACAATGTCAGTTTTAGCTGCTTTTATCTTCTTTTTCATGGCAGTTGTTATGCCTGAAATCAATGCAGATTCGGTATGTTCTTAAAGTTATACAAAGTTCAAATTATATTTACCTATGTCTATTTTATTCTAATTAGTATTATATATGAAACATGCAAAATTCGCCAAATCAAGCGTCTTAGAAAATGCATAATTATAAATTGAATATGATTTTTGAATTTTACTGAAAATGCATTGCACCATGATGTCATTTTATATTGGATAGCGTCCACATGTGAGCACTGATAAAATGTAGTATTAATAATCACAATCTTCATAACAATAGTCAAATGATAAATGTGGCAATCATTGCTGACTATTATGCATCGTAAAATTAGTTCATTTTTTATAATGATCAATCGTTTAGAGTGCTTTGGAAGAAGCCAAAGAGTACATTTACGCTTTTGATTCGCAAGGCGGCAGGGGCAATTTCCGCAAAGTTCTCAGTGTTAAAGATGTCGACAGAAGTGACGGATTATCCTTAACGTTGGAGGCTCTTCCAACTACGTGCCCAGTGTCATCAGATGTATGCAAAACTTTATTTTAATGCAAAACCTTTAAAGCTTTGTTATATTTCAGATGAGTATGGATAAAGTGTATTCAGATGAGTGCCCCACCACGACTGAGGAATACGACCAAATAGAATGCCGCTTGAAGCTTGACGCTTCTAAAGCTGGCCACATTGAATGTACATATTATGCATCGTAAACTATAATGATAAATACATGTAATGCAAAATTGCAATTTGTTGTCTTGAATTATGCAAAAATAAATTCCAATACTATTTTGCAATTGCATCTTTATTTTTCCGGAATTCGAATGTATTTAAATTGTTGTACAGCAAATATTTTATGGTTTTATTAAAACAGATAATGTAAAATATACTTTCGCTTGAAATTTCTTAAATAGGCATTAATTTGACAAGACGCCGTAACAAAACATTGATTCTATTGTTTTTTATCAAAGAGGAATTCGAATATCCAAATGAATAATAAATGTTTTTTCAGGTGTATGAAGATAAATTTTCCGTACTTTTGCATATTTTAATTTCAAAGAATTTTATTGTATATCAAATTAGCAATATTAAATTCTTCTTTATATAGAATTGTTGTTTTGCTGTTTCGAATTAGAATTGAAAAATAAAAATAACCTCTAATTTTAATATTATAGAACTGCATGCTGCATAATATATATATGTACATTTGTGGCACCAATTATAGGGCTTTATTTCTTTACTGATAACAAAAATTGACATAAGCACGTATCACTGACTCACTCCATCAGCTTATATCAGTAGTTTGATGAAGCATTCTGTTACGCATAAATGTTATTGTAAAATATGAGACTGCAATTTTGTAATAAACGCTTAAATAAGCAACTCAACTATTCCACAAAAACAGCTTATGGCTTTTTTCATTTTATATTCTAGGTTATTACTTTTTGTTTAAAATTTAATTAAGAAAACAAAAATACTTTAATTTTTGGCTTCTTCTTTATGTCCTTGAATTTTTCCTTCTCTTTGTAATTTATTTATCAAAAAATTGTTCGATGTTTAATGTTAGTAATATAAGATATTCAATTCTTCAATAATTCTGAGGCAGTTCAATTTTAATTAATTTTTTATTGCAATAACGCTACAGAATATTATGCAATTAATTGAAGAAAAAAAATGACCAATAAAATGTGTTTGTAGCACATTATAAGAAATATTTATCATTATAAGTATTTGTTTATTTTTAAATGGAAAAGCTTTTTACACTTTAGAAAAAACAAATCGATTAACTTTAGTATAATTTTAATTAACGTCAATTTCGAACAATTATTTTTTCTATTTTCATTTAATAAAGTAAAATTTCACTTTTCTTAAGTTTTATTATTTCCAATGGACAAAGAAGGCAAGTCGAAGCTATTAATAGAATAGGATATATACATTGAATATATACATATAGCAAATAATGCCAATTTTAAATAAATTTATTTAAAATCGAATATTTGCTTTCATAGCGCAGTGTTCATCAGAATCGTTGCAGTTGAATAGCAAAGAGCAACTAGTAGAAATCCCAATTTATACAAAATTGTTAAATCTATAAACAAAAAGAATTTATTCAGACGCACAGATGAACCAGTAGAAAAATATCATATACTTGATTATTATGCAAGAAAAGAAGTGTAACTAACTTATTCAGTACAGCAGTGTTTGTTTCCATTTTAAAAGAGAATATATAATAACAAGCTTGATGAACTGAATTGCAATTTTGAAAATTCATCTTATGAACAATAATTTTGGTTGCTTCGGTTTTATTGACTTGATCTGTCATGGATCCAATGTGCGATCCAGATAATCCAGTTGAAGTTCTCTTCTCAGAGGTAACAAAAGCGGCTTACGTGATAAAAGATGCAGTTGTGAAAACCCCGTGCTTGAAAGCGGTCAGATTGTCTGAAAATATTGGTTATCAAATTTATTTGAAACGTGAATTTATGCAAGAAACTGGAAGCTTCAAAGAACGCGGTGCTCGTTACGCGCTTTCGCAAATTCCAATAGAGAAAAGAAAAAATGGCGCAATAGCAGCTTCTGCGGGAAATCATGCACTTGGTTTAGCTTTTCATGGAAAAAATTTGGGCATTCCAATTACTGTCGTAATGCCGATCAATGCCCCACTGATGAAAGTCAACTTATGCAGATCGTTGAAAGCGAATGTACTTTTAAAAGGTGAACACTTGGGTGTGGCAAAAGAAGAAGCATTATTAATATCACAAGAAAAAGGCATGACATATATCAATGGATATGATCATCCAGACGTGATCGCAGGTCAAGGAACCATTGGTTTAGAAGTTGTTGAACAAGTTGGCAATTTTGACGCCATTGTTGTTCCAGTGGGCGGAGGTGGTCTAATCAGTGGTGTAGCTTTAGCGGTTAAAACTTTACGTCCGTCGGTGCAAGTTGTTGGTGCAATAGCAGAAAGTTGTCAAACTTTCAGTGAATCGATGAAAGCCGGAAAGCCGACTACAGTAACACTGCGTCCCACACTGGCCGACGGTTTAGCGGTTCCAACGTTTGGCTGTAATGCTTTCAAAACAGTCCAATCTTTGGTGGATAGAATAGTCAGCGTTTCTGAAACATCCATATCTGTTGCTATATTGCAGTTGTTGGAAACTGAAAAATTGATCGTCGAAGGTTCCGGCGCAGCGGGCTTTGCCGCGCTAATTTCTGGCTTGCTTCCTGAACTGAAAGGTAAAAAAATTGTCATAATATTAAGCGGTGGAAACATCGATACAACTGTTCTTTGCCATAGTTTGCGTCGTGCTATGGCACTGGAAGGTCGTCTGGTTCGATTTGCAATTAGCATCAGCGATCGTACTGGAGGATTGCAAAAGCTGACAACAGTTTTGGCAAGTTGTGATGCAGCTATAAGAGATATGCATTTTGAAAAAGAATGGGTAACCGGTGACACTTACTGTGATCAAGCAGTATTTGTCGTCGAAACTCACACACCGGAGCATGCTTCACAAGTTGAAAGTACTCTCAAATATTGTTATCCAGATATTATTTGGAATCAACTGTTTTAAATATCCACCACATCACTGCCATAAATAGCACATTTTTCTAACTGCCCACTCACTGCTTGCTCCGTTTTTAAAACTGCCTTCATAGTAAAGTAAAATTTTCAAAAAAAAAATGCTCATCATCACCGAAACAGAAAACAAAACAAAATTTTCTGAATTTATTTGCACATGAATCACATTTCTTAACTAGAAAAAAACATAAAGATAAATACAACAAAATCAACGCAAGTCCGCAACTACTCATAAATTTCTTTGCAGATACCAGCATTGTATATTTGAAATAATCACTAACAATGTAGCATTGTGTATAAAGTAATGGATTATTCGACAACTACAGGCGCAAACTCATCTCGTACTTCCGAAAAATCCCACATAAAATGCGCCGATACAGACAGTTGAAATCTACGACATTTTTCTTTCAATTCTTCACTGACAGTTTCTGATGATGCCACAAGAGAAAAGAAGTTTGAAAGACTCTGCGTGAGAAAGTTGTTTCTTGCAACAATATCGACAAAAAATTCACTGGGCGTTGTTTTCAGTTGAAAATGCAACACCATAATAAAATCGCTGTAAAAACTATCAAACTCTCCCAAAGCTTCATCGCAGTTGCAAATCATGTCTATTAAACGTTTCCATTGTTCAAATGCTTCATAAACGTGACCAAGCAGAAAGCAAATGTACGCAAACTGCAATTCACCAAGAAGAAATTTCGGCTCTTCATAAGTTGACAACATTTTACGCAATGCAAAACTACGGTCCATTGACTTGGAAGTTCGTTCTTCGGGACTGAAATTCTCTGAGCGTACAGTTGGAATTGTTGTAAATTTAATTTCACTTTCAGGTGAAGTATTCATAATTGGAAGTCCCTGGAATAATTCAATTATGCTGAGCTAAAATTTTATATCCAATTTTACTTGTGCATCTCGAAAGCGTGTTCGAACAGGATTTTCTCGATCAACTCGTTGTGCTCCAGAACTAAGATCTTGGCTTTCTTTACTGATCAAATCGCACTGAGAGCTGATTTTTCCATTTGTTGGAGACAATCGATTGATCAACGATTCATTAATCAAATAAGAAAGTGAAAACCACTGCTTGTGATTCTCGAAAGGATACGGACCAAGAAACTGATCCATTTCTTTCAAATTTAGACGAAGTCTTTCAACCTGTTCTACATCATTCTCATCAGCAAGATCTGAAATATGAGGCAGTTTCAGAAGATATGACAATTTTTATGAAAATTTTACATAAACTAAATTCATTTTCAACATTTACCTTCATTCTCTTTATCCCATTTCTTTACCAAAATCTCTTTGGGAGCAAAGTTGTGAAAAAAACCTATTCTTGGAGCACGATCACCATGTTTGCCAAGTGAACTGACATATATAAAATGCACCCCAGGTGGAATCATCTTGATGCCTTTAAATTTTGGACCAGTTGACCATGCATTATAATCAACGCCAAATTCAAATCCATTTGGCAAATCTGGAAACAATGCAAAAGCACCATACTCGAACAGCTGCAATGCTTCTTCCGGTGACATTTGTACTGTCGTTGAACTACCTGCACTTTCAGCTTTTCTAGACGATGATGACATTCTATAAACTCTGTCATCAATAATGAAAAAAAATATAAATTTCAGATTGTCAAAAAAAATGTGTCACATATTTTTATCAAGTTATATTTTCATTTTCAAAAAGTTTAAATCTTATGTTTCACAGTTAAAAAATTTACACAGATTAACATTTTACTTGATTCACTTTTCATTTAATAAACTGCAAGCATGAGCAATAAAATTTATGCCTTACATAGTCATACGCATACTGTACATAATTCAGGTTCAATTACAGTAATGCATATGATAAAAGCATATTTCATACGAATTTAAATATATAAATGATGTGAAATGGTAAAATACATTTTTATTATTCATAAATTTGAATAGCATACAATTATGGATGATAAAAAGAAAATATAGAAAAAGTTGCTGAAAAAGCTTTGATAATTTTTTATCAAAATTAAAATTTGAATTATTTTACAAAATTATATGTTTTACAATATTTTGAAATAAAGCATCAAAACTAAAAGAAAAAAAAACGAAATTATATACCATAATTACCTGCATACATTTATTTCTGTAATTGTAGTTCTGTGAATTCACGTGTTCTTTTTTCAGTATTCTGGTTTGTAGTTTAAAATTAGCAGGTGATGTTTAGCACGAATGATTTGTTGGCAGATGATCGTCTTGAATTCTTTAGGAGGTGTTTGGAACCGATTCGAAATAAAATTAGACAAGTATGTTGGATTCATGTGGTTAATTATTAAATTGTTTTGCTTTGTTTCAGGAATTTTTTAATCAGCTTGCATTGAGACGAAATCAGGCAATCAATGACAGGCGAAATGATCACACAGCTTCTTACGTGTCTGCATCATCGCAAATGGTTTGATATTAGCTTGTAAAACTATTTGTGGAGCATTTTATTGTTATATTGTTTGAAAGAATTTGTTGCATTTCTTTTTTAAATAATTGTTTTTAATATTAGTTCTTTATTTTTTAAATATTTTTTATGTTCTGAATTTTCTGGAAAAGTAATCATTTCAGGGAAGTCAGAATGAATGTGGTGAAAGTAGTTGTGATCATGTATCAGTTTCGAATGACATGGATACAGATGATTTGAGTTCAGGTAGAATATTTTGTTTAGAGAAAAAATTTATTTTGTCATTGTCACATATCAGTTATTTCAGTACAGTCATGTGACTTTTATGGCGAGCAGTTAAATTACGAAAATGCGATGCTGGAAGCGAATGTCAGCTATTATGAAAATCATGACAGTTATGTGATATGTCCAATTTGTTTGCTGTAAGTTGATTTATTTTTAATTTTTACATATTATTCGTACATATTAATTTAAAAAATTTTCACATTTCAGGTGTCAACTGCAGCAGCAAAACGACAGCATTGTTTGTGAGTGTGGATTTAAGATTCATTCACTTCAGAACAGACCAGTTTCATTGTCTGCATTAAAAAATTGCATTTTCTCAAGTTTGATACTGCACGAAGGACAGTGTTTAGCTCAACCTGAATTCGTTTCCGTTGCATACGGTGATGGTATTCAATTGTATTTAAAATGTTCGGTAAGTTTTCAAATATCTGTGAAATTTATGTTAATGAGTTGGTATTTCAGTTTTGTGGTGTAAATGTTCCGGTTTATTAAAGTCAAGAAATTTTGAACTGTATTTTATGGACTTTTAATGGGTGAATTTTAACGTATATATTATTTATTTTGAGTATAAATTTTACACCTTATGTGTAATACTTAAAAATAATTGACTGGTATTCTTCTTAAAGTTGTGTGAGGTATTCTGTGTTTGAAAATGTCTCCTCGCGCATTGTTTTCAGAGTGATATTTCTTTTAATCGAAATTCTGAATATTTCAAATTATTGAATGGATGAAAAGATGTTTATTTTATAAAAATTCAATAAACAATATACAAATAATCATTCATTTCTTTTGTTTTTTCCATTGTTTTTTCAAAGATAAAATTGTGTCATATTCTGGCAATTTATTGATGGAACAGAGGGACAATATTCGATTTAAAGCTTCTTCGTTGCGTTGTTGAATTGCCAAATTTGCCGCTGATTCATAATTTCTAGAAAAGGTGTTTAAAAGAAAAAAAATCATCTCACATCTTTTTTTCAATCGACAATTTACTTCAGTATGATCAACGCTTCGAGACGGTCGTCTGCGGTCACTTTGGAAAAATATTTTTGCGCTTCTTCCTTGTTGCTGTACTTCATGCATTCTTGGATGAAAGGCTGAAAAGCAGAATTTGTTGTCAATGTATTTTTCAAAAAAGAAAAACATATTATCGCATGCGTTATAATTATATGTAACAAATACCAAATATCCGATCGGTGGTTTTTTATGTTTTGCAAAATTTTCCAAATCTTGCCATCTGGATGCTTTGGCAAACGCTCTCATCTTCCACCAGCATAATCTATTAATAATTTTTTGGTGAGATAAATCTGATTTTCAAAAAAAAAACAATACAGAAATTATAATAATTTGATCTTTTACTGGCGATCAGAAATTTTGAACTCTTTCTTTGCCATTTCCACATAATTGCACTCGTTGGCACAGATGAGCCATTCGACTGTTTCTTGCAGTGAACAATCGACAAGCGATGATGAATCGTTGAATTTTTCTGCCAGCTCTTCTTGAAATTTCAGCAATTTGATATTGTCACAAAGTTGGCTGACACAGAAATTCTCTTTTGCAAGGTGAAAACATTTTTCAGCCAATTGCAACGTCTCAACTTTATCAGTGATATCGAAAACCTGACATTATGCAAATATGTAATAAATATTATTGTTATTGAAATATGAAAAATTAGTCAAATTAAATACAGGAGCATTTGATGCTTTCAAATGATACAACGCTTGACCAATGAAATCATCGGTTTCTTCCAAAAGAAATCGAAAATTGTCCGCATTTATTTCTCGAACAAACTAGGAAAAAAATTATGAAATCACATAAACTATTATCTGACATTTATTGCAATGAAAGTAATATATTGAATAAAAAATAACATGCAAATTTGCTTGCTTGCTTGTTGTTGTTGTTGTTGTACTTACAGATTTGTACAAGGTGAATGGTATTGGAAAATTGCGCATAATCAAGCTCAAATCGGAGATTTTTTCAAACGATTCTCTCAAATGTAAAATAACAGAATAAACTATAAAAAAATAAATGCAAAAGCAAACAAACAAACAAATAAACAATGGCAAAAAATCACTCAATTCCGGATCTTTACTCTGCGCTGCTTTTGAAAGAGCCTTTTCATTGCGATTCAACTTCATCAGCATGAAAACTTGACGTTCGAGATTTTTCTCATAATTCAACAACTGAATATGCAAATATCAAATAAACAAACAAAGAAATAAATAAACAATCTAATTTACTTTTGTCGCAAGATCCATTCGTTTGTGTTGAGCAGCAATTTCGGCAATACTAGCGAACGAGATGTCTGGAAATTCGGTTGATTTTTCTTTGATTCTGTCGACAATTCTTTCATCACTGATCGACTTATCACGAACAATTTTCGAAGCCCAATGCATAACTACTCTATTGACTCCAATTCCACTGTCCAAACTGAAAATGAACCAACTAACAAACAATTAATAATTCTTAAAAACAATAATAATTATTATAATAATAATAATTATTATTATTATTATAATTAACCGTAAATAACGACAGCAACTAACTGCCAACGGATATTGCTCTCGGGCAATCAATCTGTTGATTAAATTTGGTAAAGTCAATGATTTCAACCTAAATAACAGTAAAAAAAAGTTTTCATTCAAACAATACCCAACAACTTGCTCATCAATAAAATAAACAACGGATTTACTGTAGATAAGAGATTGGCATTGCGAAGTTGATTTCACGAATTGCATTCAATATTCGCAACGTTCGACAAGCGTTTGTGTAAGCGTCAACTTCAACAGTTGGAACGAAAGATTTTCCAAAACTGGCTGCCTGAAATGGTAAAAGCACAAGGAGAATTTTTCGAAACAAAACAAAAATTTATGTATGTTAACCAAAAGCAGTCGTTTTTGTACAGATGGATCGAAAAAATGCGTTGCTGCATCGATGCACGTTTGAATAGCATCCGGTAATTGATCCAAAATTAAACGTATATATTCGAATGCTTTGTAACTGTTTGCCTGAAATGAAAACTGTATCAATATGATAATAAAATTTATTATTATTGTACAATATATTCAGCATGAGCAACAACGAGAAAAGCAGCCGGTGACAAGGAACCCACTCTGAATATTTCAACAGCAGATTCTATAAAATTAAAACATTTAATATGTAATTAATATTTTATTTAAAAAAAATAAAACAAAATCTTTCTTATTACTGTTAACACAACGTATAAATTCGTGCTTATTTCGTGAATAAATTCGTAATCCATCTGGCTCTTGACAAACTGCAAACGACGAATCCTCACATGAAAAGCTGAAAAATAATTCTCCTTTTTTAATCAATTAAAACAACATCAATATGATTTCATTTTTATATTTAACTTCATCGTATCATTAACAAGGCCCGTCAACGAGTAGCTGTTTCCTTCGCCGACAAATATTGCAAAATCGGTACACCTGAACAAAATTATTTGAAATAAAAAACATATATGTATCAATAACAATATAATAATAATTTTTCATCAACAAAAATTCTCTTTACCAATAAAAGCTGCATGGCATAGCATACGGCGTGCAAAAAAATTCACAATGAAATATCTAAACATGCAACATTTTTATTCAGTTGCACGGCATTTATGCAACAGTTGAATTCAATCCATTAATATTCAAAATTGTATGCACAATAAGCGTTTAAAAAATAACAACAATATAAAAAGTGATACTTTGAAATCTGATGAACATATTTGTACAAGACTTTCATCGGACATGAAGGCTAGCTTTTCTTTGTCAGGAGACAAAATAACTGAAGTATACTTTCGAACCGGTGTAGTAAACGGCGGAATCTGAAAGTGATTTTCAAAAAAAAATATTCATTTTTGATAATTTGAATGCAATATTGAAAATTTCCTACAATTTGTTCCGAAGCTAATTCTCTGGATAGTACATAAATTTCATTATCAAAAGCGCAAATCACTTTTGTTTGACGCTCTTTGCTTATCACAACCCAACAACTTGGAATAGTAGATTTCCCTTCAATATGAAAACAAAATATGAAATATAATACAAATATTTCATTCAATCTACCATGCACTTCTCTTGTTCTCCAAAGTTTCGTCTGTTCAACATCGTTCACTAGGTAAAATCGAAGCGTTTTGCACAGCACAGCTAAACCTGTGGCATTGCCAAATGAGTGAAAAGATTGACAAGAAATAATTTTCATTTCCAGAGCTTCCTGTTTGAAATATAATTAAATTGCACAATTATTCATATTTATATTCGTCTACCTTTCCCATGTGAAAGTGATTTCTCAATTTCTCTTCACCACTTGGAGAATAAACTGAAACCTTACCAGAACTTTGTACACAAATCAAATCTTCTGCTCTAGTCCAATTCATATATAACAGATCATCATTTTTCCACTGAAATGAAATTTCCATCTTCAAAAACAAAGTTTAAATACGGTGAATAATAAAAGTTACGTTGAATTTGGAAATAAATTTTCCCGATGGATTATACAATTCAACGTATTTTCGACGTGTTTCTGCATCACCATTCAGTATCGCTAAACATCAGTTGACTGTTGAAAGCTAATCAAAAAGCATTATTATTAATTTAAAATCATTTATTTGAAGTTGCAACTATTTTATAAAAATGTAGCATTTTCCACTTTTTTTAGAATAAACTTCACTTTTTAATGTTTGCATATAGCATTTTTTTCTGATCTGAAATATTTAAATTGAACATAATGGAACAGATGATTACCTATATTTCCACCAAATGAACAAGCAGCATATTCATTCAAAGGAAACTTTCCAATATTCCATGTTAAATCATATATTTTAAGTTTCCTTGAAATGAACAAATCAATTATACAAAAATAACTGTAAATGTAAAATTATTACTGAAAAGTTTCAGTTCCCAATGGGAACCAATCTGCAGTTTGACAAAACATTTAATCTAAAATGAGAACAATTATTTTAAAATTTGTAAAAATTCATCAAAAATTTCATTATCACTGCTGAAAACAAACAGTACCAGTATATTTCAAATATAAGATAAATCAAACAATTTTTATCTTGAGAAACAGTACATTATTTGATTACGCATTTTGAATTTGATATTCAAAAATTAATAAATCTACAGATGAGAAATTTAACATTGAAATGGCAAACAAAACCAGAAAAGTTATTAGCAGATTAGTAACAAGTTGAAGAATCTACAGTTAGGTAGATAATCAGGTATTATCTTAAAATTGATTAGATCGACAATAAAATTTTAACCGAAAAATGAAATTATAATAATAAATTATTCAACTGCTTTATAACTGTACACTGATAAGCATTTATTATTATTACTTATTGATGCAGCCAAAGCAATGAATAAGTGTAATTTTTCATTTCACTTTTGCAATGAAGCACATTTTTCCAAAATCATATGCACGAAGTATTAAAAATGCAATGTGAATTTAGCATTTTTTAAATCAAGAATTCAAAAGTATGCTCAAAGGAAAGGTTTAAGGAAAAAATGTACATTTGTTAATTATGATTATAAATTTGAATAATTCAGCTAGTAGCGCTCAATTGCAATTGTGTTATTGCTTAATAGTTTTGTAATAATTATGACAAAAAGTTTCTTTTTAAAGTAAAATTTTCATTTTTCTAAATTGATCATTTTCATATAATTGTAAATATGTTTAAAATGAGCTTATTTTTAATAATGCTCCAACGAATAAGTTTTCAAATTTCAACATTGTGTTGATATGTCAATCATGGAAATTAAATCATCAATGAACCAATTTACAAGATGTTCCATTTCATATTATTATTTGTGCATGGAAATAAATTTTACTGTTTGTCGAATTGAATGTGAAAAGTTTTCAAATGGAATTCTTTTTTTATTAAAATTTCATTAACAAGGAATTGTTGTAAAAGTATTATGTAAACGGGAAACATTTTTTAAGCAATAAATTTGATTTAAAAATTTAATTAAAAATTAGTTTCAATGTTAAATATTTATGCAGTGTATGTTTGATGAGAATGTTTAGAAAATAATGCAACTGTATTGTAAATTTTATTTCAATGAATCATTATGCAGAAAATTGGATTGATTTATTATCAGCGGTGAAAAGTGATAATCATTAAAATGTTTTATTCCGTTCAAATAAATGACATGCTTTTAGAATGTAGAATAATTTTATGTAAATTAATTTTCATTTGAACAAATTTTATTAAAAATATTTCGAATAATATAAAAATAAATTTAATTGAATTGCAAATGAGTAAATTAGTAAATAAATAAATAAATGCAAGTGTCAAATGATTTTGCAGTTACAGAGAAAACATTTGCTACGTATGGAGCTGGCAGAAACCAGTTGACAAATTTTTGAAGCTAGTTTGTCACAGGAAGGACCAGAAGCACACCGCTGGTGAAGGATTATTCGTCTTTTATCGCTACCCTGTTTATTACTGTGGCAGCAAATTTCCGCTTGTCAGCTCTTGTGGGTTACCTGCATCATTGCACAAAATTTCAACTTCTCGCCATGCTATTTGCATTCATTAAGCCTCTACAATTATTATCAACTGCACTGTTCAACTGAATCACACAAACAGTACAAGCTGCATTCTTCTACATACAAGCTTGGAATTGATTCAAGTAATTATTGTTATTCATTATTTCTAATTCTTTGTTTTAAAAGAATATTCATCCATGTATTCATCTTTCTCTCTCTCTCTCTCTCTCTCTCTCTCTCTCTTGCTGAATTAAATGCAAATATTATAATTTTTAATATATCTAGTATTGGAAAATTTGCATCTATAAACCTGTTTCCGCGTTTCAATAGCAAACAATCATCGAATAAAATACCAAAGCGTACTTGTTTCAATGTTGATTCATATAATCCAAGTTGCTCATATAATTCACTTGAAATGTAAGTTTTGTCATTTTTATTTTTAAATATAATTTTCTTTTTAATATTTCTTTAAATATGATTTTGAAACATTTCGTTTTTATTGAAATTCAACTATAGCAACTAGAAAACTTTTCTCCGTATAAAAAGCAAATCAAATTTAAACATAATTTCTTCTTTCAAAGTAATAATTTCTAACAGCAAGTATTAATTATATCGTAAATGGTATTATTCGTTTACAAATTATGCAACATGTAGTCAATAAATCAATTAATCAAATGCTTTTTTTACCTTTCATGAATCATATTGAACAAAATAAAAACAAACAAAATATGCATATACCTATATGATATTAATTAATAATAGTTGTATTACTGATTAAATAAAAGAAAAATCAAAGCTTTTTTCTAAGTAAACAGCTTTTCACGTTGACCCTCCTAGTAAACTCAGGTAAATGCAAGCCTGGTACAGCTTGTTTTATTGTTTGTTTATTGATCAACGCGCGGCTAGGTTGCTAAAGAAATATTAATAAATAGCTGATATTAATAATTTTGGACATGCCATAATCGTCACCTTTCATTCGTTCTGGTTTTGAATAGAAATCAACAACAGGCAAGCAGTATTCGTTTTATGTAAATATTTTTCACAATTTTGTATTTTTCGCATCAAATTTCCAAATAGCCGAAACATTTCGAAATAAACTAATAAATAATAATCAACATACACAATTATTCAGTGTTTCATTATTTGAAAAAAATTTTTTAATATATTTTTTTAAATGATTGATTGATTGATCGATTGACTGATTGAGTTGCACTTTTACAATGAATAGACGTCTAAATTTGAAATAAATGAATATGAATAATGGCGTTTAAACAAATGTTTATTTTATTTTTTATTTTGTTTGCTATTTTATTTACTGCAAAAAGTGATGAATTTTTTTACAAATGGAATGAAAGCTTTCTTGTCGACAGTTGAATAAATTGAAATCAAAATAGGAAAAAATAGCATTTTAATATCACTTTATAAATTTTAATTTGAAACAATAAATACTTTTTTTTATAAAAAATTTTTTACAATTAAAAATTAATTTTTATTAAAATGTTGTTGCTGATATTCTTTATTGTTTTTTTGTTCTTGAATTTCATTTTTACCAAGAGAACAATGTGTCAAATGTCGTCAGTTGTGATTAAGCCCAACTGTTGGCAATGTTTCAATTATTCAATTTTGTTTTGTTGTTCAGTTCTTTTTTTGCAATAATTTTACATTAATAATTTTTTTAAATCAATTTGGCAGAATTATGAACACTGATTATCAAGATTACAATCTCTTAAAAAACAACTTTTGATATTTTACACATTCAAGTACTTATACATATATTTGAATATAAAATAAATTTAACTTTAAATGATTTCACTGATAATCAAAAAAAAAGGAAAATTCCAATAACTTGTCATTTATTGAAACATTTTTAATCGTCGGAAAGTTTGATTTTTAATTTTACTGGTTTTCCCTGCATTATGCTTCAAAATTAGCCATCTTTCCAAATTTATTTTTACGCAAATGATGCTCTTGCGATTTCACTGAACATCTAAATAAACGCCTGATTTTATTGATTTGCACGACAAAGTTTGTTTTACCATTTCAAAGTTGCACAATTGTACTGCAATTATTATTTTCAACTCTCTTCTCTGAGTGTAACAGATTTTTAAACGTATGAATATGCTTGAAAATAATATTTATTTATTTATTTATATTTTATTTATTTTCCATGTGTTAAATTTTTTACACGTTGTGAAGTAAATGAATATTCAATAATTTGTTTATTTTTTGAAAAAAAAATTTAATTGCCTTTGCATGTAAATAATTTTAAAAAATATTTTCTAAAATATTCCAAAAAATTAAAAAAAAAGTTCAATGAAAAATTGCACAATAGAATTTGTGTTCAAAAGTGAACAAACAAAGAATTTTGAATATTTCTATTTTTCTTTGAAATGTTTGCTTTTTCAACTGCAACAAAGCAAATTTACAAATTTTATTCAACTTTTCAAAAGTTCACATTTCATTGCCTGCAACCATTTTTATTACAATTACAGCTTTGAGTAAATTGAGCAATTTTTTAAAATTAAAGCAACTGACATATTAGCATGTCAAATTTTTCATTCAGTCATTTTCAAAATTTCAATTCTAATCCAAAAAAATATTCTTTCATCATCATAAAATTGTTGATAAAAAATTGAAATTTAATATATTTCCTTTTGTTTTTTTTGTAATATCACTAAATGGCTTATATGCATTAGCATTGTTTAGCAGTATAAAAAGAAATTATATATTTTACGTGATATTATGCCTGTTCAAATAACACGTCATTTTGATTTAATCGAATACACACATATATATGTCTTATTTCTACTTTTGTTTGCCATGGATTTCATGCGCTGCAGTCGTATCGTGATATATTTAATATAGAAACAAATATTCTATATTCTGTATTTGCTATACGCAATTCAGTATCATTTTTCGTTCTTGTATTTCTTAAAAAAAATAAATTGTAATTTAATATTTTGTTTTTCAATTTATCACATTTTAAAATAGATTGCGTTAAATTTTATAAGTTATTATTTTGGATTCGAAAATTTCAAATGCAATTAAATTAAAATTTATTTATTTGCTTAATTTAAATTTAATTTAATATTTAATGAAAATTTTTATTGTTATTTTTTTTTTTGAAATAAATTTTGAAACTTTATATGGTATTTATTTGATAAGCAAGTACAACTATTTGTTTGAATTCAAGTGGAGTTAATATAATATATTGAAAATGTGATTCATATCTTATGTGTGTTTACTTTTACTTGCTATGGTTTCTAATCGCTAAAGTGGACAAAGTGATCATGTATGATGGTGCAACAGTTTTTCGTTGACACTGACTGATAATGCTGTTTTCTTTACAAGCAAACGTCATGCTCATTTTAAAGTTGAACTGTTTGCAAATGTTGTTGCACTTAATTTTACCAATAACAAAAATTTATACACATCCCAAAGTTGTATGAATTGAATTTTGGTTTTTTTTTCTTTAGCAAAAGTGAAAAAAATTGAATAATAATATTTTAGAACTGTAGCGGGTGTTGTTGTTGTTGTTAAACAAAAGCTACATACTGCCGACAAGATGGATAAGAAGATACCTGAATTGAAATACAATCCGACTGAAATGTTGAAAGCCATTTTGGTTACTCATTTTATACTGATCAGTTTGGTGCTAATTGGCAACTGGGTGCCATTATCTTATTTATTTGTCAACGTGATTTTTTTGGCATCGTTGTTTTGGGCACACACGTTTCAAGATGGAGATTCAATTTCACCACTACTTCTCTGCTTGCAGTTGCAAGTCTTTTGCATTCTCATGGATATATTAATTATGGGAACTCGTTTTGGACCCGTTTTCCAACATTCGTCAATTGACCAGTTCAGCTTAGCAATGGCAATCATCAACTTGCTTATACGTTTTATTACCACGTTTCTGTTATGGGATATAAGGCGTCGACGTTATAAAACCCAATTTGCCACCGCCCCATCCACACCGCCCGTCGTAGTTAGCAGCACCGGACCTGCAACATTGCCCGTATCACAAAATTGACCAGAGCCATTCTTTTGTGGTACAATTTTATTTTCTCTTTCATCTTGCACATTTTTATTAAGCAAATTTTGCTATAAATGAAAATTTATTCATTTATTACATTGTTTATCTGTTTCTCTACCCCACCTAGCCAGCAAAAAACTGATTTCTTACTTATTACTAATTCATTACTGTGAGCATTATTTCTACATTCATTCACTCCTTATTGTCAACAACATTTTTTTACAAAAATTAACTTTTAAAAATTATTTATACAATGTGTGATTTAAAATATTAAAAACATAATGATTCCTCAATAATATATTTTTGAGAAAATAAAGCCGATAGACTTGAAGTATTATGAATTCCATCATTATTAAATTCCCGTTATGAGCAGCTTTTTAAATCATATTCTGTGTTTCTACTTTGTTTTTACAACTAACACACCACTGATAAACAACATGATGAGCATAATTTATACTTGTACAGTGAAAACATTAAAATATTCTTGTGCAACAAATTTTCAATCTACTTTAATACTTGATTATATTAATAATATACAATGAATGCATAATACTTATTTTTATGTTTATTTTTTAAAATTTATTCTAAAAATTAAAAGAATAAAATTTTTTTCCAAATTACCACTTAGCATTTAGCACATGACCATTCAGCATAAAATATATTTGAAATGCAACTGATGATAAAAAGTATAAAACCAGTTCAAAAAAATATAGAACCAGTGCACATCTGATATGAAAAAGTTTCATCACAGTATACAACAATAAAAAAGTACAATAAATGTACAGCTGATATACAGCATGTATGCAACTGACATAGAATTACTAAAACCAGTAAATAAAATGTATGTTGTTGTTGAAAAAGTGCTCTTTGAATGTATTTAGCAATATTTTCATCTATAATGGCTTTAATTATCAATTTATTCATGTTTATTATTTAATATGTATGTGTATTTCCGGCTAAATAAATGATACTATTTCCTTGACTTGCACAGCAGCTGCATGAGGCAGTTTAGAATACTTTTATATATAGGCAACGTCGTGTTCTAACGGTTCTAATGATTCACTCTGTTCTTTTGCCTATTTTACAACACATATCATATGAGTAGTTTAACAGTGTAATGGAAGAAGATGTTTTATAATATAATCACACACGTCGAAGTGGCATGTTGAACACAGTTGCTAGCACATCGCTAATCCAGCATTAACTTTAGGTAAATAGATGCAATAGCGGCTTATCAGAATCGCTGAATGCAAGTCAATTTCAGAAACACTAAATTATGCAGGAACAATAAATTCCTTTATAATGAAATCAGTTACTGAAAATTTTTAATTTGGTTGAAATTTCTTTTGGTCTATGGAGTGCTTCTTAATTGAAAAGAAAGATATTACTTCATTTTCCATAACAAAAACTATTTACTTAAATTCTAATAGTAAAATGTTATGCATATTCTACCGCTTTTAATAGAAATAAAAATAAGAAATTCATTATCAGTGAATTACCTGTCAGCAATGACAGCAAGCTCAAAGTTTGGTTCCCATCTTGGACGCCTATATTATTATTATTATTATTATTATCCCTTGGAATCCTGTGCAAACAACAAGACAGGGTGTACGTCATCCTTAATGCTGTATGGTATACCTATGCTTCGCCTGTCAACCTACGCAGTTTTGTGCATTTTGTTAAATTTTGCTAATAGCTTTCTGAAACTGTTGTATATACAAAATGAAATGTAATTTGGAATGAAATACTCTGCTGATAAAACTCCACAAGCATGGTCAGATGTCAGATGGTGCGAAGTTGACATATCTGCGCGGTTCCCTTACAGGTGATGCATTGGGAGTAATCGCAAGTCTGTCTACCACAAATGCGGCAGTTCAAAATCTGAAGGAACGATTCGACCAGCCCTTTTTCGCGGTCAGAAAGCTGGCGCTCGACTTGCTCAACATCAACACCAGTGGATGGACAACAAGGGAGCTCTGTGACCACATGAATCGCAATATCTATCCCCTGGAGGCACTGGAAAAGCATCTCCTCACGGCCGAGGTCACGATGGCAGAATTGCTAATAATATTTGGCAGAGAGAGGCTCACAGTCATGACATGACTCAAATAGGATGAATTGCTGAAGGCGGACAAAAAAATGCGGTCTGATTTGTCTGCATTCCAGCTGTCCATCTGGGACCAGGCAGATGGCAGAGTGGCTGAGTTTTATTATTATCATTATCAAAAAGGGATCCCTGGCAATTCTACCAGCGCGACTAACTCCAACACCCAAAGGGGTGGCTCTCCTGAAGGATGCAGGCGAGCGGCCATGTTCCTCAATGCTTCAGTTGCGGATAGTTGCCCCATTTGCAAAGGTTCACACAAGACGTCAGTTTGTCCAAACTTGCAGAAAACAGATCATCGTGTGGACAGGCATTGGCGAATAAGCATCTGCTTTGAAGTTAGACATCAAGGAAAAGGGTGTGGCCAGCGCGGAGGAAGGTCGGGAAAAAAGAGGAGTGGTGCCTCATCTGCCCGTTACCCAGCAAGAAGGTTTCTTATCTAAAGGACGACAGAAATCAGAAGGTGGAGAGCCTGAGCCCCTAAGAGTAAACTTCGTGTCGTTCAATGACAGACGTTCAATGACAGACTTCGACAGAAGTTCAATTGTCAAATCAGACGGAACTCGTTTGCAGGCAGTCCAGGTGATCGCTCATGGCAACAGAGGCAAGAGGATGATCGTTAACTGCTTGTTCGATACGGCAGCTGAACGATGTGACGGACGAACTTGGATTGAAAGGCAAGACGCTCTCAATTGCGGTGCATGGCTTTGGCAGTAAGAGTTGTGAAGCGCATAAGTCACAATTTGTGCGCTTCAGGCTAAGCCCTTTGGCAGCAGAGCCTCAGCACCCAAAAAAGGCCCTGACCGTTGAGACGTTATGCGACAACATCGTGCGGTCGAAGATCTCGACGCGAGCGAGACAGCATCTCTGCGACTTGGGACTGCCAGAGGAAGAAAGTGATGAAGAATTTCCAGTCACGTTATCATCGGTGTCGACTAGTTCGTCCGCATAATTGGGTCGACGATCATCTGAGGAGGTGAGGATAAGCCAGTGGCTGTTGAGACATGCCTTGGCTGGGCGACTTAGGGACCACAGCCCCAGCACCTCAAACCTCCGGAGTCCGTTGGTCAAGTCTGCGGACTTGGAAAGAGAGAGCAGATCTTACGAAAGTTCTGGGAGCTGGAGGTAATTGGGATTAACTCAGAGCCAGAGGAATCTCAGGCCGACAAGGTTACATATTTCCGTTGGCACACACTTCTTACCGTAATTAGAGATAAACAAGACACTAGAGTACTGTAACTAAATTTCTCAATATAAAATCTTTATAAAATATTCTCTTGTTCAGCGTATTTTATTTGATTTTTTTATTTTAAGTTTAATTTAGCAAAAATATTTCTTTTATTTTTTTCTATGCTTTGTTGTTCATCTTAATTAACAAGCCTATTGATAATCATTAACAATTATTAATTAACAATTCACACTAGCATGCTCCACAAAATATAATATCCAGTATGACTCTCGGCACAGTTAAAAAACAAAAATAAAGAAAAAGGCGACTTCTGAAAGCACTATATATGCAATCAACTCGCATATCAAGTCAGATAAGAAATCTTTACAGTCGAAGAGCTGAGTCCGGCGGTTAGCCTCATGTATCCCTGACCAATAACTAAAAACCTATATTTATTATTACTATTATTTTTATATTCTTTTTGCGCTAACAGGCCTATCAGGCAATTTAATTGAATTTCTTCAGTATGTAAGTTCAGAAAGTGTAGCATCCTGAATATCAAATAGAATACCGTATTCTGATAATGCTGACGTGTCAGAAATCCTTTTTGCGTTGTGGGGTATTAGTCTAGTTGTGTGTTGTGTTGTTTGAAATTAGTCAGATGTTAAATGCCCACACGAGTGACTTTCCATCTAATGTGATTAGACCAGTGGTTCTCAAACTTTTCTGGGCTGCGACCCACTGTAGAAAGCGGTAATTTTTTGCGATGCATATTTTAAAAGGCAAAGGGGTTAAATGAAAGATATGAGTTTAATACTTTTAAATTTTTTGAATTTTAATTAATGATTAATATTTTTAATTGTTAATAAGTATTTGTTAATAATTTGATGGTTAATAAGTATAAATTTTTAAAGAATTTATAATGTAATGTATTAGTATACCCAATTATAATGTATAAGTTTGTTAGTTAAATGCATAATGAGGTGTATGCAAATGGACTTGTTTTCTGTTTTGACTGATGATTTATTTTGATGATGGATTTGACTGACGCTCATACTAATACGTATTAGATTCAGGCGCAGGATGTTGGATAATTGTAGCTTTTAATTCCAATAATGCTGAAAATCCAATTTCGCGCATGTACGAAGTAGTAAAAGAAAGCAGCACTTTTAATGTTGTCAATAATTGAAGCAGTTGGATATGTGTTTTATAGTCATAGCAGTCGGATAGTCAAAGCTGTGTTAATCTTTTACGATCAAAACTAATTTTAAACGAATAAATTTCATCAAAAAACTGATTAAATATTTGTTCGTCTTGTGGATATGCCGGTAGCAACAACATAGAGGTACTGTGAGAAACCGGACAAAAGTAGTGATTTATAACCTGAAAATCATAACTGAATCAAAGTTTAATTGTTTACCCAACAATTTTCGATGAATAAAACTTTCCTTATGAACATAAAGACCATCCCCATCCTTATTTTAGTGCATCACGCGCCCAACCCATAATTTGCTGGCGACCCACCAGTGGGTCGCGACCCACACTTTGAGAACCACTGGATTAGACATCACAAATGATGGCGACAAATCAGAGAAATGGACTTTTTTGAAAGCCTAATGATTTTTCGATAAAAATGAACACCAAAAACGATCATAAGAAGAAACATTTTTTTGTGGTAATGACGAATCGTTGATAAGCTCATCGCCTATGTACGGACTTAACCTGCAGCAGAACGACTTCATTTCTACCGTCGGCACGAAAGCCTGGACTTTGGATGAAACATTAACTGAATTGCCTCCGATTGAGCAGGTATTGTGAATTTATGATTGTTGATGAAATGCAACAGAATTACTTAAATTGTGGAACAATGGATGATCGCAAGAAAAGAGGATTTCTGGAAGAAAGTTCTGGCGTTGCGGAATATGAGAGCAAAATATACAACCAACGTCATCAGAAAGGGTTGGTAACCTGGCAGTAAAAAATAAATTAGGCGTACGTTTTCTTGTCTCAAAAAACTGGCTTAGAGCTTCTGTCTCTGTTTTGGTTTTAACCAACTGTTCAGAATGGCATCACTCGTACCGCCAGTGGTAAAAGCAAACGTTAAAATTTGAATAATGAATTTTTATGGCGATTAATATCGCATAAGTCTACACTTCTGATGCAGCTGTCGAGAAAAAGGTATTGGAACATCAAAATTGTATTTTATGTGGAACGTCAGTGCGGTGAAGGATCATCCGCTCATTTCTGAAAGAGCACATTAATACACTACTTTATGGACTTGCTATTAATAGCGAAATGGCGTCGCATTGCGTGTGTGCATTATAGGCGGAAACATATTCTTGCACTGTCTGGAACCAATTTCTGAACCTTAAAAATTACGGTTTATTGCACTAGGACGATTGGCGTCCATATTTCTTGCTTAACACTGGCGAATGAGGCCTGTTATTCTTGTGAGTATGGTTGTTAGTCAGCCCATGGAGCATCCACTGGCGCTGGGCTGTAACAACTGCTTACTTACCAAAGTTTACAGTGATGTAACTTGTCACAAGTTCTGAGCCATTGGTTTTTGACTTACCAATCCTGCAGAAGTGAGAATGGAACTTCATGAAGATACAGAAGTATTTACTATGATTACATTGGAAATAAAGAAACATTTATCAGCATTTGACAGAAATATTAATTATTTCCAATGATAAATCATTATTTGCACTTTTTTATCCAAGTCAACAATAAGTAAGTGCAGTCGAACTTGCTTAAGTGCACAAGGTGTTTGCCTAACAAAATTCAGTTTGTGGTGGCAAAACTGAAAAGATCGTTTAACTGTGTTGTGTTTTTCTGCAATGTGGATGGTTCAGAAAAGCACGTTTATGTGATCAATCGATCGAGTTTACGATGTTGCTTTCGCAACGAAAGTATCCCAAATATTTAGAGGTGGATGACCAGCAGTATATGGTCTGAAATACTGGTAAAAGTGGATAAAACAATAGCTAAACAAAAAAGAAGAATCATGTTGTTTGCGGACAACTTACCTTGACGTTGTTCTTCACAATATAGAAAGCATGGTTCGAAAACAACTGCTGGCTATTGAGCGAGGAAATCTGTCGTTATTACTGGCCAGGATACAACATATAGACAACTGTTGTGATCAAAACATCATTTATTGTTGTTGTTATTATTATTGTTTGTGTTGTTTTGTTTGAAATAAAGCGTTGTGAAATATGCTTATGAGTATCTCTTTAATGTGATAATTAAATGCAAAGTTGTGTGATTGATGAGCTGTTTTACATCGCAGCTTGAAATGGTAAGCTGTAAGCCGGTAGTTTTCAACCTGTATCAGCGCACGCTTTTCCTAATAAAAGTTATGCAGTTAATGCCCCCCCCATCAAAAATAAGAGTAGTGCATATGCGGTATGCATTCTGCGTATGCAAGGCAAATTGTTGCTTCATGGTTGCATCAAGACGAGCTACAGTTCATTATTATTGTAGTACAAAGGTAAATGATAAATTGTGCTCAGCTAAAGCTGTTAAGCTAAAACTAAGATGACTATTAAGAAAAGGCTGTTTAAATGTAGCCTACAGTAGACCAAACTGTGAGAAACAATTCACTGGAAAACAAAAAGTCACCAGCATCAAAATAAAAATGATTACTATGATATGCAGGCGAGCAGTTTGTCAATGCATTATAAATAACATAATGATCTTGGTATGATTGACTAGGCATGAGCTTAGGAGCTGCATGAGATAAGTGCATAAGCTCTGAAAGTACATCACAGTACAGCAAAAATAAACTTTCGCCTGCACCTGCATGACTAAAAATTCTAACTTGTCAAGCCTCCCCTGGAACCTTCATACGCCCTCCCCCCTGGTTGAGAAACACTGCCGTAAAGAAATGTTTATTCTCAGAGCAGCACATTTAGCATTACATTATAAATTAATCAACTGATCATTTCAATGTAATTTATATTTATGTAATATTGTCCAGTATCTAACGCTAAATTGACTGTTGACAACGACTGATTTTTTTAGTTTCATCAATTTGTAAAGAAGCATTTTTTTAAATTTTGATTTAATATAATATAACAATCTGTACTTGGTGATATTTTTCGAAACTTAATACAAAAGCATTAAAATTAAAAGTCATATATAGCATAAACAATAATCAACAACAAAAAATAGCATAAATTATTAGAAATAGAAGCACAGACGACGACATGAACAATAAAATTCAGCAGTGGACTAAGTGGACTGAAACAAAGCACAGAAAATAACGAAATTGTTGATACGACGAAACTAACCGAACACTAGTTAAGAGATCAAGAAAAAAGGATTTTATCGATCACGGCTTAAGAAATTCAGTCGATCAGATAAAACAGACATAAATCTTCAGAATTATTTGATATGCTGCACGACTGTCTTTTACGCTTTTGTCAGTTATAAGCATGGCCAAAAAAAATTATTTTTAATAGAAAAAATTAATATCATTACAACTTCTAAAAAATATTCCATTTAAATAAATATAATTTTTTGAAATTGTTTATTCTCTTTGTTTTTTATTTATTGCAATTTAAAACATTTAACCTGATAAGCATTATACTGTAATTTTTATTCTAAAATGTCAAGTTTACCAAATTTGTTGAGAAAGTTTTATGTTAATTTCCGGTTATTTAGCTCTACCACTTTTTATAATCCATCTAAAGAAGATAAAAATTCTTCATTAGAAACTAAACGAGCACGACTTCTGTATCAAAGCAAGAAGCGTGGCATTCTTGAAAATGACTTAATATTGGGGTGTGCTTTATCTTTTTCTTATAAATGCTTTATTTAACTAAAGTTGTTTCCAACTATTGCTTTGTTATAGCATTTCATTTTTAGTAAATTTTATGAAGAACATGTAAATTCGCTTACTGCCGATGATTTAAATACATACGACCAATTAATTAATGGCGAATATAACGAATGGGACATATATTACTGGATAACAGGTAATATGCGAAAATTATAAATGGCTCGTGCTTGCGGTTAACATCAAAACTTATATATTTACAAAATTTTTATTTTCTATGTAGTTTTAATATATTTGTGAGTCGTTTTAGAATTTATGAACTGATTGTAAACTTTAAATTAAAATTCATATTTTTAGGAAAGAAAGCGATACCTGAAAACTTGGAGTCAAATGTTATGCAAATGCTAAAAAGTTATGTGAAACGAATGAATTTACAAAAAGCTTCATCTTTTTAGACCGTTGATTTAATTTATTAAATTTACTACTAATTTAATACTAATTAGTAAATTCTAATCAATGACGTTGGCGCTACTTTAATACTCTTATAATGTAAAGCTTTATCAAATCACTAAAGTTTAATCACGAACAATTTGCATTTAGAATGAATGCTAGATTTTGCAAGGAATCATTGTATTATGAATTTTCTATTGCATCATACGTCGACTTGAGTAAATATTTCATAGTCATTGTGTGTATTCGTTCACAGTGGAAATTATATTCACAACACTTGCAAAAATGTTTTATAAAGTTGAATGGATTCGATGGTTTTCAAAGTTGAGTAATGCTTAATTACCGGGTAACTGACTCACAAAATATTTACCAATAGAGTTTTTGAAATTGGAACGAATCCTCTATTTAAAAGCGTGGTTCACTTCATAAAAGTTATTAAAATTAAATAAAACCGTAGTATATTGAAGATATGAACAACTTCAAAATTATATTATCTATGGTGATTATGATATGATACTGTATGGTGTAAATATGTCTCATATATTTATGTAAATTATAAATATCATTAAAATGTAAAAAGTACACGAAAAACTTTAGGTTACAGAGTTTTATGTTGTTGTTACCCTGATTAAGCTTGAAAGTACTTTTCCTACTGTATCAACTGTAAATGTAACTTTCATTTACACTAAAAAATTGAATATGGATACTTTTAATCTAATTGAAAAGCGCCAGCAGTTAAAAATTATTCGTAAATATTTACAAGAAGTCATTTCGACTGCAAAGGATAAACTTTTAGAATTGCAGGTAATTCAATATTTTATCAATAACTGAATTAGCGTTTTATTTTATACGTAGCTGAGCAGCGTATTTTTATTAAGGAATAAATTTGAAGGATTATATTATATTATATTATATTATATTATTTTATTTTATTTTATATTATTTCTTTGATATGCTTTAGGCAGAAGCTGAATTAATTACAAAGATTATGGATAATGAAGAAAACAAAAATAACTTAGAGCGAAGCAGAAGAGTTTTGTTACAATGATGATATGGAAAATTATGATATTTGTTTGTTGAATCAGTCATGATTTTGATTATATGAAGTGTGAAATATGCAGGCTACAGTTGTGTTTTTAGTTATTCTCTATTATATTACATAATATGTGAAATGAATATCCATAATGTCAAATAATAAACTTTGCAACCTCAAGTGTCATATTTTCAAATCGGACTAAGTTTAAAATTCTCACTGTAACCCTTATCTTTATGTATTTTACGTAGATCGTTTTAAACTGCAAAATGGATGCCAAATAATTATAATACAATATAATAATTAACATGTGATCATTTTTTAGCACTTCGCAGCTTATATTAAAAAGTATTGAATTAACATAGCTGAAACATCAACTTCGCAGAATTATGAAAGTTTCGAAAACAGATGCCTCGGGAGGGGATCGAACCCTCGACCTTGAGATTATGAGACTCACGCGCTACCTACTGCGCTACCGGGGCTGCATAAAATTTGTCAAATTTTATTATAAGTACAATAATTGTTAATAAAACGTTTCAGTTATTAAGAAATTTTTTCCCAGCACCTTCTAGTCAAAATATAAATTCCGGTGGGCAAAAACGATATGTATTGTAATTCGTTCCTGACGTTTTTCTCAAACTGATCTAACAGGGGAAGATAGCAACGCTCTGTTTGTTCCAGAACTAGCTAAAGAAGAGGCAAAACCACCGGTATGAGCACTTGCTCCCTGCATCCACCTTGTACATATTGCACAGTAGAAAACACCCAGCTGGCACTTGATTATCAAAAAAAAACTACGGTAAAAACAGCACGACGGAGATTATTAGGACTGTTGATCCAGTTTGTTGACTTTGTGGTGGTTTTGATTTTATCTTGGTGATTATCTTTATCTCCTAATAAAGTATTCTAATGTGATGTGCTGTTATTCCTTCTGCTGTGTTGGATGTCGTCGAATAATCGCGGCGTTGATATAAGGTCAACCCAGATTCCGATGACCGTCGCATTGGCCCTGAAACGCAACCAGACCCGCCAGCTTCCACTGATGGAGCATTAAACTGTGAACAATGGAACCACAGTTAATCAGTTCAAGAGTCAGGGTTTTTGCCATATAGCTGTCACGACTCCGATGGTCAGCTAAGATGAACCGGTAATGACACCACAGTCGATCAGAAAGGAGGCCCCCAGCTCAGATGTCACAGAGATGGATAACTGCCGAAATCACGCTAATTACTGATCTACGGCGTCTAATCTATCAGAATTGGAGTTGGATCAACACCTCAGATATAAATATGAGCGAGGAAACTGGAAAACGGACACTTTGGACAAAACTGCACCACGAGGACGCTCGAATGAATCCCTGATTTTGTCTCCCTGTTGAACTCTTCTCTCACGTGCCAATAAAGTGAATCGTCCTACCCCAAGTGTTTGAAATGCCTATCGTAAAGATCAATACAGAATAAGATGTTCAAGTTCAAGCTAAAGGATTTTGACCAGTAATTTAATTAATACAACTATATACAGTGGAACTCGGTTATAACGATATCTCGGCTATTGCGATAGAAATAAACTTAACCATAAATCTATCAATAAACTAAGTATATGTATGTGTAATGGCTGTTCCTCGTCGATAACGATAATCAAGTTCCAGTGGACTGTATAATTAACCCGCGGTTCGACTATTTGAACCAGTGAGTTCTATCTTCGATGTACGGTTCCTTCTTTTGGACCCGCGTCGTAAGCTCCAACGACTTACCTACAATCTCTGCTGATTCCAGTCACGTTTTCTTCGGTATTCCTTTCAGTCTTTCGAATATAAAGACCAAAAAAAAACAATCTCGAAAAGAACACCAACGCTTTATTCGACTGGAAATCAACTAACTCACTCACTCACTAATCGCTAACTAACTATATATATATATATATATATATATATATATATATATATATATATATATATATATATAACACACACACACACACACGAAAAAAACAGACTACAATAACAATTGGGTCAACTATATCGGGTTATTTCTAGACAATAACAACTGATCAGCTATATCAGGCTGCTTCTAGACAGTATCAACTGTTCGGCTATATCGGGCTGCTTCTAGGCAGTAGCAACTGTTCAGCTATATAGGGCTGCTTCTGGACAGTAACAACTAAGGTCAGCTATTTCGGATTGCTTCCAGACAATAACAACCATGGTCAGCTATATTAGGTTACTTCTTTCTTCTAAAAATATCTTGTCATACTGTCGATTATTGACGCTCAGGTTTTATCTTCAGTTGGAATCTGCAACAGTATGCAAACTTGGTTATAACGATACTCGGCTACAACGATCGAAATCTCTGTTCCCAAAGCCCATCGTCATAACCGAGTTCTACTGTATCAGACAAAACAAAATTTAATACATCTGTGATTTTTCAGTGCAATATCTGCACTAATGAAGCTGGAATTTTTATGTAGCTGTTCATATGTTTTATGAAGACAAATTTGTTGAAATAAAAATAAATTTATTTAATCTTTAAATTTGTAATTAAATTATGTTTTACATGTGATAAGCTATTTAGAATTGTCTCTTACTCAAAACTGAGTTTATCATAAAATTTTTGCAGTTTACAAAGCTACTGAATAACAGTAGTTATGAATATCAACTTGAAAAAAATAAATCTTTTTTGTATTGTTTACTGTAGCTTATACTGTATTTTATTTTTTATTGCTTTTTGTAATATTGATGTTTTAATTAATTACTCCTTATCTGGCGGAAAACTTTGAGCTTGTTTATTAACATAGTAATGCGTTAACTCTTTTATTATTTTTTTAGTCATTGATATATCTGGCCTTTGATCATCATATGGTTTTTAGTATCATAAGTAATGCAGCTTTGAAATTTAGTAGTATTTGTATTTTGAATTATATAATTTTTTAAACTTAGTTTCATGTATTTGATTTATCGAATTGTATATCAGCATTTTGAACTTATTAATAATGTAGTGAACTCTGCATTGTTATAAATCAGTTATATTGATTTTATTTTAATGTTTTTTGTTTAATTTTGAAATAAAGCATCTGCTAATTTTATTAGATTTTGTGACTGTGCAGCATTTGATGTGCACCACTTGTAATTTACATTCATTGCAGTAAGGTAATTGATTTTCACATTATACTTAATGATGCTTTTAACACGTTGCAAATTACGTTTTAGCGCCAGTCGATCTGTTTTGGTTGTAAAATGACAGAAAGGATATCTTCGAGATATTCTTTGTATGAAGGTTCCAGTTCCTTGTATTCACCGAATTCCTTAGGAAGTATGTTTTTGAATAATTATTTTAGTTTTGAATGGTTTTTTCATAGGAGAATCTTTTAAACATTGTTCATCGAGTGCTGCAAGTGTCCGATCCTCTCGGTCTAGTCGTGCCGATGGTTGCTTTCAGCACGTGCAAATGACTGCTTTTGCCAAATTATCCCGTTATTTTCGACGTTTGGTGAACTTTAAACACATGGATTTTGAATTTGCTATTTGGCAAATGTTATATTTATTGGTATCTCCGCAAAAAGTGTACAGAAATTTTATGTACAGAAAAAGTACTTTTATTCAACAACAAATTATTTTATTATATTTATCATTTGTAATTTTATTCAGGAACGAAAGATCAGTGGGCAAGAGATGATCCTGCATTTTTGGTTATGCTTAGTGCTGCATTATTCTGTAAGTGAAGTGCTTTCTTATTGAAATTTCATCAATGACGAAATTTTTTAATTCACTGTAGAATAGAATTATAATATTTTAAAGATAGTGAGATAATGTATTTTTGAAATCTTGCAAACTGAAATCAGGAAGATTTAGAAAGAGTTTTAAATTTAGTAAAGTTCAAATTCAAAATCAAATTGTTATTGTAGTGTCGTCAGTGCTTTACGCAGTATCATTATGGCTTTCGTTTACTGGTTTTATAAAGTTCTTTCTCTGGGTTGTTTTTGTCGATTGCATTGGAACAGGCATTTTGTTTGGCAGTGCCATATGGTAAGATTGCTATATTTTGCATGTGAAAATGTGAAAAAATATAATGATATGTATTCTTTTACATTCAGGCTCTTTTGCAATTATTTCCTTCGCAGAACATCTGATCAAGACGTGGAATGGGGCTATTGTTTTGATGTTCATCTGAACGCATTTTTTCCTGTTCTGATTTTTCTTCATGTAATTTTGCCGGTCGTCTATCCATGTAAGTTGGATTATGTTTAGCTGTAATGTAATTTGATGTTTAAAAATTTTTTAAACTTTTTCATTTTCTTTATGAATGAAGTACATGCTGTTTTATCAAATGCAGTGTACAAGGAATTTTGATTTATTATTGTTTTTTGTGTTGTATTTTTATTTGAAGTAATATCGGATGGATAAGTTTATATAAAATTTGAGCAATAGAAGAGGTAACGGTGATTTTAATTTGATATGGACTTTTTCTCATTTCAGTTGCGAAAAGCATCACACTTCTGGGATGCATTGTTGGTAACACGCTGTGGTTCGTGGCAGTTTCTTACTATATTTACATAACATTTCTCGGTTATGCAGGTATTTTTATGTTTGCATCTTCATTATGCATTTGTGTAATATGTTGTTGTTTTGCAGCGTTACCCTTCTTGAAGAATGTCCATTTCTTTCTTTATCCGTTCACATTTTTCTTCATTTCTTACGTAGCTATTCTGACATTGCAATGGTCTATCTCTGATGCAATTATAGATTTTTATCGCTACCGCATTGGTCATTAACACATACTGTATTGTCGTATATTTTTGTTCTATTGTACTGTATTGTACTGTTTTTATTATACTGGTGCTGTATCGCAATGTTGAGTGCTTTTATAAGCATGATGATGCAAGTGATGTTTGGATGTGAAACTAACTTTTACACATAAAATAAATATCCTTGAACCATTTGTTAATATCATTTTTTTTTCTTCAGTAAAACGTTGTTGTTGTTGTTGTTATTTTGGAATTTTTTGAGATGAGAAAATTGTTTTTCTATTGAAAAATGTAAATCTAGTTTGTAAATTTAAAGTTTATAAATTTATTTGTTCATCGCAGTATGCTAATTGTATAAATTGTTTGTTCCGTCCAATCAGAAGAGCAGAATAACTGAAATTGAACGGTTTCATACAGCGTGAAAGATGCATGAAAAAAGATAACAGCATGCAGATAAATAGAATTGAAATTTCATTTGCAATTTCATTGCCATTTTAAAATGTTTGCATTTTAAAATATTTTTAATGACAATTTTGAATTCACATCATCATAAAATTTGAATAATTTTTTTTTCAAAATTCATTTACAATTTTAACTTTTGAAACATATTTTGATTTCAGTGTTATTTATTTTGGAATTTGTGAAATTTTTCAAAAATTCCAAATGTATTGCTTGAAAAATTTTCAACACAGTGCGACAAGTATCTGTTTCCATATTTCTGCGTTATTAGAAGATTTCTGCATGTAAAGTAGAAAGAGAATAAGATGCAGATTTGATAAAATGCAAATCTTATTTGAAAATGGAAAAATTTGTTATTTGTATTATTGTAATCATTGTTCGTTGAACAATGTTGCATTATATTTCAATTTTGTTCTTAATGATTTAATAAATTTTTAAAATTTAACGAGAAACAACAGCATCTATGCACATAGAAATATGCAATTAAAATTGATTTGTGAAAATTATAGTCTGCAAATAATGGTCGTAGAAAGGAAATTTATTGCTCATTCAACTTTTATGCCAAGTTGAAAATTGTATTTCCCTCTGAAGAGAAAATTATTAGAACATATTTTACTTTTTGTTCATCATAAAACAGGCGCACATTTGAATGAAGAGCTAAATGGAAATTGTTTTAAACGTCAGAATTCTCTTCACACTTTCAAAAATGTGTTTGTTAAATTTATCGATCAACTGCTGCAATTTATCTTTTCATTTTAACTGTTGTCATTTGTTAAATTTTGCACAATCTTTTTTTTTGTGTGTAGAAATTATTTTCAAAAAGAAGAAATAAATTTTGTTTATTGTTAGATGAAAAGCATACTATTATTATTATTATTATTAT
Organism: Trichinella pseudospiralis; assembly: GCA_001447645.1. NCBI lineage: Eukaryota > Metazoa > Nematoda > Enoplea > Trichinellida > Trichinellidae > Trichinella > Trichinella pseudospiralis. The sequence goes on along the minus strand of JYDV01000003.1, from coordinate 383,169 downwards.
TATTATTATTATTATTATTAGTGGTGTAATTATTTTTATAGTGCACGCAATACTTGCATGCACAGTTGGTTTTCACTTGTGACTGCTTACTATTATTACATTGGTCAGTGTAAAAATTAAATTACTTGAAAAACAGCTGCTGTTTAGAACATTTTGCATAGATGCGTTGCAATTGAATAATTCAAATTTTATTGTTGCTGGAAAAGCAAAAATTCAATGCATCCTTTCTGTGATGAGAAAAATAATCAACTTGAATCAATGGTGAACTTGGTCATTGGACTGATTTGCAGCCTGGTTCCTTTGGCTGGCTTGATTTGGATTCAACTTTTCCTTGGATTTTTAAATTTAAATCAAAGCAATTCATTATTGTATTTTTGCAATTGTTCAAATTTTCCACTTGAACACTTCTTTCTGTTCAGTTAAAAACTCTTGTTCCTGTTGTTTTAGCAAAATAAAAAACCAATTGCACTTTGATGATGAGCATGATCACTGGATGCTAGGTCAAGCTTAACGATGGATTCATTGTTTTACATTAAGCCGGAGCCGGATTAAGCCAGCGTTCAATAAATAATTGCACGACCAAAAAGAATAAAATGTACTGATTGTATCCAAATCAATGCTTTTGCAATCTCTTTTTTTTCCAGTCACTAACACGCATCTTTCTTCATATAGCTTTGTTCCGACAATTTTGCCCTGCTTGTAACCTTTCCCATTGGTTTGCATACGAGGTCAGTGAAACGAGCCCAAGGTCGCCATAATTTTCGCTTTTTCTGCATCACTGTTTTGATTGGTCAAATTTTCAGCTCCGCCCATTGCTGTGGATGCTGGAAAATGAAATGCGGCGATGATTAGAGATGCCGAGGTCAGCCAGGTTAATCAAACTTGTTGATTTTAGCCGTACCGAACAACAAACTCTCTCCACTGATGCTTCTTCATACACTGCCACTTTGGGAATGTCGATTCACACTGTGTAATTGAGAATGCGGCAGAGATGTTTTTGCATAAAGCAGCTGATGCTTCTTCTCAATTTATTCATACATTGTGCTTGTTGTGAGTTTGTACAACGATTTTCAGTAGCTGAAAATGAACCGGCTGGTACGATTCTTGGTCGATTATCCACTAACAATACTGCTTTGACTTTTGCAACGATAAATCAGGCAAGATTCGTTTTTTTCTATCCTCCAGAAAGTGATGTAGAACGTGCTTTGGCCGTGGATGATAAAACAGGTGAAATTAGTACAAAAAAGCCTCTAGATCGAGAACAACGTTCTAGTTATGTTTTTTTGGCGATACCTGTCGAAGGATCTGAGGGAATTCGAATTTTAGTCGACGTAATAGATAAGAATGACAATCCGCCTAAATTTGCCAGGCCGGCTTATGTTGAGCTAGATGTGAGCGAGTATGCTAAGATTGGTTCTGAATTGCCTTTGCCAGCGGCCGTTGACGCAGATTTGCCTCCTTATGATGTGCAAAAGTATCAGATTGTTAGTGGAAATGTGAACAACGCTTTTCGACTCAGTACTCGCAAGATCAACAATATGTTGTATGTAAATTTGAAGGTGAATATGCCGCTTGATCGAGAACAACGAGAACGGTATATATTGAAAGTGTCAGCTTCAGACGGAGGTCAACCGCCGTTGTCTGACGTTTTGACTGTCAATGTAACCATTGTGGATGTGAATGACAATGCACCACAATTTGACAAACCACGCTATGACTTTCACGTCAACGATGCTCGTGCTATTACGTTTGGCAGTCCGATTGCTGCAGTGCAGGCTAAAGATCCGGACGCTGGAGTCAACGGTGAAATAGAATATTCATTAGCACCAAGCGCTGTTAATGATCATCGACTTTTTTCAATTAATCCCAAAACTGGTCTCATTTCTTGGGCTTCCACCCAACAGATGCAAGCTCGTCATTATGAACTGTTAGTCATAGCAAGAGACGGTGGACAACAGCCAATGGAAGCCAACTGTTTACTACTGATATCTACTGCATCTTCATCTGTAGGAAAAGTCTGGATGAGGACAGTTTTTCTCAGCTCAGATGGATCAGCATCAGTACTGGAAAATACTACTTTAGGAACTTTAATATTCCGAGTGTCCGTTTCAAATGCTCAAAAAGCCAATTTGCGTTGTGAAATGAGCATAGAAACGGATGATGGGAAAGATGTTTTCCAAATTCAAACTAGCGATGACATTCATTACGTGACATTGCAAAAGGAGTTGGATCGTGAACAAAAGCAAAGCATCAATGTAACTCTTCGGGCTCAGAAATGCAATCCAGGGAACTTTTCAATAAAAGAGAACATTGAAATTATGATTTTGGACGTAAATGATAATTCTCCACAATTCACTCAAGCTGTATACGAAGTGGAAGTGAGCGAGAAAGCTTTGCCCGGAACGTCGGTATTTCAAGTTCAAGCTCATGATGCAGATAGTGGTGACAACGGGCGTGTTCACTATTCACTAATTTATGATGATAAAAGTGATCAACGTTCAAACAGATGGTTCAAAATAGATTCTCATACTGGATTGATAACTACGTCTGATTTGGTCGACTGCGAAGTAAGCTACAATCCAAAATTGACTGTATTGGCTGAAGACTACGGACAGCCAAAATTAAATAATACCGCCGTTGTGTCGGTGACCATACTGGATGTCAACGATAATCCACCATTATTCGACAAGCAGCTTTACAACATTTCGATAAGAGAAGATGAAAAACTAGGATACTGTTTTACACAGGTAAGTTTTAATTTTTTTTTCCAAAGAATGTATTAATGTGTATTATTCATTTAAAAGAGTTTCAAGTTTTTAAATTTTTCTCATTTCTGATTTTTTATGATCTTCTTGCATTGAAAAAAAGAAAATTAAGCGTTGAAGCAATTTCAAAGCAAAGTGAACAAAAATTTAAATTTTACTTTATTGTAAAAATTATTTATATAATCATGTTTTAATTGATTTTTTTAATTTTAAGAATTTTTCAAACATAGTTATTTTGACAGTTTATTTATTCATTTACAAGTGGTCATACATTTCATTTGCATTAAAGTGAATTTTAAATGTTCTGAAATGAATTTAGATAACAACAATAAGTAACAAATTAAAATCATATTTTTATTTGATAATTTAAAATGTTATAAACTCCACAAGAAATTATATATTTTACAATGTAATGAATAAAATTAATAATTGTTTTAAACTTGACGTTCATCAAAAAAATTTTCACTGAAGTTTGCTCTGCTGACTGCTCAGGTGTAAGTGCGTAATAATGTGATGGAAGTAAAAAGTCTTTTTGGATTTTTTTTAGATTTGAAGCAGTGCAGCGGCTTCTGTTATAACTTTTGCTTTCACTTTTTGAAAATCACAAAATAAACGGAAAAAACATTATTATTATTATTATTATTATTATTATTATTGCAATATTATTGACGTTACAATGATGAAATTTATTTCTGTGCTAAAAGTTGATTGTGTTTAACGTATTGAAGTATCATTATAATAATTAATTATAAATGAAGTAACATTTCTCATCATCAACTGCTAAAAAATTTATTTTTAAAAAGAATTTTTAAATATTGATTGCAAATTTTTAATTATTATGGCTAACTTTAAGTTATATTAATAAAATTAATAAAGCTATTTGAATAAAATTAAAATACATTAAAATTTCATTTAAATTAAAATGCACAGCACTGTACCGCTATTATTTTTTACTGATGCGCTATTTATAATATTTTAAATATTATAAATTAAAAAATTAAAAATGTCAACGCACCTGTTTTCGTGATTACTTTTCATATTTTTATATTAAATGTCTTTATGTATTTTATAGTTTGCAATAAATAAAAGGAAGTAGTATAATGTTCTTTTAAAATTGAATGCATTTTTTAATGGCATAAATTTTTTTGATTCTTCTTTCTTTAATTTTTCAAGTCTCAATAATTAAATATTTTAATTGCAAAACACCATTAATGTAATGTCCAAATAATCATTTCCAAAAATCCATTTAATCTTTAAATCTTTATTAGCTTAGGTTATTTTATTTATTAATAAATAAAATAATAATGATGCCTTCTTTAATGAAACATTTCGAAGTGAACTTTGCGGCAAGCAAATGAACATTTTTCTTCATTTTTTGTGCTTTTCATTTTTCAAAAAAATGTTTTCTAATGAAAAATAATTTTCATATAAGTACATAGTAGATGCATGGAGAAAATTGGAAATATTTTCTGGATCATCAGTAATAATGCTTCAATTAGAGCACTTGAATAAATGTATTCGATTTTCACTTATACAATCGATTTGCTAAAAGATTACACAATATGAATCCTCCAAATTTTAGGGTTTTTCAGCTCATGCTTGTTCATGCTCTTGTTCTTACAACTGCTCATAGGGTGCTGCTCATTATCTCTTCAGTCAGCTCACTCTGCTATTGCTTTCTTTATTGGTAATCGAAAAGATCTTTGCCATAGGCTTCTGGTTTTCTCTTGTGTCAATTTGCACTGCAAATAGCCGTTCAAATTACTTATATAGGAACCAATTTAACTTCAAAAACGATACATATAATCCAAATCGCACTTAGAAACCATCTAATGACTGATCGCTTGAATAATGTTCATTTTCTAACATCCTTGGTGTTTCATTTGTAAAAATATTTTTGCGTAGTTTTGCTAGTCTTGCAACAAATGCTATAAAAGATTTTGCTTTTGATATGCAATGTGATTGAGCATTGATAAAAGTGTAATTTTTTTTGTTAATATGCGATATTTTGCAGTCGAGGTAACGCTATGGGAAATCAAATGCTCTGATCAATAACAGATCAGAGTTAAATTTGAAAATCACACTTTCTGAATCGAGGAATTGTTTTTGCATCAGGATGACAGTTTTGAAATTGAGTCTGAGAAAAATAAATTTTTCATTTAAAAATTTAAACACTTCATTTAAATTTATAAGGATGGAAAATATGTTTTGCATGATGGCTGACGAAAGCAACCATCAATCTTGATCCATGCCTGTTGGTTGCTAGCAGGGCAGCAGTAAATCCTTGCAGTCAACAAGAAAAAGTCGACTGTTGTCAGTTGTTCGCACATTTCAGAGAATTTAAGCCCAGCTTTGAGGAACATGATTTTTCTAGTGTTGTTCCAATTTGATCTAGTCTGAGGACAAATTCTCAACGGTCTCTTGCTTGCAAGAGTGATTAGCTTTCACAAAAGTAACAAACTAAGGTAAATATTGCAACAGCTGCATGCCAGTAGGCCAAAAGTGTAGACATTGAAGAGAGCATAGTTGCTGCTTATTGCTTGCTCGTTGAAGCTCACATTTGCAGACTGACAATTTCAAATTGCCGACTTGAATAAGCAAGTTTATTGCTAGCACATTAATCGGTCTGCATAGGATGCATTGTCCACCAGAGAAGAATCGATTGACACCAAAAAGCAGCTATTGTGCTGTAATTGCAATATTTCAGCCTTACATAACAAACTTATCCGTTAACAATAGTTAATTCTAACTTCCGTTTCATTCTGGGGCACATTTTTATGGCAACCATAATTTCCTGAAATGTCAATGGCTTTTGCTAAAGTCACCGACTACTAGCGTGTGAATGTGGACTGCTATTAACTCGGTCTTCTTTCATGATGCTAACTTTTGATAAATGTACAATTGTGATATGAAAATATCATAACTGCCTGTTTAATTTTATAATATACTGTTTTTCAAATTGAAATATCAAGTTCATAGGTAATTTTCAAAGGACATGACCTTCTAAGTAACTCTCATATTAAGAAAAGTTTTGAAAACCGTATACTGGTTACAGCTGAAAGTAAAATAAACAGTTTTTTTACACCAAGTGGCAATTTTATATGAAATGAAGCAGTATAAAATATTTTCAATTGATCCTTCGCTTGGCCTGTAACCACCATCGCTATGCTTTTTCTTCAACGTCGAGGTCATGCTATTGTGAACAGCTACAATAAAATTCTCATCAAAAAGAGGCTAATCCCGCTGGATTTTGTATCGACTAATTTTTCGATGAGGGAAATAAAATAATTCTCTTTACCCTCATCTTCAGCAAAATGACCCTTTTTATTTTTTTTCTGCAATAAACCAATGTCCTCTTTATGAGCAGTAGGTCAGGGAACATGTGTTCAACAGCTAGCTAGCTGCTCGATGCTGATGTCGCGTCAAAATTGCACAGTCCAATAATTTAAACCAATTTATTGTCTTTTTCCCCGTATTTTTTTTGAATGAATAAATCAGTTACTGAAATAGCACTTAATTGAATTGCTCTTGTAATTTGTAAATTTATATAATTAAATAAATGGAAATTTTCAATAAATACTTATAAAATTAAATGTAAAAAGAGATAAAAATCGACCATGAAAATCTGTTGCTATAACTACACAAATAAAATATGAAAATTAAAAGAATTTTTTCTAATAATATACTTTCATATAAAATTTCAGTAATTTATTGACAAGAACACTCTGTGACTGCAAGGAGAATACAATACTGCATAATTAGGTTGCAATCATGTAATTTCATCTACCATATTAAGCAAAATTTCACTGTGAGTTGTGGATGATTCATTTGAATCTGAAATATCTAGACTTTGCAAAAGTTTCATAGCTTCTGCTGTGCGTCTTGTAGCATCTATTCGAATTTTATTGGTGACAGATTTGCATTTGAAAGTATCGTCTTCTTTAATAACACTATCCATATCTGACAATTTTGAACAGCCTTCTTCTTTCTCTTTGTTTTCATCATCTTGCTGTTTATCATCATCATCTTCTTCTTCATCTTCAAAAAGAGTCAATTTCAAGCAGCCTTTACTTTCTGTAATTTTTTCTATAACAAAGGATGCTTAGTAAATAATTGAATAGCCGTATGTGATTTAGATGGAGTAGTAGTTTAGTGTTCAATTATTCCAACGCTGCAAGCATTCTACTGTAATTGTTAATTAGTTTTCAACTGATGAAGAAAACGAATAAAATTATACAACAAGCAATTGTATACATTATTTCACGAATTAATATTATTACACAATCGAAGAACAATACATTATAATCTTAATAATACACATTGCCTAGAGATATCAGTAAATTATATAATATTTAAAATTTAATTTTAATTTTTCAAACAAAAGAATATTTTATTTTATTATAATATTATATAATTCAATTTTGACATTTAGATTCAATTTCTTTTTGTTTGTAATGATTATACAAACAAATTATTAGTAACTTTTTTCAATTTAAAACTTGTTATACGTGCACAAAATTATGCGACAATAACAATTGATATGTGATTGCATGATTATTACGCAACATTTATGACAGAGAAGAGGCTTATAATTGCTTAATTAGTAAATGAATAAAATTTAATCAATTTAAATCGTTATAAATTAAGACATATGAAATATTTTATATATATATGAGATAAATTGTCACCAAAATTAAAAAATAATAAAGAATATTTACCTGTGGAAACCAGATGTTGAAGCAGTTGCAAGTCTTCTTTAGCCATACATTCTCGTCGACTCATTTTTCTAAAGGAAAACAAATGCGCAGCTGGTCTATTGCCCATTTCGTCGAAAATATTTTGTCCAAGATCACTTCCACGATATGCATTTTTAGCGGATTTTTCTAAAATTTCTTCACTTGCATTTTCCGTATAAATTGCGCCAGGATCAAAACTATCTTGACGAATTAATTGACCAATGTGATTGTAGAGACGGATTGTTCCAGGTTTTTTGAAACCGCAAGGCAGTTCACCTTTCAATGGCACAGTAAAACGTCCATCTTCACGTTGTAATTTTTCCTGCAAAAGCAAACACACACGAACTCGAGTTCCTTGGAAAAAGTTGAGTAAATTTTGTCGTATATAATAGAGCTGTGTTAAATTCATGCAAAAATAGTTTGCACTGAGAAGGCAATAGGCGTGGTCAATTTGACCGTTTATTGACGGTGAATCATAAACAACCCGACGAATTCCATCCAAATGATTCATGGTTATCACAAGCAGATGTCTAGGACTTGCACAGCTTTGCACTTGATATTTGAACATCATTGTCATTAGATCGTAAAGTTTGTCAAGACTGTTGCCTCCGAGTCTCATGATGCTGGAATGAGCTAATTTTTCAAACAACAAACGCATCGACGGTCGACTTGGAAGTTCCTGTGGTTCAAAAAGTTGCTCTAAAAATCGACTGCAAAAAATTGCTGCCACAATTTCATTCATCACACGACGGGCTCTTTCCTTTTTTACTTTTTGTGCTTTCAATCGCTGTTCCAAAATGTAACACATCTCTCCACCCATGTTGAAAATTAGAATTGGTAGAGCTTTCAGAGACATTGCTTTTTCACTATTCCATTTAGATTGCCAGATTTCAGTATGACCAATTTCTTGGCTTCCTTCTTCTTCTTCTTCTTCTTCTTCTTTTCAACAGAATCGCTTATAGGTTTTCTCGTTGCTCGGCAACGGCACTTGTCGCCGTCAACTCGACTTTTCAAACAAGCTTACCTTGTGCAATATGTGTTGGCAAAATTATTGATTCACATGCTCGAGCTAACAATTACTATTTTCAACAATTCAATACAGTAAAACACAAATTGCACTGCTTTGTGTTTGTATTCTGTTTTTTTTTCTGGTTATTATTGCTTTAAACTTTATAAACTTAGCACTATTTGCACTTATTCAACAAATTGCAGCAATGAAATTAGTCAAATAAATTTAATTAATCACTTCATCGCGCACTTTGATTCCTTTTGAATAGATAATTTGTTGTGTACTCTATATGCATATGCAAAATAGAAGAAGACTAAACCTTCAAATTGAGCATATCTACTGCAATTTTTTGCAAAAACAAATAAAATACCAAATACTGAAAACTGATTGCAAAAAGTACCATGCAATTTGAAAATTTTTATTATAAACAATACCATTTTAAAATAAAATTTTCAATTTTACTCTTTTGTTATTTACTCTTTTTAAAATATCTTATTATAAGAAAAAATTTCAATTACATCTTATTGATCATTTCAACAAAACATTGAATAGCTTTTCGTCATTCATTTGCTGTCAAAGTTGTCACGCTTCTTTTCAAAAGAAGTTTTGTGTAAAAGAAAATATTGCTTTACAACTATAAATACATAATGAAAATGACAGTTCAAATTTAGACTAATGTAATTACAGTAGCCAATTACAGAAATTACAAAGATGTTCATAATTGAAAATGATATATCTTTCTAAGTAATTTCTATTAAAATAGTATTTTTATTTTAATAATAGCAGTATTTCATTAATTAAATTTGCATTTGAACATAAATTTGCGGATAAATTGTTTATAAATGTAAATATAATGCTTCAGGTGAACGCAGTGGATCCAGATTGCGGGAAGAATGCTGAAATAAAATACTCTATTGATGAAAAATCAGCATCTGCTTTATTTTTCAAAGTTGATGCACTCAGTGGAGATGTGTGCTTAAATGGTGAATTGGATTATGAGCAGCGTAAAATGCACGACATTGTCGTTTCTGCTTTCGATGGTGGTGAGTTTTCTTGTCCATATTTTAAAAATTAATATTACTGGCATTATTTATTAATAATGAACAAAAATTTTTACGCTGTTGTATTGGAATATATGTACAATAATCTTTAGACATTCTGATAAATATGTTAAATCATGAAGTAAATTTTAATTTTTTTTCTCTCAGGAGGTTTATCCAGTTCAGCGGTTATTCGAGTTACTGTGGAAGACGTTAATGATAATTATCCAACGTTTTATCCACTTGTTTATAATGTCAGCCTCCGTCAAAGTGTTCTACCCGGCACACCGGTTCTTGTAGTGTCAGCCACAGACTTAGATAGCGGTTTGTTTGGAAAAGTGAATTATGTAATTTCTTCTGGAAATGATGGTGAATCGTTTCGAATTGAACCTCACAGTGGTGAATTATATGTAAATGCAAAATTATTTCCTACTGTCTATCAGCTGAAAATCAAAGCCGTGGACGGTGGTAATTTTGCATCTCCTCAAATGGCTACTATTACAGTGACTGTTCTAACGGAAAATTTTCCAAGCCCATACTTTGAAGAAAAATTTTATCGATTCACTGTTCGTGAAGATGCATTGCCTGGCATATCCGTTGGACGTGTTGTTGCACATGGACAAGGTTCAATAGCATATCATATATATTCTGGCGATCCGAATGGATACTTTTCTATTGACGGAAATACGGGTGAAATTACAGTATCTAAATATTTAGATCATGAAGAACGATCTGTTATTCTCTTGAACATTCAAGCAGTTTTGGGCTATCCACCTAGTTATAATCACAGTCAAGTTCAAGTGATTGTTGAAGATATTAATGACAATGCTCCCCTATTTGATCAAAGCTATGCTGAAATTAGCGTAATGGAAGATCATGAAGTTGGAAATGCTTTATATACTGCAAAAGCAACAGATCGTGATAGTGGTCTAAATGGTCAAATTCGCTATCGTCTTTCTGTTAATCCTGAAAATACTTTTATGATTCATCCAGTCAGTGGTGAAATTCGTCTTAATCACAATCGTGCATTTGATTATGAAAAGCGAAAAAACTATACCCTAGTTATAGCTGCTCAAGATGGAGGTATTCCTTCATTTACAACTGAAATGACTCTTTTGATATTTGTATTGGACGCAAATGATCACAGCCCTGAATTTTTGCAAAAGATTTATCGCTCAACAGTGTATGAAAATGCTCCTTTAATGACAAAAATATTTCAGTTGAAAGCAATCGACCTAGATCATGGTGCAAATAGGTAAGTTTACATTATATTACTTCATAATGCACTTCACATATTTCTATCATCATAATTATGACAAAATGTTTTGCACAAAGTAAAAATTTTTTAATGACACAAATTTCTTTCAAATAATGACTGCACAAAAATAGAAGATTTTGTTTATGTATAATTTATGCTATAACAGTTTTAACTTATGTCTAAACATATGAAAATTTATTATTATTTTAGCCAAATCATGTTCAAAATAGATCCAAATCAGGAAACTGCCTTAAATCAGAGTCTTGAATACTTTGATGTTTACGCTGATTCTGGATGGATATACGTGCGGAAAACATTAGACAGAGAAATGATACCTGAATTTTCATTTGTTGTTACAGTTAGAGATAATGGCGAGCCTAAAAGATCTTCTACAGCAACAGTGTTTATTAAAATTTTAGACGTAAATGATAATGCCCCAATTTGTGAATCTGCAGCATACGAATTTTCAGTGGAAGAAAATCAACCCAAAGGTACATTCGTAGGGCAAGTAGTGGCTCATGATGCGGATTTTGGTCTTAACGGCACGGTCAGATATAGATTGGACGGTGAACAGGTGAAAAATTTTCATGTCAGCTTGGATGGAAAGTTGATTACATCAAGTGTTTTGGATTATGAATTAACTGATTTGTATGAACTTCAAATAATTGCATACGATGGTGGCATGCCGTCACTTTCTGCTACATGTAAAGTTATAGTACACGTAAAAGATGTTAATGACAACGCTCCGTTTTTCATTTTGCCAACGCGTCAAGATAATATATTATTTCGAGAAGAACAAAGTAGTGGAACAGAAGTAATTCAAGTTCAAGCTAGAGATCCAGATTCTGGGCGTAACGGGACAGTACGTTACCGTTTAGATGCGGAATCATCTACTCCACCAATGCCGTTTCGAATAAATCGTAGAACAGGCATCATATACAGTACTGCAGTTTTGGATTATGAAAAAGGACCAACAATCTATAAAGTAACGGTGATTGCTGAAGACTGGGGAAAGCCGATTCTGTCATCCAAAAAGTGCATCACAGTAGAACTTGTAGATATTGAAGATGGAAGTTCTTACGCTGACGGTAATGAAACGTCAACGTTTGAACTGTCAGAATCAGTTCCAGTTGGAACAAACATTGGATATGTGGATTCTGAACGGATTGGTGATTTAAAAAATTCTAAAAATAATAATTCACCGATTACTTTAGAGCAGCTAGTAGATATTTCTTACAGTATCTCATCTGGCAATAGTATGGGAATTTTTGACATAGATCCGTTTACAGGTGCACTTTTTACCGTCAGAAGATTAGACTATGAAATGACTAATATGCATTTTTTGACTGTAACCAGAACTAATACTTCACAAACTACATTTCCAAGAGTTAAAGAATTTCCGGTCAAAATTCATGTTCTTGATGAAAATGACAATCGTCCGGTTTTCTCTGATGATCCGGTAATTTTTTCATTGCCTGAAAATACACCTATTGGAACTGATATTTGGATGTATAATGCAACTGATGCTGATACTGGAAAGTTTGGTAGACTTAAATATAGAATTATTGACGATGATTTAGGCAACAGTAAAATGTTTTCCATTGACCCTCTGCGCGGGGTACTACAACTGCAATCTGAATTAGATTATGAAAAATGTACAGAATATGTAATTGTTGTGGAAGCAACCGACCAAGCATCTTCACCATATGATCGTCTTAGTACACAAGTTACAACAAGAATTTATGTTGTAGATGTCAACGATAATTCTCCAAAATTTATTAGTAACAATACAGTGGAAATATATGAAGATTCACCCACTGATTATCCGCTGTTTTATGTCATTGCTACTGATGCTGATTGGTTTGAAAATGGTCGAGTTACTTATTCAATTAAAGATAGAAATGTTAATAGCAAATTTGCTATAAATGCTGATACAGGTAAAACATTTTTTATTTTTAATGTTTATGCATATATAACTTTGTAATGTAAAAAAATTCTTCTGTTTAAAGAGCAAACACTATAGAGCAAATGAGCGTATTTATAATGATATTGACTGTACTGTTTTTATGTCGGCTTACTGTAAACTTGTGTTATGATGCACAATGGGAATTTATATTCTTACATCACTGCCAATTATTGCAATGTTCTTATTTCTACATTATAGGTGCTTTAACATTGACGAGACGTTTGACAAAAGATGATCCTAATCATTATCAACTGACTGTCAAAGCAACAGATCGCGGCAAACCTCCTCTCTCAGCAACTCAAATTATTCGAATTCGTGTAATTCCAGGGCATCAAAATGCTCTAAGGTTTGAGAGATCGTCATATAGATCATCAATAACTGAAAATACTTCACCGGGTAGTATAGTGGTGCAAGTAAAAGCTTCAGAAGGAGATGGAAAATCCACTTCAAACTTTACTTATCAATTATTGCCAGGAGGAAACGGCTATGAAAAATTGAAGATAGATGAAATTACTGGCATAATAACAACAAAAGAATCACTGGACAGGGAAGAACTTCCTGAGTTGATTGTAGCAGGTATTTCATTTTAAAACTTTTTCAATAATAATAATATTTTAACATTACTTTTTACATTTATTTTATTGAATATAATTTAATCTAAGAAATATTTTGCAGATTTTAAAATTTTAAAAAGTCTAAATAAGTTTTCATGTTCTAATAACTTATCAGAAATGTATTACATTATGATATTTCAAATTTTAAATTTTAGAATAGTTTATTTATTAAATTAAAAAAAATTTTTTTAGTCATTGCTGAAAATATAAATGAACCAAGTCAGTTTGATATTTCTACTGTGTACGTTAGAGTGGAAGACGTAAATGACAACCGCCCAATTATTAACAAAGACAGCTGCCATCCTATAGTGATTCCAGAAAATGTCCACATGAATAACTTAGTGACTATTTATGCCACTGATAGAGATTCAGATTTGAACGCAAGAATTGTTTACAGCATCGTTGGTGAGAATTCTGTTCTGTTGACATTGATATAAATTCTAACTATGCAAATTTTTAAAATTAGTCTAATTTATTTTAAAATGACAATTAAAATTTTTAAATAAACAACAAAAAACCTAAAATATGATTGTTTTATTTTTTTAAATGAAACGTTGTCTTATCTAGTATCTGAAACAACTCTAATAAGATAAATTAACTTATGTAAATATTTCTAATGTCATAAATGAAAATAAATTTATAATTAAGACAGTTTATAAATTAAACTTTAAAATTATTCCAGCATTAATTCAAAGTTGTAAAATTTGTATATTTCTAAAGGAGGAAATGATGGCAAAAAGTTTAATATTAATCCACAAAGTGGAATGGTATCGTGCGAAGCGTTGGACAGAGAAAGCAGAAACCAATACAATTTAACAATTTTGGTCACTGATTCCGGTGTTTCCAGATTAGCTGATTCTTGCAATTTGATAGTGACTGTTTCTGATGAAAATGACAACGTGCCAAAATTCCAAAGTGATGTATACTCGATTGATGTAGTTGAAGATACTCGTCCAGGAAGTACGGTACTGAAGCTTACCGCTGATGATTTCGATGAAGGGCGCAATGGAATTTTAACATACAGCATTGCTGAAGGTGCTCATGGAACTTTTGACGTAAAACCAAATACTGGTGAAATGGTGCTATTGAAGTATGAAGTATTTTATTGATTTTTTAATGTTCAAAAAATGATGGCATGCATTTTTAATTTAGGCCTTTGGATTATGAATCCGTAAAAAGTTATAAATTGAAAGTAAACGTCAATGATCAAGGTGCAGCAAAACAACACTGGGGTACAGCAGTGGTGAACATTAAAATTACTGATGTCAATGACAATGCTCCAGTATTTATCAAGCAGCCGTTTGTGGTAACAGTATCAAGGAAAATAGCTGCAGGACAGCGCATTGTTAAAATTACAGCAAAAGATGCTGATGGACCTGGTTTAAATTCTGATTTATATTACAGGTAAAACTTTTTAAATAGACATGTTGAATTTTTATCATATATTTTTCTAGTTTTTATCTTTTTGCTTTTGAATTGTTTTCAATTAATATGCATTAACGTTTTGCTAATGATAAATGTAAATTACACTAATATGAATTTTGTGAAGAGATTTGTTTCTTGTGTGCATTTTAAAAATATATTTTACTTTTATTTCTTAGCTTTATGGAAACGCAGTCAATGTATAGCATTAATCCTGTCACAGGTGTTATAAGCGCAAAGCGTGAAATTACTTTCAAACCCGGTAGTATTCATTTTTTAAAAGTAATCGTTATGGACAAAGGAGAAGTGCCTAAGAAGACAGTTGGCTTAGTAAAAATTATTGTTGAAGAAGAATATGGAAAAACTGAGGAGCTGCTTTTTTTTGAGAAAGATGTTTATTATGCTGTGATTGAAAAAACAATTCAATACAATAGCTTGGTCAAGCAAGTGAAAGCTATACCTAAACAGTTTCTTGGAAAAAGTACGCCGCAAGTGCAGTATGAAATTGTTGCTGGAAATGAGCTAAAACTTTTTACAATTGACCAAGCTACTGGTAATTTAATATTTATTCATCAAAATTTGATAAACAAATAACGTATCATTTTTATGCTTCAGGTGACATTAGAATAGTTAGTAATTATGGAAAACAAGTCCCATTTCAGACAGAACATCAACTAATGATTGAAGCATTTATTTCAAATGAAAATAAAATTCAAAGCCAGTTAAAAACGTTCTGCTTTTTGCGAGTGGTATTTTCTCGAGAAAATAATCATCCTCCTCAGTTTTTGCAACAACGATACACTGTAGCTATACCAGAAGGAAAGCCACGTGGAACTTACGTAATTCAGGTAACACAAGTGTTTGAAAATTTTATTTTAAATAAATTTTGTTGGACTAAGTGGATAGATAAATAAAACTATTTTGTTGGATTAAGTGAATAATGTAAAATGGATAATATTCCAGCAATTTTAAAAGTAAAATATTTTAGGTTTCTACTGTTGATTTCGATGTCGAAGAAAATTCACAAATGACTTACAGCATTCAAGGTGGTAACATTGATTCTGCGTTTTCAATAACATCAGATGGATTAGTTTCAACGAAAATTGAATTAGGTAATACTTTGTCAAACAATTTTTTAATTCATGTGTAATAAATAGTAAATTACGGCATTTGCTTATACATAAATTTAGATCGTGAAATCAAAGATCATTATGAACTTATACTTTCGGCAACAGATTTTGCAAATCCATCTCGAATCACTACAGCAGAACTTGAAATTACTGTTCTTGATGCCAACGACAATACTCCATCATTTCCACCAACAAAGCCTGTTTTTGTAAAAGAGGGTAGATATGATTAGTAAATTTTGAAATACTTGAAGAGTTACAATTATGAATTTTTTTAGATATTGCAGTCGGCAGTTTCATTGCTTCTGTGACTGCAAATGATGTCGATTCGTTCCCTGCGTTAACCTATCATTTTACAAAAAAAGGTAATCCAGGAGAATTCTTTAAAATAGATAAATTTTCGGGTCAAATAATGCTTGCCAAGCGATTGGATTATGAAAAACAAAGTATCCATATTTTGGAAATTCAGGTAAAAATTGTGATGAAACAGAAAAGATTATGAAACTATTTGTGTGACTACTTTATTGCAGGCATACGATGGCATCCACTATGCGTTTGTAAAGCAAATAATACAACTAATTGACATCAATGACAATGCGCCCACTTTTCCACATACAGTGCATCAAATATTTCTTTCTTTGGGATCTGTTCAAGGCTCTACAATTGGTCGTATTGCTGCAGTAGATAAAGATGGAGGAGAAAATGGACGAATTAGCTATAAACTTTTGAAAATAAATGATCTAAACTTTGCAAGACCAAAGTCAAAGACATTGACAACCCCAGAAATATGGATCGATTCTAATACAGGTAAACTTTTTTTGTAGCTCTGTTATTGAAATATTGTAGGTCAATAAATAAATAGTTTGACTTTCACTTGTCACAAATTTCATGAAGATTAATAATAAATAGCAAGCTTACAATGTTGTATTTAGGAATTCTGTACTTGAATGAAACTTTAATTCGAGCAGAAAAATATTTGCCAGTTTTTAAATTAATCGTCGAAGCTTCTGATAATGGCAAGCCACAACGATCAAGTCGTTTACCAGTAGTGGTTCAAATTCATTTTTCACCTGTTCAAGAAGCAGCAAGGTTCGCTCTGCCAGTTTACAGGTACATCATAATTTTATTTGTGCATAATTAAAACATAATACGACCTGCAAGTTGGTGACATATTTTAGCTTTACAGTCGCTGAAAATCTGCCCGTACATACAGTATTAGGTTATTTGAATGTAACACAGACAGTGCCTTCAAGTCAGCATCATCTAAGTTACAGTATAAATGCAAACGGAATATTTGAAATTGACGCACTTGGTAGACTTATTGTAATGAAACCACTTGATCGAGAAAAAGTTGACAAGTATCATTTTGTGGCAACAATACAGTCACATGAATTTGGTTTAGAAAATTCAACTACAAATGTAATCATTCACGTTGAAGATGTGAACGACAATGCACCTGTATTCAGTCAGCCTGAATATCACATCAGTGTCAATGAGTCAATGCCAGTTGGAAGTGTGATTATGAAATTATCTGCCAGTGATGAGGATATTGGTGTGAATTCTTTGTTGAATTTTGAAATCACCTCTGGAAACACTGAGTCGACTTTTGCAATTGAAAACAGTACGGGTGTAATAAAGTTGCAGAAGAAATTGGACAATAACAAAATCAATCATTACAAATTGATTTTGAAAGTAACTGATTCTGGTGTACCTGCTCGTTCATCTTTGGCCATGTGCTACGTATTGGTCTTGAGCGAAATAAGCAGAAATGGACCATTTTTTCCAGTTGGATTATACCTTGGACATGTTAAAGAAAATTCACCGAATGACACTTTGATTTTTACAGTAAAAGCTGTAAATGATAATCATGCTACATCAACATCTGCGTCAGAAGTATTTTACTTTATAAAAGAAACTGAAGTGGAAGATGATGGAAAATATTTTTCAATTAATTCAAAGAATGGTGAAGTGCGTGCTAAACAACAGTTTGATTATGAAAATCGAACATCTTACAAATTTACTGCAGCCGTGAGAGATTCTCTCGGTAGAGAACATACTGTACCATGTCAAGTTCTAATCAAAGGAGAAGATGAATATGCGCCTGCTTTCAGTGAACATCGTTATGTTTTCAAAGTAAGTGACAGCAAATGTCTTTTTTCAAAATCATATTCTCAATTTCACTACAAGCAATGAATAACTTTTATTTAGCCACTTTTCAGAATTGACATTCAATTTTCTTTCATATACACTAAATACAATAAATAATCTCTCGTGTCAAAAATATTTGTTAACTGACTGAAAAAAAATATAACGATAACAGTTATTAATAGTTTGTGAAAAATTTTTTTTATGTTTAATAATCATCAATCATTAAATCAATTTATTGATAAAGTTCTGTTCTTGTTCACATAAACTGTTTAGACAACGTTCGACGCCGTAGTCGATCATGGAATTGGAGCAGTGTACGCAGATGATAAAGATGACGGATTGGACGGGCAAGTATCTTATGAAATCAAAGAGGAAACAAAATTTTTCGAAATTCATCCTAAAACTGGAGTAGTGACACTTCGTCAGAGTTTAGAGAAATTACAATATACCAATGATGAAGAAGAGCTGGCATTGATTTATCCAGAATCGCAACGTTATTCAGAACTGACTTCAGATACAGATTCTAAAGATTCACGGATGCGTGGAGTGGAGAAACTGTTCATATTTACTGTTGTTGCGTTTTCAGGAACAAATGCCAACAGAAGAAAATTGAACACGACAAGCATAGAAATTCAAATTTCCAAACCCCTTCCATCAAAAGCCGTTCCACTGAGCTCGGCTTTTATTGTCTCAATTTCTGCCGGTTTGATATTCCTTTGCTGTTGTGCTGCTGCAATTATTTGTATAATTCGTATTCGACGGCCAAACGTGCAACCGTCGATCAAATCTGTCAGCTATCCAAAATATCCACAAAAGCATTCAAAATTATCAAATAGCAGCAAATATACTTTTTTCAAAAGTAGCAGAAAAGAAGATTCCAGATCGAATGTCTGCTTTTCTAACTGTGACGTTTGCTGCAATTCACCTGATGAAAAATTACCAACAATTCCTATTTTCATTTTTAAGCATGATAAACCTTTTCAAGTTGCCAGTTGGTAAAGAGAAATTTTTGTTTAGTTTTAAATAAAATTATATTTTGAAAAGAAATGCAAAATGAATGCAATCACAATAATTTACAAACTAAATTTAACTGAAAAATTATTCTTTAAATTCATTATTTAATAATTAACTATCAAGAAGTCTACTTTTGCACATAAATAAATAAAATTGATCATTCAACTGCTTCGACCACATTATGAAATATGCTGTTTCATCTCGCAACAGTCACAAATCAACCAAAAAAAGAGATTTAATTTAAATTTATATAAAAGAGAAAAAAAACAATTTGAATAAATTCATTTACCATACACTTTTTTCCACCATTCACAGTTAATATCCATCCCTCTAGCCACGGATTCCCATCAATGCTCGTTGAGCAATTTTAAAACCAACAATTTTTACTAATAAAAAAAAGTATGAACAAAATATGCAAGCAAGTGTTCAAATATTTTCAACATCTCCTTCCAATTTTACAATTCCGCGTGCTTTTTATCCGGTTTATCTTCAGTTTCATTCATTGCAGTATCCAAAGGCGTTGATGAGCTTTCGTCCGTTGCAGGCATTTCACTCGTTGTATTCGTAGTCGATGATGCTGACTGTGTTTCAGTATCGTTAGTTGATTGAGAACCAGCATCCGGTGCTTGGGTTGTCACGGGACGATGTATTTTCAGCTTATTCAACAAATAACGAACCTCACGATCTAAATTACCCGCCTTTTCTAAAACATTTTCAACTGTAAAAACAGGTGACAAATGTGGTGCCGTTTGGTTCTGCTGCGCTTCAACATTTTCAAACCATTCCTGAAATAAATTCAATTATCACACTGCATTACATGATTTCAAAATATAATAATTTAAAAATTACCATAGTTTCGTTCAACATATTGCTCAAAGTTTTCAATTCAACTTCAGTCAATGCATTTTGTTCTTTCATTTTCTCAGAATGTTCCAGAAATGTTTTAGAAAAATTAGCCACCTCTTTCAAAATGGCTATTGCCTGCGGTCTTCTCTGCAAAATCACACAATAGCAAATTATATTATTATGGTGTTTATCTAGTTTATCTAAAATATAATTATTTACAGTAAATTCATTGTGTCGGAAGAATAAAGCTTCGGTGACATTTCTGATGAATTTCAACTGCTCCTTGAATTCCTAAAAATATTCAAATGCCTACTGTATGTATAATATACGCATGCATAGTATTCATTTACTTCTAACAATGTCTGAGGTCCTTGGTCCTCTAGCCACGTCTCAGCAATTATCAACTGTGCTCGGATATGTTCTCGTTCTTCTTCTGTTGATAAATGTAAGTAATCTGCCTGATCGAGTTTATGCCGAGTTTCAAAAATAAACGACTCCAGATCATTGCTCGCCTTTTCCCTGAGTTCTTTTTTCTCTTTATACAGTGCGTATGCCTTAAGTCTGAAATAAAGCAAATCAAAACAAATTTAATGAAAAAATTAATACACTGAAAATGATAACAAAAGTGTATAAGTAATGTTCTTTTTTCACCTGAAACAATCATCAACATCAATATAAAGTTATTACATGATTATGACATTAAATATTAAGAAAAAAAACTTTATTCTATCAATACTTTGCTTTAAAGCGTTCCATCTCTTCAACTGGAATATCTGGAATATCAACAGCTGACAATTGGAGTGGTATGTTAACCCGAACTGTAGTAACTTTGGGTTTTTTCACATCAGGAACTGAATCTCTCTTGACTGTTTCTGTAGAATTATCTGAGGAAGCCTAAAATTCAAAATGCACAACTAAAATGAAACAACTACTCAGATCACTCACGCCAAAATCTGTTCCATTGCTTGATGAAAATGTTGACGAAGTTGTTTCATTTTTGTCAGCATCATCATGCGCAACCTGTGTGCCAAATAAAATAATGTACTATTTAAAAAATCATGCACATGAATTCTCTATAAAATTCTGTACTGTATCATTAGTAGCGCCGTCTTTCGATGAAGCAAAGAAATCGCTAATTTTCTTCCCAATTTCTACAGTCATTAAAAAAAATTTAAAAATTTCAAAAAATACTATCATATTTAAAAACTAACTTGATAAAGTAGACTGTTCTTCTGTCTCAGGCAACACTGTTTTTTCGAAAGTTGCCTCTGCCTAGAACAACATTTACAATGCAAAATTAAATACAAAACATTTTTTATTAATATACATATTCAACCCAAATGATAAGAGCTACATGAAAAGAAAAAGTTAAACGCATACCTCGATAATATGCAATATTCCCCCTTCATCCATACTGAAGTGCACACGAATGCCTTTAAATTTGGACGTTTCTTCTTCACTATTATTTGCCACCACAGCGGTAACATTAAGCAAATCTACTCGAGTAATGTTCAAACTACCAATACTTCTTGAAACAAAAAATTGAATTCATATTATTATCAATAAATAAGCTCAAGTAATACAGAAAAAAGCATCCCCTACTCTATCTGATCATTGGTCAAATGCTTCAAGTCACCGTAATTTAGCATCAGCTCAAAATCATGTGTATGTTTCGAAAAAGTAATCATCTTCTTTTGTGGATAGAAATTTTTTAATCCATATAAAACACGGCGTATGATTCGACGCTCAACAGCAGTATCCAATTGGTCCATTCGTTCACTTGCAAAATGCACCTGATAATGTGCTCATTATTTATTATTATTACAAATATTGTATACAAATATAAAATAAACAAATACAAAATTATTATAAGTGTAAAATAAATGACGTTCAAAGTGCAAAAATAGAAACACATTAAATAATAAAAATATGTCCTACCTCTACAGGATATAAATTACATTCACGAATAATAAACTTTTTCACTTTAAAACCCTTTGTTTTGTGTGCAGCAAAGTAAACAGCACCCATTGCAACAGCTTCATCTGCATTCAAATATTTTCCCAATTCTTTTCTATAATAAAAGAAACATATTAATTAAAAATAAACAACGCAAAAAAATAATTACCCTTTCACCGCAACTTGTAAACGTTCTTGCAATTTCGGTATTCGGGTAGATCCACCCATAATTATGATGTGATCAATATCCTCCTTAATATGCAAATAAATTTAAAAAAAAACACAACCCAAGCAACAAACAGGAAAATACAATATTTGCGTACTAAAGTAATTTCGGCAGCGTTCAAAGCTTGCTGAATGGGCGTCTGCACTTGATCAAACAAATCTTTGCACAGATTTTCAAATTGCTCACGGGTAACTTGAGTACGAAAATCCATATCTTCGTGTAAACTTTCCACCTGTGCAAAAAATAAAACTGGGAAATTTTTATTAAATAATTAAACAATTTTAATTTAAAACCAACTTGCGCAATTGTCTCCATATTTGCAGAAAGAATTTTCTTCACCCGTTCAGCCTCATCGAACAGTTTCACCATGGCTTTGTGATTTTCAGTAATCGCAGTTTTCGGCTTATGCAATGTCATAAATGTCTTTGCAAGATGATCCCGTAAACGCATTGTCCATAATAAGCCACCAAAATGACGATTGAATCTATCCAAACAAAGCAATTAAATTAAAATATTTTAATAAAATAAAAAATCGTTGTCTGTCTCTGTTACCCAAAACCAAGCACAGTCATCTGCGGCTCTGCTTCTTTTTTCAACTTGTCTTCCACAATTGCATATTCTAGAATTTATTTGTTAAAGCAACCACTATCGCTGTTTAAATCAAAAAATAAAACAAATTATTTTTAAATTAACTCAGACTTTAAAAAAATATGCCGAAAAAGATATTTCTGCTCAAATGATATGCTAATAATGATGTAAAAATTTCTCAATACTTCTATAAAGCTATTCTTTACGCTTATTTGCACTTTTTCGATAAATAAATAAATTTCACTGGAAATGCTACTTGCACAGTTATAAAGTCAAAAAAAGCTTAAACAATATTTTATTACGAAATATAGTAGCTGTTGTTTTCCAGGCTCCCATGTCATAAATAAGTACAGTGGTTGCATTCTTTGTAAATTCTTTCCGGCGAAACATACCATAGTTTAAACCGGCTAAAATTAAAATAAAATTAACCAAAATTATCAAACAATTCAATGTTTTACCAGCTGTATTATCGTTTATTAATGATAGCAAATTCAAACCAGCTATATCAACAGCGTTGGCCATAGCACGCCGTTCTGCTTGAGTAAAGTATGCCGGTACAGCAATGACAACATCCTTGATTTTTTGCTCTTAAATTTACCATTTTATTTGATTTATTATACAAAGTAAAACAATTTCAATACCTGCATAAGCTTCCGCAGCTGCTCGTGCATCAGCAAGTATCATAGCAACTAACTCTTCAGGACTGTATGTGTTGCCACTTCTGCAAACTTTTGCTATCAAACAAATACTTATCAATAATCAATCAATCTACTCACGATTTTTCTTCAAATAATACTGTTCCTCTGTTTGGATCCGCAATTAAATGATAAAATGGAAAATGCTTCTGATAATTCTGCACAACAGGATTATCCAATTTTTTTCCAAGCAAGTTTACTAAGAATGCATATGAAGCGACTGGCTTTCGACGTCTCTAAATTCATCAAAAAAAATATTTAAATTACATATACAAGTATTAATAAATTTTAAAATTTCACAACTGACAATTATAAGTAACTGTAAGCTAATTAATATATAACTTACCAAAGGATAATACTTTTACCACAAGATACATTCACAAAACTTTTAAAGCTTTCATTTTCTAATATTACATATGCAAAACAAATTCCACAGAAATTTTCAAAAAAAGTAGCATATTAAAAATATAAACCACTTTTTACAGA
Source organism: Trichinella pseudospiralis (assembly GCA_001447645.1). NCBI lineage: Eukaryota > Metazoa > Nematoda > Enoplea > Trichinellida > Trichinellidae > Trichinella > Trichinella pseudospiralis. The sequence goes on along the minus strand of JYDV01000003.1, from coordinate 359,273 downwards.
AAAAGCAAATAAATCAAGTAAACTATTTCACATAGCTTGCATTATAAAATGCAGTATAATTATGGCACATAATTCTCCTATCCATCTATTGGTAATAAACAAGCTTCAGAAAATATTTTTATATTTCTTAATCGCAGACAATACCTTTCCAGTTAAAGTAAAATGAATAAAAACTACTTATTTATGAAAGCTAATTCTTTTTTAATTTTAGCAAACATAACATAACTTATATTTTAAATTGTTCACATGAAAATTTAAATGTTACCAACAATATTTCATTATAAAAAATCACAACATAAAGTGAACAAAACACCAAAACACATAAAGAACTAGAACTTAAAAAAATACCTGAGAGGCAGCTTGATCACCAAAGTAAGTCTCTTCGCCCAAGATTGCCACAACATTAGATGTCTTCCTTTGAGATTCCCTACAAAATGATAATTTAATGACAATTCTTTCAAATTCACTTGAGTGCACATGACAGAACAGTTAAATTAATCGTCTTGCAATCGCACTGTTTTTTGAAAATTGAAAACATATACAAAAACCAAGTTTGGCAATAATGTTCAGCACAGTTTTGCACTGTCTACATTTTAAATTCAAAAAATAATGATCTACAGTACTGAAACATGAAATGCAACTACATCAAATTTAGTCGAAAGACAACTTACTTATTTAAACTAATTTCCATAGGAACACCAGGCTACAAAAATAATAAATGAGTATTAAAAACTGTTGTATAATAAATGAAAAAAATTACTTTTATTAAACCAACTTTGTAAAAGTGACTTCCAAAATCGATTGAGATTGCAGACAACTGACATTCTGAAACAAATAATTTGCTGAATACTAAACTCAATCCAATTTTGGTTTACCTAGCGTTGGAATTTGCAGAAGCAAAAGCAAAAGAACTGAAAAGCATAATATATTCAAATTTATCCCATTTTTTCGACGGTTGCTTGTTAAATTCATCCTAAAATAGTTTCTAACAGAAACGCTAGAAACACACACGTACAGCAAAAGAAAGCAGACGCCTTCAAATAAAAATAGGAAGGCTTATTTATCGCATAAACTACAACAAATATAATACTGACACATCATCGTAAAATCGCCAGAAACTTACGGTATTAGATTGCAGTAAGCGTACTTGATCGTCTGAATTATTAAATACTATTAATTGACTTGCTAAACAAAATTTTTAATTTAAATAAAATATCATTTTTATTTCTGTAAATTTTATTCTTTTAATTTCAAGTTTCATAAAAGTTATAAATTAAAAATTAAAAACTTATCAGTAGCTTACTTACTGATAAGAGCAACTTTTAAATACTTCAAAATTTTAGCACAATTTCAATTTTAATTAAATAATTCTTTTATTTAATAATAACTAGGTGTTTGTTTTTAATTTTTAATGCAATGATACATCGAAAAGGAAATTTATAGTGAATCGAATTTAATTTAAATAGAATCATGCATGTAAAAATTAATAAACTTAATTTTATTTTAATTAAAATAAAGAATCAAAATAAAAAATATTTTCTGTCTTTATTTTCTGTTTTCATTTTATCGGTGGACTCTACAGTATGATTTATGATTAAAATATTCAAGTTCTTTTGGATACAGTAATATATTGCACCTAATCGGTTTGTATGGTCAAATGGCATCTTTTTTGTTTGACTGTATAAAGAGGAATCCTTCTGTTTCTGATTTTAGAGATTCGAAATCCGAATTAATTAAATTTCTTACTTCACCTCTGCATGTTTCTCAAATAACAGCTTGGTTTCATCGTTACGCTCCAGATGTAGGCTTTACTCCCAATGATTTAGAATCGGTAATGTAGTTCTTTATTGTTTATAGTATAATTGTATTCTTTTAGTGCTTTCTTTATAAAATTTTAGTTTTATTGTAGTTTTATTTCTCGAAAATAAACTGCATGGTGTCCTTGATTTGATTTATTTTTGATTTTGTTCATATTGAGCTGTTGGTTTGAACATTCAATAATTTTTCTTTTCCTTTTCAAGGATAAAGAAATTTTTAGATACTATTTACTGCTTTTGATTATTTTTCTTAAATGAATATGAAATTTGTCTTTGTATTAAATGATTTTTGACTTAATCTGAATGTTGTTTTAGACAGATAGATTATTTTTGATACTATTGGCTTTGGTTGATATTGTATTTGGGTTGAATTTGTCTTCCATAGAAAGTGCGGTTGAAAATGGATTTTCTCTATTTCCAGGTCATCATAAAGCTATGGCAATGCGTACACTCACTGTTTCTCTTGCGTAAGTGATTTTTGTTTTTTTCTCAAATTGTACATAACATTGTTTTAGTGATAACACTCTTCGACAGCTTGGGTACGAAAATGGTTTGAAATTACATGAAATTATATATCCAAGTATGTTTCCTGAAAGTTTTTCTTTATAAGAATTATTTTGTTTTAGAGAAAAACGTCTCTATTGGCATCTTATCACATTTTATAAAGTTTCACATATATACCATATTTCGAGCTCCTATAATAAAAAAAGGTTTGGAAGAGAAAGTAAGTTATTTATCTTTCTTTTACGATAACGATAGATTGAATTCAACATAAAAAGGGGCAATATTTGAGATTTCACATGCTCTTGTGCAACGTTTACAATATCTAAATTTTTTACTTGTAAATGTTTTGAAGATTTGTTTTATTATGTATTTTACAAAATTACACATACTTCTTGCAAGAACAAATTTTTGTATAAGTTAAACTTGAAAAGTTTTATTATAATAGGAATTGATGCAAAATGAAATTGAATCTCTGAAATCAGAAAATGCTGAGCTTTTAAAAGAGCTATGCTATGTTGAAAACGGCAAGGAAGAATTTTGCAAAAATCTTGAAAAGGTGAGAATTTTTACCAGTTTGACGTCAAACTTATTAATGGTATATTTTAGTGCAAGAAGTTGATCAATGAACGAAAGGAAGCAGTTGAATGTAGAAAAAAAACTTTGGTATGTTTTTTATTTTTACTTTTAAACTGTGAAAACGCATGAAACAGTAATTTGTTTGATGAAATTTATTTCTTGAAAACTGTAAATCGTACTTTCATTATCTACATTTGTGGAAATGTTAGTCATTTATTTTGAAATAGAAGGCATTGTCGAAAATGAATTCTGTGATCTTGACATTCTCACAGATTTTGATTCTAGCGGGAGTTTACTTCCTACTGTAGATTGTTTGTGCCTGCTAACAAATTCATAATCTAAACAGTATTCCACAAATCAGGTGAAGCTTAATTGTTTCTTCGCCGCATGTTGTCTTCTTTCATCAGTGGTGAGAGCGGCAAATTGTGGACATTCACTTACCTTATGGAGGTTGTCACACATTAGGCATCACCTATACTTATTCATACGCATCGTTGCGGTAGTGAAACGAAGGTCTGCCTTCTGATTTTTCAAATGAGGATACTCTTGCCTGTTTTGCAAGAATTTCTTCAAAGTTACCGCTTCTCCAATGTCTTTATTATGTGTTTGGATCAGCAGAAACTTGAGAAAGATAGCCAACATGACGCCCTGCCTACTCATGCCATTGGTGTGCGTTTTCTATACCTTCAACGTGTGATTTGACAATTTTCTCAATAAAAGCGACAAGAAGATGTGGAAATTGCTCAGGGTGCTTTCCACCTCTTTCACGAGAACCTGTAACTTGAGAAAATGCCTGTTCAGCTCATCAATAGGCTTAAAAGCTCCTCGATGCCACCATCTGAGCAGGTCTCCAAGTTCATAACCCTCAAAATGTGACTTTTGGCAACCTCAAGCAGTCGTTGAAACTTGGCCTTCAAGATCTGTACCACTTCTTGGTAGTTGTCTCTGTACATAGTCACTCCTTCTATAACGTTTAACGCATCACTGGTCAGGCAGGGCCGTAGATAGATCAGCCTGGTAATCTAGCTCAAATCGTCACGGAGATGCATACTAACTTTAAATTGAGCCCATAAGGATCTAAATTTCAAGCTGTTCTTGATAAATTTTAGTAGCGGCAGATGTAGCAAGCTTACTCATGAAAGAATAGGAAGCAGCAGGTTTTCGAGGTATACGGATGTCTTTGGCTTTTTTCTCTGCAAGAACGTAACGGCTGATCTGTAGACATCTAGCAAACTGAATGACGCAACGCACCGAAAGCGCATCAGACAACTTCTATGCTAGTTTGCTTTCCGCGGCAGTATTTATATTACATTTGTCTGTATTTTGCTTCTTGATCATAGAGATCTTTGGCGGACATTGTCTTTTCTTTTAGCTCACATACTAACAAGTAACATTTGACCTTCCATTTTTAAAATCATATTTTTATAGAAAGAAGTTGTCAGCCGATGCGATGCTGTTGTAAATGAATTTAAAAAAGATGTAGAAAAGGTGAATTTTTGATGTTTTAGCATCTTTTTAAAAATTGAAATATTATGTGAATCTAAAGGAAAAATTGGAATTGGAACTTGAAAAATTGGAAGCAAGACTGCATGAATTGAATATTCAATATCGGGATTATGAGAGTGTGCAAACGGCAGAGGAAGTATTGTCCCTTCGACAGGCAGAAGAAATGCAGTTGCGCACAAATTTATCAGATATCCAAGAAGAAATAAACATATTGGAAGAAAAGTTATCGAAAGTTGAAAGTCAGATGGATGGAATGGAAGCTTGTCAAATAGTTTTATTTGAACTAGAACAAGAAGAAGTCAGCAATGCTCAAATTAGCCACGCAGACTGTGTGCTTTATTTTTAGATATTTTTAGATATTATGCAACGAATTGGAAAACAAATTAAATGATATTAAAGATAAAGTTGCTGAATTTCAAGATGAAATCTACAATTATGTTTGCGCATTGGATGAATTACAGTTGAAATATAGTCGTCTTGAAGAATTGGAAAATCAAGAAAGCAAAAGATTTGATGAAACAGAATTGCAGATTGCTCAAAATGAACAACTGAAAAAGTACTTTTTTTCTTTTTATTTATTTATTTATAGTTTATTTATTTATTTATAGCTTTTTATTTTAGAAGAATTGAAATTCTTCAAAGCAAGAAAGAAGCTTGTCATAAACTCAGGGAAAGTATCAAAATCATGCGTTTAAAATATGATAGCTTATTGCAAGAACGAACTGAAAATGAAGCTGCTTGCGAACTACGAATGATGGAAATGAATCAAACAGTAAGAAATAAATTTTAATTTTTTTTATTCGTGATAGCATATATTGATTCAGTCGATCTGTAGCGATAAGATAAGAACTATATAAATTAAGTAGATGAATGAATTCATCCATCTTCGAGTGATTGCAATTTATGCATTTTGTTGTTTTTTATTTTAAATTGTTTTTAAAAGATATTAATTATTATTAATCAATTGATTTATTGTTAGTGGTCAGCTTATAATAGAAAATTTCATGAAGATATGCAAGCCGTTTCTTATTGTATGAAAGAAATTTTGAAGTTGTCAGAACGGAACTCAGAAATTGTGGAGAAAACGAACGAGATGTTGAACATGTTGGCTACACATTATGAATCTATTGAAGAACTTGTACAGTTGAAGGACGAATATATGAAACGAACAAAAAGAAATGTTAAAAATGATTAATGCTTTTATGATATATACTTTTTAATTGTTTCATATATTTGGTGCATTTGAAGCTGCATATTACATGTTTTTTTTGGTTTGTAAAAATGTTGAATAAACTAATGTTGTTTGAAAAAATTTTTCAAATAAATACTTTATTATTAACTCAGTGCTACTACTATAGCGGCTAAAGTTATCCCGTATGTCTATTTCTTTTTTTTTTTTTTGGTTATTGCTTTTTCTGATCAGCTTGTTGTTCGGTAAAAAATGATTTACAATTTTGTTGTGCAGGTTGTATATATATATAAGTTCACTTTTCAGTGAATCAAGGCAATGGTATGTTGTGCATTTGCAATATTCGCTTCATCTCTTCATTTTCGCTTTGCAATGTTTGAATGAGTGAATGAAGCGACACCTGTTGCATGTTTTCATTAACCACATTTGTCGACATCAGCTGATGATAGTTCATCGATTCTTCTTTGAGCTGTTTTATGTATTCCACTGTTTTCGCCAAAATGCTGCCGATGCTCTAATAGAATAGACAAATATCAGCATTGAAAGTAAGAACAAAAAAAAAAGATTTCAATGAGAAAACTTCGTCTTTTTTTTTCTCGTTCCAATCAGGTAGTAGTCGGGCTAATTTTCTAATCTGCCCATTAATGCCGCTTCTTCTGCGACGTTCCACTGCAAAATAAAGAAATTTCTGATGAAGATTATTGAAAATGATTAAATTATATACTTGCAGAGATACCTAAATTGTGAGATGCACGCCGATGAACATCTTGAGGCAAAGGCTGTTTAGGCTGCTTTTTCGCAACTTCCGCCTGAACTGCTGCAGTGATCTCGGTTGTTTCATCAGATGATTTAACAACCATGGAATCGAGAAAACTCAACGGGATAAACGTTGCTTGTTGCACTGTAGTGATGCATTGATTTTCAGAAACACCGCCGTCATTATCGGCACGATTTGGCAGCATGATTACACATTGACCTAATGATTTCTCTGTGTAACAGTAACAAGTGTGTAACAGTGCACATCAATATACCTAGTGCATTTGTAACTGGTTGAAGTCTTACAGTGGTAATGTAATTTCCAGAAGAATCACCATTCTGAACCAACGACGAATCGTTCACACTATCTGATTGAAGCAAGCCAGTCGTAGAATCAACAATGACAGGTTGGACAATTGTAATAGGTTCCGCAGTTAAGTTCAGCGTACAAGTTTCAGTTAAGTTCTACAAATTCAAAATAAATAAATAAAAAAGTCAAAAAAAACACTAAAACCAACTTGGCCCGACTGCTGATTCAGCGCTTCTTCAATACGGATTATTGTCTGCGTTCCATCGGTCAACAATCCAGAAGTCAACTGATCGCCGTTAACAACTACAAGAAAACTATCAATGCACAGCAAATAATAAATTTTTTTTAACACAAAGAAAAAATACTTTCTATTAATATTACTGTACTAACGAATCTTAAGAACATGCTTCCCATCCATGTAAATGAACTATAATTTATAATAACATCCGTGTGATAATTTTTCAGAATTTTCCAAACTCAATTCTACTAAGTATGTGAATGCTTTAAGAATAAAAATTCAAACTTTCATTAAAAAAAGTATTAAGAAATAAAAAAAACTACTGTAAAATTAAAAAAATTAACTATACTGATTTTTTAATTGCAAAATCTCTTTTTGGATACTGCAAAATAATTTTTTCCGATTATATTGAAAATAAAAACCTGAGAATCGGAAATTACAGTATCTTAAAACAATCTGAACAATGTAAAATGTCAACTAACCTAATTGATGTAAATGTTTTTAATTAATTAAATATATTTCGACAATAATGAAATTAATATTACCAAATGAAATGATAAATTGTTTTCAAATGCTAGATACAACATAAGCTTCTTTAACAACAAACATATTGCATTCTAATAAACTAAAACTATACTATCACATTTTTTTCCAGTTTTTTCGATGCCCATAGCAGTGTTAATTTTCAAAGTACCATGCATAAATTAAAGCATTAGAATTTATTCAAAGCATAAAAAATAAAAAAGAAATATTTAACACACCACATCACACACACACACACACAAATTAAAACTATTCAACACTGACACTATCAACAACAGAAGAAAAGCATTTAACAGAAAATTTTTGATATATTTTTTTTCCATTGCAATAACAGGCAGTGCTTTTTACCTTTATACGACATTTGAATGCTTTTTAATTACTAAATCTTCAGAATTTTACTTCTAACTCAAATTCCACCACCATAGCGGAAAGCAATTCCATAATATCATAAATGCTTAAAAATCACAAGTTATTGTTCTTATGAAACTGCAACATATAAACACACTATAAAATACCTTCCAAAATATTACTGTAAGTTATTTCATTCGGCACGGAAGGCTCCATTGAACAATTTGTGTTTAATGTTCCAACGTGTTGAAGCTTAACATGCAACAGTAGTGAAATAATTTTCAAGAACAAACTTCTTTCATGAGGTAATTTAGAAATTTAAAATGTAATAACAGATAAAATAAATAATGAATTGCTCATTTCGCATATGCATTTGTGCACTTTTAAACATTTGTGTAAAATTTAGATAAGCAATTTCAGTTTGTCGAATAACATGATCAGGAAATTTGCATAAATAAAATTTAAATCATAAATTGTAATATTTTTTATTATTGATTAATTAATAATGTTTTATTTCTTTTGAATCAAATTTTAAACTTTACTGAATTTATTTTTTTGAATCTTTTTATATTTAATTATTGAAAAAGTAATCGTTTAATAAAGGAATTTCAAAAATAAAGAAATTTTAAACTTTAAATTATAAATTCATTTTCTTTAAATTTAAAGTATTTTAAATTAAAAAGTTTTTCCATGTCAAGGCTTTTGCAAGAAAATATTAACATTTGCTATTTCTGCAGCAACCGAGTGCCGTCATTCGTATTGCTCGTCATTATCTACGGTTTTTGTTTAAATTTGGAAATTTGAAAAAATGAATTCTCCAAATGAAGATGATAAAATTAATGAAGACAGTGAATTGCAAATGTCGACGCATGATTTGCTTGTGGCGAAAGCAGAATTTGAAAATTTTCTTGTAAATATGAAAGCGTTGCAAGATTGCCTTGAAGAATTGATGCCCAAAACTGGAACCGTAAGTCCAATGGAGACGTTTGCCAGATGCATTTCCAATTTTACCATTGACAAAGATCCACAAAAGCCGATGATTCGAGCTTTTCTAGACTTCCAAGAATGTCTGGAAGATATTTCATACACTCAGCAAGCTCTTTATCGACGACTTTGTTCTCAAATTTCACCACAAATAAAGCAAGTTACCGTTGATTCTGCAGCAGTTTATAGAAAAATTTTATGTCAATTAAATTCAGCAAAAACTGAAAATGAAACCACCCCAGAGAACGTATGTAATATTTTTGTTTTTTTTTTTTGCTTTTTTAATCTTAAAATTTCACTTTTTTAAATTATATTTTCTTTATTTCTTATTTCAGTCAAATATGAAATCTGAAATGAACCGCTTGCTTATTAAATTTCTTCACAATCATAAAAATCTTGAAATGGATCAAATACAAAATTTGAAAAACATTGCCATCTTGCTTGTAGAATTTTACAGTGGAGCTGTTACTCGATTAATTGATTTTTTGAATCAAAATAATGAAATTTAAATTGAAAGAAATTCTGAAACAATTTTCACGAATTTAAATTATAAAAACATTTATTACTTCAATATCATTATTATTTGTGTGTACAAATACATAGCTGTATTAATATATTAAAATGAAGTTATTCTTTTTAAACATACATTATTAAAGTTTTTTGGCAAAAGACTGAAAAATATGTAAGCGCTGTTATTAGTATGCTGACTCATGCTGATTTTACTAATCTGAAAACAACGAATCACAGCATATTTTATATTTTGCATAGTTTGCATTGATTTAATTTCTCACTAAAATGATCTGCTTTACTTAGCTGTTGTTTCACAAATATTTGACTCACACTGATAATTGTCTTTATATCTAATAAAAGAATACAATAAAAATATTTGACTTGGTAGATTTAATGTGTAGCATGATAGTGCATTCATATTTCGCTTGCTTGATAGCATTGCACACATGCCATTGATAGCCATGTATTACCTGAGTTTAGTTAGCATTGAAATTACTCATTTTTATTTTTACAAATTCTGATTTTTTGAATTTAATTCATTCGTGTATAATTCAACACTCAATTTTTTACAAGATTAGTAAATAGTCATATAAAGATCGTATCGTATCACTAAAGAAAATAAAAACCTTTTGAAAAGTGCTTATTTGAAATAAATCTCTCTGACAAACGGATAGCAAAAAAACTGATGCTTTAAATGCAGCAGTTCTTGCTTCACTATATTGGGTAATTTATATTTTTATATTACAATTTATTCTGCATATTTTTTAATGTTGATGGAAGTTTTCAATTTTATAACTAATACTTTTAATCACAAACGTTTAAAAATTTATTTCATTTACAAAAAAGCATTTCAATAAGATTGATAAAATTGTTACCAAAAATTTTTATGAAACCAATTAAAATTTTTTTATTAAATAGCAAAAAGTTAAACGATTTTATTGTTTACGACTGCTTTTAGTTCTTAGTCATTAAACTATGGCAGAAGAAACTTTAAAAATGCGACTTAACTGTAAATTTACTCTCAGATGGTCTTTTCACAGTGTTATATACATTCTGAACTTGTGGGATCTTTTTGAACCCAAACAGAAAATGTTCGTTTCGCTCGTTATTATGCCACTGAATTCATTGAAATTGTATTTTAAAGTTTTGATAGACTTTATAATAATAATAATAATTCTTAGCAAAATTATGTTTATTGAATTTATATTACACATATGTAAATATGATAAGCTTATCACATCAGTCAGAGCAGATGTTTGGCAACTGCTCGGTAGAACATGGCGTCTTGCGTAATTTACGGCATTGTCTAAAATTTCTGTCTTTGTTCTGTTTGTTCTGTTCTGTTCTGTGTTTGTTCTTCTGCCATTTTGCTTTTTCTGTGCTTGATGTAAGCACCAATTTCTTTTAATAATTTTTTCATATTCTCAGATAAACTTTTCCCATGATTTTTTGATGTTCCGATTATTGCATTTTCTGTAAGATTTTATCAATGATTCTGCCACTTGCCGCTAGCCGTATTTGGTGATCCAGTTGTCTACATCACACTTTGCATCATCATAACACAGAACTTCTTGTCATTATAATGTCAGGGAACAATGCAGTATGTGAAGTAAGTGAGCAATTGCAAAATCAGTACAGATGCATAAATTTCTGGTCAGCTGCATGGGGCAACTATTTCCTGCTTTTCAGATTTCTGATATCGAATAAGTCAACAGATACTATTTAAAGAAAGGCTGTTATGCACCAGAATTTTCTGAATACATTTAGGAATCCTAATAATGAGAGAAAATAAAGGTAGCTAAAAATGTATTTCGTGGTGAATAAGAAATATTTATCATATTTTAAATGTTCTATCACGCAAAAATATATTTGAAATTTACTTACATAACGCCTTGGTTAGAGTAGTATTGAAAATACGAATTAATTTCAGATAAAAGTACATGCTTTAAATTGGAAACTAATAGGGTTCCAAAAGTCGAAAATGGTTTTATTTCAATTTTAGTTTTTATTATTACGAAATGCATTTTTAGCTACCTTTATTTTTATTTTTATTTTTAGTATTTTTGTTTGAAATAGAGTTTAAAACAAAATTCAAAATTCATTATTTCAAGACAACAGTTCTAAAGCCACAGTTCATACAAGCATATGTAAACAGAGATACAACTACTTGTACGACAGCATTGCACATTTGTACTTGTAATTGACGCTGAGGTACAGAATACTCCAGAAAACTATCTGGGGATTAAATTTTTTCAAATTTTTTTTACAAATTAGAAAAGTAATTTTCGAAACAAAAACGTTGAATTGCAAACGCTTCTTTAATTATTTATCCCTTCTTATTTGATTTATCATCCAACGTTTATCTTTCATTTTTATTAACATTTACTTATAATTAACATTTATAATTTATTCAGTTAATTAGCTCTAACAGTTTAATTAGTTAATTGTTATTGTTAATGATTTAAAAAGAACAACAAGCTAATAACAGTACAGAATAACAAGCTTCCTCAAATTAGAAATTATTAAAAGCTGTTAATTGAAACGATACTAGAAAACTTTTATTGACTAAATGCCAGATGGAAAAACGTTATGGTATTAAATTTTGATGGAATAAATAAAGAATTTAATTTTAGTACTAAATGAGAATAAATATTTCATTTTCTTCTCTTTTCCCCTCTGCATTAATTACATTACCATGCTTATTAGTTAAATCTATTTCAAAATATTACTTCTTGTATTTATAAGAAGAAGCGTATGTACACATAAAATTTATCATCCAGGCATTTATAGAAAATGGTGCGTTTCGCTTTTTTGGTTTATGTTATGAATGCACTTAAGGTAAAAAAAATGCATTTAACTTCATTCTGAAAATACATTCTTATCATCTTTGTATATCTTATCAAAAAGAAAAAAAGTTATGGATATTACATAACGAAGCACCAACTTTTTTTCATTTTATTTATACCTTAGATTTTATAAAGAAAAGTATAAAGAAGCTAATTTTGTTACAATTCTGGTATTTTCTATAATTCAAAGTTAATAATTAAAAAAAGCCTGATTTTGAAAATTCATTAAATGCTAATTTTATTCTTTTTTTGTTGTCTGTAGTTAGCGTCAACTGAAATTAAGTGTGGAATGCCGGCATATCCAGTTAGGGAAAGTGATTATAATTCTAACCGCATTATTGGAGGATGGGAAGCACGTCCGCATTCTCTTCCTTGGCAGCTTTATGTGTTATTAGAATATGAAGCAGGTATAGCAGCATGTGGAGGAACAATCATACAACTTAACCTTGGAAATAGCACAAATCTGGCGTTGACTTCTGCTCATTGTATGGTAGATCAAAGGTAAAGTAATTTTGTGCATGCAAATTTTTTCAGTTGGTACATTTAGCTACCAAAACTAATTGAGTCCAAACATTTAGTGTTACTACTGTAGCTATAGATTTTAACAAAGCTGAAAAAGGAATTTTGGAATGCAAGAAAACTAATACAAAATTTATAACAATAATAATTTTTGCGACTAACTATAAATAGAAGAAATATTTTATTGATGTTGGCGGTGGAGACGTCCGCTTGTTCGTATTCCACCGCTGGTTGAAATGCTGAATTGGGCACCACTGAGTAGTGTTGCCATGAAATGGCAAATAATGGCAAATAAGCACTGTCCTACTCAGTGGACATTCACATGTTTCGCCTAAATATAGGAAGGAACCGCGGCCGCTTACCGTTTTACAATTTTTCAAAAAACATACATGATAGGAAAAATTATATGTTAATAATAATATGAGCTGTTTTCATTTTTATTTTGTAGGTAAAATTAAATTTCCATTATCAAATTCAATTTTTAATAAATATTTCCTTTTTAAATATATTGCATTGAAATGAATAGATTGAAAATAAATAACAATAATAATAATGTTTTGACATTACTATAAACATAAAAATTTTTTTATTACTACAGACTGTGAAGACATCCGGTTGTTTATTATTTACTGGTGAATGATTTATTGCTTTACGTAATTCTACTGAGTGAAGATCAGTGGGTTACATTGCTGATTGCTATTCTGTGATTTAATGCACTGCGTTTCAATGCAAAATAACTGGCAGTACCAGAAATAGTACCAATTTGCATAAGGACTTGTCAAATGCATAAAAAATTGACAAGACTAATGTTCTTCAGGAGGTGCAAGTTTTCACATCTCAGTTAAACTTAATTCAGAGCAGGCTTTACTAAATCCATCATTCAACAATAAAACTTGCTTTTGCACAGTAAAATAAACTTTTAAACAGAACATTTCAAACTGCTCAAAGTTCATAAAAAAAATTTTTCCTGAAAAAATTAAAGAAACCCAAATCAAATTATGTAACATGATTGCATGCAATTATTTCCCACTTAATACAGATGTTAAGAAGCAGCGCATGAATATGTCATATTCAATCACAAACAACCACTAAACAATATCACAACACTAGAGATGCACGAAATTTTGATTTAAAATTTGAATTTAAAATTTTATTTGAAATCTTCACTGTTCATACTGAAAACTTCACTCATTGATATCATGTTGAGAATACGTTGCATTTTATTTTTGATTAGCTTATCAACCTTCTCTTCAACCGGTGTTTGTCTGCTACAAGAGCAGTGTCTGACTGTTATGCAAATAGGACTCTCTGAAAATTTACATATTTTACTTTACATTAACTGTGCGGCCGTTAAACTGACGGCGTTGACTAACAACAGCACTGAACGGCATATAATCCATTTATTTGTGCGATAAATAAGGGATGTTTTTTGTTGTTGAATAACGTCATCTTTTCAAACATAAGTCGGGTGTAATTTCAATTAAAATCTGCGTACCATTTTAATGTCTTTGCTTTTTAGGTTATGTGTGGTATAAATAACGTTTCTTTAACGAAAGGAGAAATACGGCTGATACTTGTTATTCGGCAGAAATGGACGTCATGGAAATTTTGTTGTTACTACAATTATCTTGCAATGGAAGGCCATTTGGAATAATTCTAGGCGAAGGGTTTTCTGTGGGAGCGGCGGTTCAGAGAATGAAAAACACAAAGCCATATGACCAGCTTTACTCTTCATTTATTACAAAATTAAAAATAGATTAAATAAATAAATTATATAGTTAATCTCCATTGAGCAAATGTTAAACCTATAATTTACATCTACTTGATGCTATAGGTTATCGAGCATTTAATTCAGATGGTTAATGTGTAGAGTACTTCTTGTTATAAGAATATGAGTTATTTGCGCCAATGCTATTTAAATGAATTTCAGTGGCATTCTACATTTCAACATTTTCATATCCCACGCTTTATCAAGTGAAAATAAGGGTTGATTTGTGGAAAGAAAAATGGTTGATTAATTTATCAGTCATTTCAATAATTGCGTTCACAATCTGTTTTAATTTTATGCCATATTTTTAATTGTGTTTTTGTTCCACCTTCAAACATAGCCGCAATGAATCCCAATAATCTTTACCTTGTATGGTTTCTTTGACTTGTAATTTTATTTTATCAATAATCTTGCATTTGTATGAGTACACAAATCCATAAATCATTACCAGTGATGTATGAACAACCAGATGTCTTCACTGTCCGTTTTAATATTATAATTTTTATGTTGATAGTAGTGACAAAACATTATTACAACTGCTATTTATTTTCAATCTATTTGTTTCAGTGCAATATATTTAAAAAAGAAATATTTATCAAAAAATGAATTTTTTGTGAAAATTTAAATTTACCTGCGGTATGAAAATAAGAACAGTTCTTATTTCTATTAACATATAATATTTGCTATTATGTATGTTTATAGAAAATTTGTAAAACAGAGAGGAGCTGTTGTTTTTCTTTTGCTTTCAAGTTGCGTTCCACTTGCTGTGCCCTGCCTGAACACGTTTAGTGCTCATTCGTCATTTTGACAATAGCACTGCTTAGTGGTGCTCAATTCAGCATACCAACCAGCAATGGAATACGAACAAGCGGACTTCTCCACTGCCGATATCAATAACATATTTTTTATATTTATATTTTATTGTTCAAATTATTATTGTTATTTATTTTTTTATTTTTAATTCATTCATTTACAATGTTCAAATATCTTTATTTAAATAATTACCATTAACATTTACTAAAATTTTTCTTTCATATTTGAAATAAATAATATCATGAAAAGCGCAGTTTTATTTATAAAAAGTATTTTATGAGGAAGTAAATCTTGAATCAGAAGAATAAATTATCAAACACAAAATGTAAATTATATTTTTCATCTATTTAATTCTGCTTGTAAACCCGCGCGCAAAATTAGTCTGCTTATATTTTACTGAAAAGTTTAATGCGATGAGTTCATTTTTGAATATTCAAATCACAAATTCTGACATGCGGAGGTGTGCTTTCACTAAACCAATTATTTTGTTATGGCCTTCTGTAAGATAGTTTATATTTTGACTGTATTTTGAATGTCAAATTTATTTCGGAATTTTCAAATAGTCCTCAGTGGTTGAATTTAGCTATGCATCTGAATTCAAATTCAAATTCATTTAAAATCTTCGTTGCTTATATTATGCCGAGATTATGTTGTATTTCATCTTTGAGTAGCATATCAAGCGCACTAAAACCGCTGTTTACTGCTACGCTGGATGTTTGACATTTATGCAAATAGACAGGTATAAAAATTGCTTTTACATTAACAGTCCGGCCGTTGAATTGTCCATGTTGACTAACAGCAGTGTTGAACGGCATTTGATCAATTTCATTGTGCGCTAAGTACTGGATAACATATGTTTTAGATATTGAAGAATGTTATCTTTTCAAACATAAATGTGGTGTAGTTTCAATAGAAATTTGCATGAAATTTCAATTTGAGCTTATGCGTGGCCTGAATAATGTTAGTTTCACAAAGTAAAACAAACGTTTTATATATGTTAATCAGTAGAAAATGCATGTTATGCAAATTTTCTTGTGACTACTGTTAGGTTGTTAGTTATATTACGAAGTTTATTTGGAATAATTGGATGTGAACAAATGAACAATGGCGTTCTTAATGCGATGATGATGACGGACAAAGAACAGCAATAAAAGCGGCTTTGCTTTTTATATATTAGAATATTATTTCATTATATTTATTATTCTACATTTATAAACGCAAAAATGAAAGACAGACGCGGACGCCCGGAAGTCAGCGTCAAATTTAGTAAACATATTTTGTTAAGATAAATAGTTGAACTTTACTGAGCAGATCTTGACTGTATAATTTATATGATTGTGGCGTATAATGTAGCTTTATTCAGTTAAAATGGCAAAACTACAACTAGTAGTTAGAGACTGATAAACAAGGCAACGTTCGCGCGCAGACCAGAAAAATGAGTTAGCTATCGAATTAGGGATTACAGTATTAGGGTAGGATTATTAAAATCAAGTTTGATATAATAAAGTTACAGTAATATTTTCGTTGGCGTATTAACAACTACAACAAGGAATAATTGCAACATTTAATAAGATTTAATCACATAATCAGTCATTATTTTAGTACACTTAAGAAACTGAAGCCTGAAAACGTTTCTGTCATTGCTGGTGCGCACAATATTGCAGATTTAACAGAAAAAACTCATGAACAATATGATGTAAAATCGATTATTATTCATCAAGACTTTAAAGAGAGCGGTATCCACGATATAGCATTGCTAGTACTTCAGTCGCCGATTTTATACTCCACCAAAACTCGGCCTATATGCTTACCAGTTGATGATGAAATTCCAAAGCAAAACTGTTGGGTTGCTGGTTGGGGATACACTTCAGGTATTGAACTACGTGGTGAATTACCCTAATTATTTTTTTATTTTATTTTGCAGTTGCTGGCAATGTATGTCCAGTTCTTCTTATGATTTCAACTCCAAAGATATTTTATGCCAATAAAACATTAATTGCAGAAGGTTTCCGAAAGTATATATTTCTTGCAGGTTCAGAAAATGGTGGAGCATATCGAGTAATAATTTGTCTATTTTTTGAAATTTAGAAAATAGATTTCTTCCGAAATTATTTAATTTCTAACGATGACATTATTCATTGTTAATATTTTATTCTCAATAATAAAATAAGTTTAATTACATTCACTTTTATTTTAAAATATTTTTTAAAATTTATATTTTCATGAGTATAATATCACATATTTTATTTTCAGGGTGATTCTGGTGGACCGTTATTTTGTAAAATTAATGACGTTTACGTACAGTATGGTATTGTTGCCGTTCGCGCGCCTAGTTATCCCCCTGGATCGATTTCAATTTATACTCGATTATCAACGTACATGAATTGGTTGAAAATTTCAGCTAGGAAATATGATAGAGATTATGTTAAAAAATTTTTTATGAGCTGAAAACTGTTTAGTAGTAATAATAAAATTTTTCGTTTTCAACTGGAATATTATTTATGAAGTTAACAATTAAAGTTTATAATGTTTAAATGTTATTGTTTATTGCAATACAACTACACCCCCACATATGTATATGTATATGTAATTAATAAATAAACCTTTTAAATATTTAAGAATAATTGAAAATTTTCAAATAAATTTTACTTCTTTCAATCCATGAATTATAATATTACACTTCAATCAATGAAATATTGTTTTAATAAGGAGTGTTAAAAGTAGAATGCTTACTTGAGCATTTAGCAACTACTTTTAATTGTTAATGTTCAGACATTTACCAAAGCAAAGCAAGGGCAGCCTCACTTTCAACAAAACGCAGACTCAATGCTCAGTTCAGCTCCACAAAGAGGCAAATGTTGAGTCTTGTGACTTGAGTGAATAACCAATTTGGGTACATAGCACACAAGGAAAAGCTTTGCAGGTAAATATCAACGTAACCTTCACGCTGATTGAAGTAAAAATTAGCTCTTCCACTACTGGTAGTTGTTAGAAGTTGCCTTAGCTAAACTGCGCCTCTGAGATTGGTACATTTTTACCATGGTTGACAAAAAACGTCGTTCTTAAAAAATGAATACTCCATTGGGCAAACAGTTGGACAAATACGATCCTACGTTATAAATAGTTCCATTGTATTATCCACCAATAAGTTGCCCATTGATGAATAATCATGACTTTCTCAGCATCGTTTATAATGATATTCATCAAAATATGCTTGATGGAAAAATAATTTCATCATATAAAAATTTAATTGAACTGATAACAATAGCTGTCATAGCTCCATGAACGCTGTCAAAGACTGAACACGCAAGTGCTGGAGAACATCCCATTGCCAATTTGGGTCAGGGAAAAAAACCAAGCTGTGCAAAAAAATGGAATAAAAATGTAGTAAAATGTTTAATAAGCATTCATTTCTGATCGCATCCAGTTCATGATATGCTTCTTGATGAAAGCTGCAAATGTAAATAGTTATGGCAATATCTTATTTTTTACAAATAATAATGCCGCTCCCGCTGGCATGAATGTAAATGGAATACAGTTTTGTACAAACTACAACAATGAAAGTTTCATCATTTGGAATCAGCTTATATGTGTGAAAGTTCACAAAAATACAGTGACCGGAAAATATTTCAACAAACAAAATTGAAAATAATGTTTAACTTCGAAGAAGACACGAAATCATTTCTTGCAATTTGTGAAATGCTGCAGCAGTTGGAAAGCGTTTTAATAACTTAAATATTAAAGATGAATCAATTCAAACATCGATGCGAGACAATGATGCAGTCAATTGCACTAAATAGCACAATCTGCTTGATTTGATTAATTACATATTTTGCAGATTCTGAACGATCAGATAAAGCTGCTGGAAAAAATGAAGACCAAAAAATTGCAAACTCAAAGGAAGTGATGTTCTCCATCTCTGCAAACTTTATTCACAATTTATAATAATTTCAAAATTTATTGATAATTACGTATAATTGTTTTCTTTATAATATATCTATCTTTTGCATACACTTTTGTATTATGCACTTTTGTATGTCAACATTGTCATATTGCAATAAACTTCATTATTAAAATGCGTAGTTGATTGACCAACAAATAAAAATTTAAATGTTTTATAAATCAAATGTCTAATGATATTCAAAAGCAGTCAAAAAAGACATAATTTATGAACATGATTCGTATATAATAACATTGGCAACAGCATACATGATTTAGAAACATTGCCATGCAATTTTCAAGCATTACCAGTAGACAAACATTGAGCAACGTTAATCAAATTAAAATAAATTTTCATTATAGATTTTTAATATTAACAATCAGACGTAAGGTGCAAAATTGAAGACTGCAACAATATCAACAAAGCAATGCACAATGAAATTCTACAAATTTTAAATGGCAATTACACTTGCAAAGCAACAACTGCAATAATATTTCACAATAACAAATTATAATATCACATCAGCATTAAAATATTATCAAATTTGTATAAGATCCTTCAATGAATTGTAAGAATAATATTCAAAAAGTTCAAATAAAGGAATCACAAATGCATTGCAATAGAGCCACATTAGGCTAGAACTGAATCGCAGCATAACGAATAGAGCAAAGGAAAATTAACCTAACCTTTATTAGAATAACGATGTACAATGTGTTGAGAATACCTGATTGTCAGCTGTTCAAAAGTGCAGCAGTATGTATTAAAAGTGTAGTATTGTTTTCTGCCTTTATTACAGTAGTATGCAACCCGTGTTAGCGCACTTTTCCATTAATAAAAGTTGTGCAGCTAAACGACCGAATTACGCCCTGGTCAAGTAGTCAAACAAACTTTGCCGAGTATCAATAGTTTATATCGTTAATGATAAAATAAAGCGGCAAGCAACGCGCCTGTTGTGCACTTAAGGACTATATATTGCAATCAGTAAATTCCGTGGACCTCAGGAAAATGATACACTTAACCAAGTTGTACATTTATTCAAATGAGCCCTTATCTATTATTTTACCGTATAATTAACTACAGGGAATTCTGTTAGGCCAAAGTTTTGTGCACTTAAGGGAAATGTGAACTTATCACTTGTTTATATACTTGGCTGTATATTTTTAAATAAAATTTTCATATTTTTGCTCAGTATATTTTTATTCATAGCTGTATCAGCTATTAAAGGCAAAAAAACTGACGAGGAATTATTTTAAAATCATGAATTTAAAAGAGTGTGCATTTTGAGGTTTCCTTGATAATATCTTATGTTAAGCATTTTAAATAAATGCAAATAACGTTCAATCTCATTACATTTTAAAGCTTTAAACTTTATTCAGTTATTTCCTTTAAACGCATTCCATTGTACAAGTTGCATTATTTTTTACGTTTTCACACATTATATAATGCATCGCTGCAAAACCAAAAGCAACTATTAAGCAGACTACAAAATTTATTATTTATTTATTTATTTATTAATGTTCTTTAATTATTTGAAATTCAGTGTCTGTAAGTGCAAATGAGCTGACAATATTCGCAATACTGGAGCAAAGTGCATGCATAAATTTCAAGAACTGTTCTTTTTTGTTGAACTGTAGAGCAGTTTCAGCATTTATGACTTTATTTCAAATATTGCATTTTTTATTTATAATTTGATTTATTATACATTTTACAATATAAAGATTCACGATTTGCGTTTTTTTGTTGTTTAATTTTTTTAGTAACTGCTCACGCAGAACTGATGGCTACAACTTTTTATCAATGTCAGTTAGTATGTTATAGTTATAAAATCTTTAGCTAGCAAAATGGTGCATTCCTTTAGTAATAACATTTTAATGCATCTGCATTAATTGCCAGGTTGTGTAAACATGCACAATGAAGTTGTGCTAATTAAGCTGGTAACTTATATTTAAAGTAAACAGTGCATAACTTTTAAACTTTATTTCCATTGACGATCATCATTTTATCAAACGGCATATTAGCATTAATCTTAAGCATGTTTGTTTTACTAGCACTTTTCTTTACAAGTTTACTAGAGGTATACTTTTTAAGTAAAATCTTAATATAGAAGTGAAGAGATTATTTACTTAGGGAAAAGCTTTGATTAGGAAAAGTTCATTTGCATTAAAATGTCCATTCAATCTATGCATTAATTTCTATTTCAGATGTTCATTTCTATTGTTTTTCATCTTTTATTTTAGAATAAACAAAAACATGCTAAACATATCCTTATTGTTGAAAAGTTGAAGTATATTTTTCGTTAATAACAACTACTAATTGCTATGTTAAACAAACTGCCATAGCTATCATCTGGGGATTTTGCATCATTAAATAAGTTTTGCAATTAATAACTTAATTTACCACTAAAATTGAGTTTAATTAACACTATTTAATTAATTACACCTGAAAACAATTTTAGTAGCAGCAACAAGAATAGTAATGATAATAACAGATAAGGTCCAGATAGTTTTGAATTTTTATGAAATAAAATAAATAGCTAAATAAAAGCAAAATAAAAAGATGAAGAAAGTAATTTTTGCAATAAAATTGCATTTTTATGATTTACATTTAATGATAGTGCAAAAATGCAAAAATGGATTGCGGTCGTTCAGCATTTCCACTGAAAGAAAGAAATGCAAATCGCATTGTTGGTGGATGGGAAGCAAACCCACACTCAATCCCATGGCAAGTTTACATTGAAGTCATCAATTTCACAAATTTTTTGGTCTGTGGAGGAAGTATCATACAGCTGCAACCAGGTAACTCTACGAAATTCATACTAAGTGCTGCTCATTGTTTTATTCAATAGTAAGTTTTAAATTCTTGTTTTCATATTTACTTCCATAAGATATTGTAAATGCATAAAATATTTTGCCATAATTATTTAAAATTTTTTTGTTCAATTAATTATCTAAAATTTGTTTGTTACTTCCTGAATATTATGCTTATGCACATGTATTGCAATTTAAGAAAATACACATATTAATATTTGGAAATAACTCTTGAATATAAGTTTTTCCTTTCTTCAAAAACAAAATAAAGACTATAAGTTTGCATTTTTATTTTTATTTGAAACATTTTAAGCTTTCTTTATCTGTAGCAATCATGTTATAGTTCAGACAAAATAAAAACAGTTGCAGCACATGCTGTATCAGTTATTTCTGGGATGCACAGTAGAAATAAAATTGAGAATTCAAGAAAGCTCCATTTTGTAAAAAATATCATCATACATAATAATTTTTCAAGCCATCTTTTGCATGACATTGCCATTATACAGCTTCACTACCCAATTTTTTATACAAATCATTCTCGCCCTATTTGCCTGCCAGAAGTTAACAGTTCCCTTCCAGAACACAATTGCTGGATCTCTGGATGGGGCTATAGCAACAGTATGATACTTTCAAATTTTGAGTTTTATTTGACATAATCATTTTTAAATAGTTAATGAGATAAGTGCGACATTATTGATGATTTCTGCATCATTGTGGAAAGCCAACAGAAGCCTTTCATTTCCATATTATGAAGAATATGAATTTTTCTCAGGTTTGCCAAATGGAAGTGGCTACAAAGTAAGATCTTAATTTAAATGCATTGCTTTAGTTTTTGCACTGCTTTTGTATATGAAATTACTTAATTCTACCATAAACATAATTAAGATTTAATATAATTTATGTTATCCTGCATTATTAATTATTTATTAAATTCAAATAAACTCAAAATACATTAATATTAAAATGGATGATTTATCAGTTAACAAATGAAATGAGCAGCTATGTATAAATTGTTTTACTCCAAAAATGTCATCAAATATAAAAAATATTTTAATTTCATTAATAAGCTATTTTTATTTAAGTGCAAAAAATCCTGTTTTTTGTTAAATATTGTATACATTTTAGCCAATTGATAGCAAAATAACATTGTATAGGAATTGTGCATTGACAAGTTTCTATTTATTATATGAAAATTAATTAAACAAATGGATATTTTTTTATAATAAATTAAAAATTAATGTTCAAGTAAATTTTAGATAACTTGAAATAATGCGCATTGCAGGGAGACTCTGGTGGGCCATTTTTCTGTCGCAACAACAATATTTATACATTGTATGGTGTGGCATCTTTCCGTCCTCCTTTCGCAGCACCAGGAACTTTAACATCATATGTTCGAGTATCTTCACACGTTAACTGGATTACAGACACAATGAAAAACGCCAATTTATGACAACATAAAAATTTTTTTCGAGAAATATTTTTTTTTCATTTATTGTATTCCAGTAAACTCCTCAAACTGCTTATTATTGCCATTTTTACACATTTATTACATTTTTTTAAAGAACGATGAATGATTTTATCGACATGTTTGTAAAATTACATACATTATATTTTCATTTTTTAAACATTTTTCAATTCTTGGTGAAATTTTTTTTTTGAATAATTTAGTTAATAAAAATACAGTCAACTATAACAACATGATTATTTGTCTGTAAAATTGGATATTTTTTCTTCCACTGCCAAAAGCAATTCAAATGAAAAACGGTTCTAGACTAGAAATACGCCACTAAATCCTACAACTGATACTAGCAGTACAATATGACTGCTTTGAGCTGCAGTAGTGCGCTGCCTTGTTATCTAAAATCTCATCACTAAGCTGGAAAATTAACAAAGAGTCGCATCACCGTGGTTGGTGGTTGATCTGATTCTGACAGGATATTTTGAAAAAAATAACAATAATTAATTTTAAATTGCATCTTATTATAGACATTATTGAAATTTATTGCTATTTGATCTCTTTTAAAATTAATTTTTGTTTATTTTTCCAGTCTCTAATGCTAGTTGGCTGCTCATTGAGCAGTTTTTTCTCTTTAAGTTTGCTCAGATCTGCTGAAATTTCTCTGATGTCTGTTCTAAATTGCTACTTTTAAAATAGATTTCTCCTAATTAACAATAATTTTTATTTACAATTGCCCTGCTTGATATTAATAAATGTAGTTGCGAAAAACTTACTTATTTTTTCATTTGTCAATTGTTATTTAGATATGTTGACTATTTTGTTGATATATCATTTTTGTATTCAAAAAAATATAATCAAAAGAAATTTACTTGGTCTTGATTGCATTCAGGATGTACGTTGCAAGCTGAAACGGATGATGTCTCAAAAATGGCACAATGTCATGCAGAAAGCTACTGCCAGTATAGCGTAGGTTTTCTGTCAATACAGAATAACATATTTTTTTTCACAACATTCAGCTAGAAGTAAATTGCTGTTTTGCATGAATGAACTGAAATTTTGCATGCACTGCATGCATGAAATTTATTCAATTTCTGAAAAATGATTATGCCTACATTATAGAGATGAAGGTAAACATTTGTTTTAGATGAAATTTATATTAAGAATTTAAAATTAGTGCTTATTAAAGAATGTAAATTTGCGTAAACACCTGCAATGGCATACCTTTAGGGGTAAAAATTTAAACTTCTGAAAATGGGAAATTTAAAGCAAAATTTCAAGTCAAGAAATTCCAGGCATCAATCAAGTAGAGTTTAAAGAAGAAGCAATCTCCAATGCGTTTATTTATTCTGATCTTATTTGTCATCACCAATAAAGTAATCTGTTTTCTTTAAATCACATGTAACATTTTTTTTTAATTACAATTTTCAAATGATAATTAAATAAAAAAGTCTTTAATTAGAAGATTTTGAATTCAATTCTTGACAAATAATTTTAGAAAATAACTAATTACTGTTTTATAATTGTAGCCTGTGTTTAGTATGTTGATATTTTCTGTTGGGTATTATTTATTTTAAATTTTTATTTTAAAATCTATTTCATTTTCATCACATGTGAAAAATTACTGAATTGTTTCATTTCACACAACTTTATTAATTTTTTTAATTAAAAATATCAATTACATCACATATTAGAAAAAACATTTATCAAAATTAAAAATCTAATTGTACTTACTTTTTATTGGATAAATACATTATTGCTTATTATTTGTGCAATATTTGATTTAGTTTGTGAAAGGAGAATTCAAATGTGGAAAGCCTGCTTTTCCAATGAAGGAACACAGCGGAAATCGAATTATCAATGGATGGGAAGCATATCCACATTCTATCCCTTGGCAAGTTTTTTTAGCAATGTACACTTCTGAAGGTGACACTTTTTGTGGAGGAACTATTATACAACCGCATCATGGAAACAGTACCAATTTTGTATTAACTGCTGCACATTGTCTACAGATCACTGAGTACACGTCTACATATTTTATCTAATTGTTTGTCTAATAAATAATGTAAAGTGAATAAACTTTATAAATAAATTTATCAGTTATAAAAAATTAATTTCTTCAATAAAACTATTAATAATAATTGAACTTGATTATTCCTTTTTATTTGCAAATCGATGTCTTTGTCGACACATGATTAAATTATTTATTCTAAAAATATAATTTTTTAATCAATTATAAGATAAAAAAAGAAAATTTTCAAAATAAATTGTATAAACTTCAAAAAAAATACTGATGATTAATTAATTTGAATATAAAATGCCGTATAATAAAAATTGAAATTAGATGATTTGATATTGGATTTAAATTATTTTTGTTTTTAGTTCTTTGACGAACATTATATCACCTAAAAATGTGTATGTCATGGCCGGGGTACATAACGTTGATGATGAGAATGAAATTTCACGAACTGTACTGGCAGTAGAAAAGATTATAAATCATTTTAATTTCACCATGCATAGGCCGTACGATATTTCACTTCTGAAGTTGAAATCACCAATCTTTTACACCAGATTTGCACGTCCCATCTGCTTACCAGAAGCTAACAGCACAGTTCCTGAACATGACTGTTGGTCATCTGGATGGGGATACACTACAAGTATCTATATTGCAAATCAAAATTTTATTAATTATGTACAAAATGTTATTTTAAGGTATCGGCAAGAGCAGTTCTGTTTTATTGATGGTTGCCACTCCTTTGTTCAAATTAGGCAAATATTTTCCATTTGAATTATTCAACGAATACGAGTTCCTTGCTGGATCCTTAAAAGGAGGCGGATTTTTGGTAAATATATAAACTTGTAATACCTAAATTTTAATTCCACAGAACAGTTTTCATCCAAATTGAGCCATCTATTTAACAAATCATTAAAATAATAAATCGTTAAATTGATATCATGAAATAAATATAAATTTCCAAATAAATAAATTATTTCATTAAAAATACAGTTTTCTGATTAAATTATTGACTAATATTTTCTAATTATATAAAATCGAATAATTTCATTATAAACATTTTTACAGGGAGACTCAGGCGGACCACTATTCTGCAAAGTCAATGGAATTTACTTTTTATATGGTATAGCTTCTTTTTACCCTCATTTCACTTTTCCTGGAAGTCTAATGGGCTACTCAAAAGTAACAGCTTTTATCGATTGGATTCAAGAAACTACAAAAATGTAATGATACTGATAATAAATGCCTCTGATCAACATATATTTATTTATTTATTTTTAAAAAATTAAAATAATTTTGAACGTCATTTTCGTTTATTTTTTCAAACAATACAACGGCATACTGTCTTAATGAATGATAAAAAAATCCGTGTCCATAGCAACAAACAAACATAAAATAAGTGTTTTAAAAAATCTATATTAATATCAATGTCAATTGAACTGTCATCACAATATCATCATCATCATCATCATCATCATCGTATAACAAGATAAAAATTTTAAAAATGACAATTATGAACCAGTGGACCTTTTACAGATTTCGACACTTCAGCAAGTTGCAAAGGTGAAACACCGCAGCAACCACCAATTATTCGAGCGCCAAGCTCAATCCATTCTTGTACACGTTCTCCAATTGGTTTTGAATAATAAGGCGGTTCGACCCATCTGATAATCAAAAAATAAAATAAAATGAAATACATATTCATAAATAAACATCAAATATATAAAATTAAATATTTCCAACCCTGTCGCTCTTGTCCATCGTCCACTGTTTGGATAGACAACAAAAGGCATCAACACGTTTCTAGCTTGCTTCAACAGTCCAGAAATAAAATCTGGCTTGGTACAATTTATGCCAACTGCTGTTACGCCTGGGCATTTGCTTATTTCATAAACCACGTCGCTGAACAAATCACCATAATTCGTACGGTATTCATCCTGAAAATCAATCAAAAAAGAACAACAAAGCAACTGTTTAATTAGAATAATCTATAACTTACTTTGCAAGAAAACGATACCCAGCATGAAGGATGATTGTATTCACTTAGCACTTCTAAAGCAATTTTCGCCTCCGTTAATGATGGCATGGTTTCCAAAGCAATAAAATCAACCCGAGCCATTGTCATTGCACAAAACTGATCGTGATAATATTTTCTTATTTCCTCAAATTGTAAAAATTACAAAAAATTAAAGAAAGAACATAAATAAAATAATAACTCATCCTTACGGATACAGGAGTATTTTGTATATATCTTCCTGAATATTCAGAACCATCGCATAATGAAACGGCATACGGTCCCACTGATCCCGCGACGTAATATTCACTAATATTTCGTCCATTGTCTTCAACGAAATGTTCAATAGACCTTCTGGCCAAACTGGCCGCATATTCCACAATCTCGTAACTTTCTCTTATAGAAATACCCAGAACATCTTGCAAACGAGATATACAAGCTTGGTAAGTATTTGTTTGCACTATATCGGCACCGACTTTCAAAAAACTCAAAAAAAATACACTTAAACTATGTAACGCATTCCAATTAAAAAAATCATAGTAATGGCAATAGTAAAAGTAAATAGCGTAATTTTAAATAATAATAACATTTGATTAAAATATTCATCTATTTTAGAAAATCATTCATTAATTACATTTTGCTATTTAAAATCAAATTAATTATACACCAAACATTGTTTTATCGTTCTATTATTAATTTTTCAACATAAATATCGTAAAAATTTGTAAAATAAAAAATGTCACGAGAATACAAATCAATACTGCTAATTTCATGAAATAACATAAAACTTAACAATGCATATTCCTCATTGAAGCAAACAATTCACATTTTAAAAAATGTATTTAAATAATAATATGCATAACACAAAATAATATGCAAGGCCATCTTTTAGAAAAAAAAAACATTCCATAAGTTGCAATTTAACAGACATTAACCAAAAGCACAAATGACCAAAAAAATACAAGAACATAATTTCAAACATAAATAAACGCTCACTCTAAATGAGTTTGCAACACTTTTTTTGGATCTTTAAGTAAAGCACGAGACGACCATAAAGGATCATCCTAAAAATGTTCATTTAAAAGAATAACACAATATAGCTGGCTAAAATACTTCAATATAGTCACATCCTGCATTAAGTAATGTAGTAGCCATAGAACCATCTAAAACTAATGGTCCTCTCAACAAAGGCATTTTTGTCATCAGCTTGAAGCTTGAACAAAATAAACACAAAAGAAATGGTGGATAATGTGCAGTAAATAAATTTGTTTAACAAGTACAAAGTATAATTTAAATAATATAGCTCGAAAACAGCACAAATACTCCCAACAAAACTATTTTGTAATGATTTTCATGTTACGTAATTCATTTTCAATATTATTTGCATAACTTTTATTCAAAACTATATGTAATACTAATAAACATTGATGAGAAAAAAATCTGTTAGTTATAGTATAGTAATTTTCATGATATCTTTAAATTAAACGCTTTGCAATAAAAATAATTGCCAATGTTGGTAACTGTAGCTTTAAAACATTAATTTTTTTTAACGAGAGAGAAAAGACAATTACAAATTATTGTGCATATAAACAATAATTGAAATGTGAAACGGAAAAAAATTTTCAAGAAATAAGTAAACCTAACAGAATTAACATTGTTTAGAAATCAGAAACATACTGTAGTTCAAATTTACTTGATTATATTGTTTGGTATTTCTGTTTTTTGTAATGGGAAATGAGAAGCAATCGTTTGTGATTTATTCAAGTATTTTCAGAGGCTGTATTATCTTAATATTGTTAATTATTTGTTTTCATTATACTGTTAGTGTGTTGCAGTTTAAGACAAAAATTAAGTGCAGTTAATGAAATCGCGCAATATGTTTCATGAAAGTTAAAAATAATATTTTATTAATAATAAGAATAGAATTCCCTTTTCTTTTATATTTTGTTCAACGTTGTATTTTATTTTATTTTACTTTATTTTGCATGTGTCTTAGATAAATTCGATGAGTCATGCAGAAAATACTGGCCTAACTGAAGACAGACGCCTTCTTCAGCGTCGGAAAAGGTTCAGATTATCATCAAAAATATCAAAATTAGCCGAGTTAATTCCTTCGGACGTTCTTCCGCCAAGAGTAATTAATGATTTTTATATCTAATAATTTAATATTTTATATTTATATAATATAAAATTTTGAGCGGATGTATATATTTGTATGTGTATGTGATTTATTTGTGAATATTGTTGACTTGTCATTATTCATGTAGTTTAAATTCTAATTCGAATGTAATTTTCAATAACCAAATAAAAATTAATTTTTTTTAGTCATCTATTTTGTATTATGGAAGTTTCAACACTAAATGATTTTAGCGTTCTCAGCATGGCATTATTGCCGCGGCATGTAATTTTATTATGCAGCTACTCGATCAAAAGAATCAAGCAGAAAATTACGGTTATTTCATCTTACCTTTGGACCATTTATAGGTATAAGTGATCCATAATTTATTCATTATAGCTGATGAAGTTAAACGACTGAAAGATCATATTGCATCATTGGAAGCTCGCTGTCAGCAACTTTCGGCGGAATGTGAAAAAAGTAAAACTTTATATTTAACGTTAATTTTTCAGTTTAATGTTTTTCATTTTTAGATTTAGCATTATTTTTCAGTTTTAGTTTACTTATATGAAAGTTTCATTCTAAATTTGTATATTTATTTCAGAAGTTTATTTTTTCCATTGGTTACTTTTATATAAATGAATATTTGGCTTTATTTAGGCTCATCTGTAGTGCTCAGTGACTCAAAAGATGAACAAACTTTAGAAGATTTCACCAATTCTATTCAGGGCGCTTTGCCATCGGACTGCTCTACAGTCAAAAATGAGCAAAAAAGTGAATTTGTTGTTTTTTTGATTGTGTAATATGTAAAATACTGTGACTTGAGCAAAATAGAATTTATTTTTATTTTGTTTATTTAATTATAAATTATTCATTCATTTTAATTATAAACTTGAAAATTTGCGTCATTTAGTTTTGTTTTAGTTTTCTGTAACATTACCGTAAACTGACTGTCAAGTTTGAAAAATGGTTAAATGTAAGCTTAATATTATTTTCATTGAATAATAATATTAATAGTAATAATGAGTGATTAACAATAAAATTTAAATATGCAATGCATACATCTTAGATAGGCTATATATGCATTTACGTTTATGTTTGCATGTAGATATGCATGTATATTATTTTTATACTTACTATAATAATTCGGTTTTTAAATTATATTTTTGATTGATATGGGATTCAATTTTTGTAATGAAAGTGTTTTTGCTTTTAATGGCTATGCATTTGTTTTAATGTTAAATATTTATCAGAATTATTTTACTTGGAACATATTTTATTGAAGTTTTTCTAACTGTATCATTATGTGGGATTGAAAATTTGCAATTATTGGTAATATATAATAATTGTAAACTTATTCAACGCAGAATTTATTATTAATGATGAAAACAATTAGTAATTTTTTAATCGGACTACAGAAAGCATAACTTGCTATTTTTTAGAAGAATCTTCTGAAGTACGTCCACATGCGGCACCGTGTGTTATTCTTATTAACTCATCGGCCAAAGCGAGACGTCGACGTATTCAAAATCCTCTTTATCCAACGGTGCGTAATTGCCGGGCAATTGTACCTAAGCCGGACAAAGATTTAGAATTGGACATAGATAACAAGCCGGTTGAAGAAGATTTGCCTACACTTTCTGTTAGAAATGACCAGCCTGTCCAGTTGTCATTGTCGAAAAACGATCAGTTGGTTAATGACGTCTGTCGGTTCAGCGTAAAACAGTTTTTGAAGCCCAAATCTAATGAAAATAATGAAAATGTTGCATTGGATGGTCCATTGAATAATGCAAATTTTCGAATGAAAACAGCAAACATTGCTAGTAATGTAACGTTGGTGGGTAACGTAGTTGACCATCGATCTCTGCGAACAGATGTATCTATACAAACTGAAAAGCTGGTAGCTGTACAAGAGCGAGATTTTCAAGATTGTAAAGATACAGCTACTAGTCCATTGACCTTTACTGCTGTTGAAGAGAGTAACTTGGATAATGGCCACCATCATGGTCAGACTGTACAGCAGCAACAAAATCAACTGCAGCATTCAGTGGCAATGTTATTAGATCAAGACCCAATACTTGAAGAACAAGTAGAGCGTGATTTATATTACCAAAGATACAGT
Organism: Trichinella pseudospiralis; assembly: GCA_001447645.1. NCBI lineage: Eukaryota > Metazoa > Nematoda > Enoplea > Trichinellida > Trichinellidae > Trichinella > Trichinella pseudospiralis. The sequence goes on along the minus strand of JYDV01000003.1, from coordinate 327,577 downwards.
ACAGCTAATTTGCTTTACAATCCATTCAAAGAAACTGCTGCACAGTCAGAAACAATTTTTACCTCGGGTAAGCTAGAAATTTAAATTTAAATGGGACATTGATTTTATTAACATTAAAAATAGTTATGAGTGATTAACTATAAAATTTATGTTTATGTTTGCATGTAGATATGTATGTATATTAATTTTATCTTATCTTATTTAGAAAATTTGACAAGCAACACGAATCCACTGACCATGGCATCAACTGAAGAGCAGCTTCTTATGGTAAATTCTGGAAATGCGGATTCAAATACTAAAGACATTGCCTCATGTACAGCAGCTCGGTCTACTACGGCGGTGCCATTTAATTACAATTTTGAATGCGGTTCATTTTATCCGCAAACACTTTCAACTGTTTCTGGATCGTCATATTTTCCTTCCATAGATTCATTGATTGGTCAAAATGGGGATTATGTTAATCAAAGTCGGCAGCAAACGAGCGCCACAGTGTTGAATACTGGCAATACAAGTGCCACTGGAAGATCAATTTCAAACTTTTCCATTGAATTTTTGCACAATGCCGACAATACGACAAATGATCATGCAAATTATGGCAAATTTCAAAGCGACGCTTTTAACAACGGAGCCATGATTGAATCACGCTCTTTTCAAATGTTCGACGACATGCAACCAATCGGTGAATACTCACAAACTGCCTGGTACAACAATAACAGTGGATATCCGGTGGAACAACGATTTTCAGCCAATCCTGCTACTTATTGCAATGTATCTACACCATCGTCGAAATATTGTAATCGATCGTCTGGTAAGCTGCAAAATTTTCAGATCAAATCAATTTTTCCTGAAGTATGCTTTCTGCACACCAACGACGATGCAACAAATAACAACAACAACAGTCAGCAAGTTGCACCAATGCAAATGGATATGCCAATTCAGTATAATAACAGTGTAGGAACAACATCCCAGTATCATCATAATAATTTCAGTTGTGAATCACTGATCGCAGATGATCGTAAGAAGAACAATTCAAGTTTAAACATTTTGTCGTCTTCTGCAGCTTTACATAATTGCGAAAATATTTACAATTCTTCATACGGTTGCCTTGCTTAATGTTTTCTTTTTCTAGTTTACTTTTGTTGAAAAATGCAATTTTTTTATTCGAATTGAATGAACAACTACTATAAAGTGAGCCTTATTGTGAAAAGAATACGTGTTTATGTTGTGTATATGCTTATTTATGCTGGTGTCCAGTTGATTGAAAAGATAAAACAGTGTATGCTTAAAAAGATGTTTACTTATTACTGAAAATTTAAAAAATTCTCATTCTTCTTCAGTAATCAAAGAAACTGAAATAATATAATAATTAACTTTTTAATCAGACAAAGGTAAGTTCAATTTGCACTGTTCAGTGGATTGAATTAGATTGATCAAAAATGGCATCACTGTGGTACCTGCAGTGCCATGATTTCCAAGAGTTTGTGCAGGCTCAGAAATGATTTCCATTTGCCTCGGCTTGATAATGTAATTATTCACTAAAGCAACATGAATCCGACGAAATGCGGTCATGGCGCCAATACAATCATTGTACGCTTGTATAGAATCCAACTGAACAGCACAAGTGGACAAAAGAAACGATCTGACATTGACTCTGGTTTCAAGCCAATGCAAAAAACATCTCTGATTAGGTAACATGAATTGTCGCATGAGTTTCAAAAAGTTTCCAGCATCTGCACTGTGTTGCACACCAAGGCACGTGTCCAAACATTGTATAGCACAGCTTTGGGCTGCTGAGCCACCGACAAGCTTCATCGGCTGGTCATTCGCAACTCCTTCTAAAACAATTCCACCAATAGCTTGAAAAGCTGGTCCTGTGGTTCCTGACAAAAATGGTCGAAGTTTGTAGTAAAATTCATTTGCATCAACACGTTCTTTCAAACGTCTCATTTTTGCATGCATGCGCTGGATTGCCGTTCTTAAATTTTTCAGACCTTCCGTCAGTAACAAAACGTCTTTATCATTGATAGCCTGAAAAATGTTCAAATTAACTTATAATTAAATAGAAAACTACAGCAGTTAATCGATAAACTAAGCAAGCTCTCAAATGAACATTAAATCGACACTGACAAACAACAAAGATGCATGTCAAACCTTGGCAAGATGAAAAAAAGCAGGAAGTGCGTTGGAAAATTCCACTTCGACTTCAAGTGTAGCGAGAAAAAACCAGTGATTTGTATCATCATCAAAAAAATTAAAATACAACAACTGGTGGTCATCTGCTAAGAAAGGTTTATTGTTGAAAATGCAGGAACATTTTTGCTTGTAATTAGCTAACGCAACTGTGACATGAGGCGCAATGCCAATCTGCAGACCAAGCTTTTCTGAAACTTGTGAATAAGGCACAGCTAGGCAACGTGGCACCTTTTTTGGTACACCAATCTCGCTTTCGCACCAAATGTATCCAGATACAAGAGTTGCCAGTTGCAAGTGAGCAAGACGAAGTTGCCTATGTGAATTACATAATAGGCTCACATCCAACAAAGGCAAATTTTCCAACGTAGATCGTACGTTTCCCGAAGCCAACAAATGTCGAATATTGGCCGCTGCATTGTTCCAGCTGTTGTAATAATCTGGAAGTTGCTCTTCTGGATTTTCAAGGACAAAACCTAATTTAGCTGAGATGTGAAAATCACGCAACAACTGCATATTCAACTGGGAAATCATTTATTCATCACATCCCAAAAATGTAGGCTATGCATGTAATAATATGCTAAAACGCTAACAATAAAATAACACATGAATTACCTATACGATTGAGTATCACAATAAATAATTTTTTAAAGCAGGATGATATTGTAAAATCAACAATAGCTAGCAGAAACAACAGCAAATATTACGGTAAGATAGTATCACAGATACTGAGTTTTTATTCGACGTACTTGCATTAGTTCAGTTATTCTCGCCAGCTAAATAAACAAGTTATGCCGGTTTTACTTTGTATAACTGAAAAAATAAATTATAAAGACAGGTCCTTAATTTCAAAAAAGGTCCTTTTTCATACTGACAGAAGAACACTTATTTCCTTGAACTTTAGGAATTTCCTTAGAAAATGGTAAAAGTTCAGAAGGCACAACACGTGTTCGATCAGAAATTGCATTATTACCACAAACCGTTACTGGCTGACTATTTAAGCGTTGCAAAAACAAGCGCATTCTCTCTCCACTAAACAAATCAGCATTCGCGCCTACCGTAATCACAGGATCACAAACTGTATAACCACAATGCTTGTAAAATGATTCTCGGTCAACAGTAGTTAAATAAATGGTTAAAAATCCAACTTTCTGAGCAAAGCGTTCGCATTCCTTGACCAAATGACGGCCAAGTCCCCGACCGCGTTCCGATTTTTCAATGACAACCGATTCCAAAAGGCACCATTCAGGTCGATCAGGTATTCGACAAAGCCGAGCATGTCCAAGCAATCGTTGATCAGAGATACGTACGAGCACTAATGATACTGGCAAGTGGTCATTCGATTTGGCCAAGCTGTGACTGCGAGAATGACTCGACCGTGGCCATTCGGCATTGAGCAATTTTATACATTCGTCAGTATATTCTAGATGACTGTGCAATGGATATACTTCCATTGAGAACTAACTCATGAAAATCAATTTTACATTAGGCGATGCACTCAAAGAACGATGCAAACAACTACAGTAATTTCTATTTAGCAGGTATAATTCCATTCATGCTTTTATATTTTTTTCTTTTTGTCCTATTTCATATACTTTTATGTAACATTTTTAAAAATTAAATAATAATTTACACTTTTAATTAATAAACTAAATTGAATTCAAATAAAACTTACTTTTGTACTTTGTAAATTTTTAATTTGCACTTGAAAATTTTCTTTTGCTACAGTAGATTGTGAATTAGAATCATCAAGAAGTCAATTCTTGAATAATTTGATTTGATGAACTTTTGTTGAGAGCAAAATGTCACAAGCTTCTTGCACACTTCTAAGATTTGCTCAATGCTAGGATCCGTTGAATAAGACATAGCAGTGACGGCAGCGAGAAAAATGCTCTTTCAGGTCTTTTTCTTAGAATCATATCTGTTTATGGGATCCTCGTACCGAGAGAGTGATAAGTACTCAGAAAAACATTATAAATATTGAAAAAAAGAAGTACAAATATTTAACTTCAACAGTGAATTTTGTTTTCATGAATTATGATTCTATTTGAAAAGCTCGATATGACAATATGCCATCGTCAATTGTCAATTTTAACTCTTCTGGGAATCCTGACGTTTAATATTAATAAATAATAAATAATTGTGAAATAAAATGTGAAATTATTAATTATGAAATCAAATATTAAACTTCTATGAAATTGGTCTTCCAGGATTTCTTCAACACCCATTGTTTTGATTGGGTGGTCGCTGATAGGTTGTAGGGCGATTGATCGATAATTGGATAATGACTTCTGCTATTTTATTAGCTAATTTTTATGATAAGTGATTGATGATCAACTTGTCAATTACGATGAATATTTGTCTAATATTTATCATTTACTTTTGAATTTAACTGTGTTATCTATGTTTTATTTGTAAATTTTACATTATTATATTTTGCAGTGGTATTTTAACTATGAACAGCTTACAATTTACTGTTATGAAGAAATATTTGCAAACTATAAAATCAAAAAGTTTTCGAGCATTGTAACTAGAAATACCGAGTTTGAATTCAGATATTTTTTCTTAATTTGTATATGTTTGGTGTGAATTTTGCTAGAAGTTTTTTTGTTTAGATATTACATTAAAATTCTATTTTTCTTTTTGATTTTATTTAATATGACGTCCTACAATGATAGCGGGCAGTTTTTTGATTTGTCTATTATTTTTCTATTTGTAAAATTATAAAAGTCCGAGCAATTGAAGGAAAAAAAATTATTCGAAGGCATTTGGATGCAAACTAAGCCGTTTCATTTCATTTGAAAATGGTTGTAATAAAAACAAGAATAAATAAAGCTATTCATTTTGATTAACCACTGCTTTTAGTCAGTAAACTTTCAAAAAACAGCAGCTTAAAGCTTTCAGTTGGGAATTTCTTCCGCAAATAGAATGCGCTCCACAATCTATTTTTAGACAGGTAATTAAAAAGGCAAATTATGATCGTGATTGCTATTGCAATGAATGATAAACATTTAGTGGACAAGTTTCAGTGATTCGTGAAGTCTAGCTTCCTTTCAAAGTTATTTGGTTTTGAATTTTGAATACATGGGAACCGATACTCTCAAACTTTTCTGAGTAATTCTATCTCTTCAAATTGTAACTGTATGTATTTTATAAAAGATATGCCTTATTTAAAGCTTCAGATATGCCCTATTTAATATATTTTAGCAACAGTAAAATGCTCTTTTTGTATCCTTATAGAAGTGAACTCACTCTACTCAATCCTTTACAGTTAAAATGATTAATAGGAATGGATGAGTTTTTACTGATAATTTAAGAATTTCAAATAGTTGTAATAAATAAAATTTCCATGTCAGCAATGTTAAATTTTAATTTCCATGACAAAATCAAACAATTCTTAATCTTGAAAATAATTATATACAGTATGGTATGATGTTATTAAATAATATTGTTATTGTACGTGAAGATTGATAAAATTACATTTGTATCTCATGATTTAGTTTAGTTATTTTACGCATCACTTAAACTCAGACAGTATAAAAAATTTTATTTAATTGTATTTTTTTTATTTAATAAATAGTAACGTGATAATTTTATTTATTTATGCTGTTTTTTTTCTGTTCACTAACTTGAAAAAGAAGCATTTCATTTTAAAACACTGTGAATATGAATTATTGTAAGATTGTTAGACAAGTTAATGCCGAGAAAATGAAGTACAAAGTTGAAGTTCATGGAAACTAGATGGCAGTTGAACTGATGAAATTTACAAACCAGGCAATGTAGTTGAGTCTTATACATGTAGGCGTAGAGTTCATGCACATATGAGCGGGTACTTCATGCTTTATTTTCATCATTAAGAATTCATTCATCAGCATTTATTGTTTTTATATGAAATGAGAGTGTATTAAGTTGAATGGTAAGGTAATTAAGTTGAAGGTAAAGTTGTCTGAATTTCGCACGCTAAATGCAACTGCAACTTTACATTATAGCAGGCTTTTACAGTTCAAATTTATTGTTCTTCATTTCCTAATATTGTAAAAGCAAGTTGTTTTTCATTCTTTAATGTGTTTTTTAATACGTTTTATTTGTTTATTAATTTTAAGTGTTTCCATAAGTGTTATTGCTTTAGAAGTGTGATTGTTTGAAGATTATATATTTATTGATTTATTTTTCAGAGTTATATCAGTTCTTTTATTTTAGAAAAACGTTTGCGCTCCTATAAGCAGATAATGCTAAGCTCATTGTACAGAATTGTAGCAAAGCGATCGGTTAGGTATGGCTTTTTGATCTAATGCATTTTTCTGATGATTGAATTAACAGACAAAATATAATTTTGAACCGAAGTTATAATCTTTTCATTTCAGCAGTTGGTTTCATGACGTTCCATTGGGGCCTCCTGACGCAATTTTGGGATTAACGGAAGCATACAATAAAGATACGAACCCAAACAAGATTAATTTAGGTGCAGGTGCTTACAGGGATGACGATGGCAAGCCATATATTCTTCCTAGCGTCAGAAAGGTATAGTTTTAAAAATTAAGAAAGTGGTATAATTATAATGCGAAATTTCCATAAATGAAATTCACGAATTAAGATTATTATACTTAGGCGGAGAAAATTCTGTTTGATCAGAATTTGGATAAAGAATATGCTGGTATTGCAGGTATAGGAAAATTTAATGAAGCTGCTGTGAATTTAGCATTTGGTGATGGTCATCCAGTGCTCGTACAACGTAAGGTACGGTAAAACGTGGAATTTGTTCAATAATGAAATATAACTGTATCGTAAAATTTGGAAATGTTGTATGGAAAAAATTTAAGCGCTAAACATTCATTAAGTTTAGAATGCCACTGTACAAGGTGTATCCGGAACGGGATCTCTTCGAATAGCGGCGGCATTTTTGGTGAACGATAACAATCATTTTTGTATTATTGTTTACAACTGACTATGATTTTAGGAAAAGTTTCATTGTGGTCCTAAAGTAGTTTGGGCGTCAACCCCAACATGGGGTAATCATAACAACATATTTAAGTAATAAATTTTTTCAAATTTTAATTTTACACCATGCGTTCGAGTTTCATTATTTAGGCATTCCGGTTTGGAGATGAAACAGTATAGATATTATGATAAAGTAACAAATGGAATTGACGAAGCAGGGATGTTGGATGACATGAAGGTATCTGTAAATTAAATATTTGGGTTTGATTTAATTTTTATATTTTTTCAGCGAATGCCATGTGGTTCGATAGTTTTGTTGCACGCTTGTGCGCATAATCCTACTGGTGTAGATCCGAGTCCTGAACAATGGCAAAAAATATCCAATATTGTCAAGGTATATTTTATTTGTATTTTTTATTTGAAAAATGACAACAAATCAAATTTAATAATTGATAAACTTTGATTAGGAGAAAGAACTTTTTCCACTATTTGATATGGCTTATCAAGGCTTTGCTACTGGTGACATAGATCGTGATGCTTTTGCAGTGCGGCTTTTTTTAAAAAATGGTCATAAATTGGCATTAGCACAGTCATTTTCCAAAAATATGGGTTTATATGGTAAAAAATTTTCCATATAGTTTATAATTGAATTTGAATTGACTTTTCATTTGCTAGGCGAACGTGTTGGTGCTTTGACATTTATCACGGAAAATGAGGAAGAAGCAAACAGAGTTTTGTCTCAGTTGAAAATTTTAATTCGTCCCATGATTTCTAATCCTCCAATTCATGGCGCTCGAATTGCCCATTTCCTTCTTACGGATCCGTTGCTTCGCAGTGAATGGTTTGTCAATTTCAAATTTGAATAATTTCAATTTTATTTTTGAACTTCATGTATTCAGGCTCTCAGATTTGAAAGTGATGACGGGTCGAATCATCAAGTGCCGGAAAACTCTTGCAGAACTGTTGGAGAAGCATGGTTCTAAGAGACAATGGCAACATATCGTTCAGCAAACTGGCATGTTTTGTTATTCTGGATTAAACGAAACTCAGGTTTGCATATTTTTATTTTTAATTCTGAAATTTCTCATTTGAAAACAAAATGCTGATTTATTATAGGTTAGGCGATTGATTGAAGAATTTTCCATTTATCTGACAAAAGATGGTCGTATATCAATAGCTGGTATATCTTCAAAAAATATACAATATTTGGCAAATGCTATTCATGTAGTTACTGCGTGAGGTGGTGGTGATTTATCGCAAATATGCTGAATTGAAAAACAAAAAATTGATCATAAAACATTATGGGCATTTTTGTTAAATTAAAAGTGTTTTTTCTAAAGTTTGTCTTTCAACAGTTTAAATTTATTTATGCAGCTGAATAGCATAAATAAAAAAATGATAATGTATGAAATTTAAAAGGAACTTTTTATTTTGAAAAACAAGGAAATTTTTTTGTCTCTGTGACTGTTTGCTTCATTTTTTTATTATTCCCAGCGAAAATTTTGCAAAATAATTTTCCATTTCAATATACAAATCCGTTTAACATTTACACGAGCTGTTGCTGTGCTATGCATACTGTTTACCCAAAAGCAACGAGCTACTGATTATTGTTAACAAATGATGGAAAATTTAATTGAACGTTTTTAAAGCAAAGTTCATCTTTGTTTGTAGAAAACGTCGAATTGTGATTAAATTTGAATATGATTCAAGTTTTTAAAATTGCTATCAAAAATGTCCGAAAGTAGCAATTTTGTCATTTTTAATAAAAATTTTGCATGCTTATATTGATGATAATTTTGCTTCTGGTTCACATTCATCTGAATGTCGTCACTATATTGCAGAGTTTGAATTTTTGATTTTAATCAAATTAACGTGCCTTGAACAGTAATTGAATGAACAATAACATCTGTTAATTGATAAAATAATTTATTACAAACTATGAATTGTTTATTGATTATGTTTAAAAAAATAAGCATGACAGCTGTTAATTTATAAACATAAATGGGATCACATTTGTCTGTTAATATTATGCAGCAAAAGAAGTATGTGAATTACAGAAAATAAAAAAATGGCCAAAAAATTAAGATAAATCATTAATAAATTTTAATATTATTTTATTTGATGAAAAATAAAATTATTAATAACATCCCATAATTTTTGTAAACAAATTCATTGTTTCTAAAATGTTTTTGTTGTTAGGTTTGAAATGAATTTTAAAAAAATATAAAAATCATTTTATACTTGATATATTATAAATATAAAAATAATAAATTAATGATTGTTCAAAAATTAAAATTAAAAAAGAAAAAAAGTTGCCATTTTTACTAGGATGCTTAAATTTGATTTAATAATACAGTAAGATTGTATTATAATCCTTACTTGTCATATGTACGATAGCGTCGGACATTTTTGAACAGAACATCTTAGTGGTTTGTTGTTTATTGTTTGTTATTATTCTTTGGCTGCTTGAATTTTATTAGTAAAATTGAGAAACTACGAACTGGCAGTTTGGATCTCAATCGTGAGCGCTTGGTGTCAAATTTCTTCTTTTTTTAAGAATCGTTTGGCAGAAAGAGAAAAGCGAACGTCGCCTGCTTAAGATGGATGTAAGTGAAAAGTTTTTGCAGTTATTCATTTAATTTTGTCGTCTTTGCATTAATATTGGTTAATTTGAATTGAATTGATGAATTTTGTTCAATTTGGGCATTATTGAGTTATAGTTTGGTTGTAGTTTTGTAGATGTGAATGTGTGTGTGTGTGTGTGTGTGTGTGTTTGTTGATCGGTCGATTGATGATCATCGACTTTTGATTGAATTATTTGAATTGAGGTGATTAATTGCGCGTTAATTTAGTAATTTATATTGGAGGTAATGTTTAGTTTAAAAGAATCTAGTAGTGCAGAGAAAGTCAGCAGTAGTGGTGTTAATTATTGACCAGATAAGATATTTGTTTGAATTTCCTGGTGTGCGTTCTTCCTCTTTGCTACTAGCTCAGTGTTGCGGCCGGACTGGTGTATCTCTGTTCGACATGCGCGCGCTTTTGCGTTGCCGCTTTCTCATTTTCTATTCAAGCGTTTGTCGATTTCATCGATTTCATGTGACGTTAGCATATGAAGCAATTAGCTCGACACTGACCAAGACCGGTATCTACTGCTGTGAAAGTTCCATTATTTGCCATGTTGGCAAATTAGCATTGTTGTTGGTTTGCCTAATCAGCCGACGATTGGTTCAAAGCAGCAAATTTGGTGAATTTGAAATTTGAGGGAAAAAATGTTGTTTACAATGCAGCAAAAAGTTTATTTTCCCTTCAAATATGAGTGAATGTGAAAAAAAGAATTTAAACACAAAACGCAATATATATGAATAATTCATACGAATGTTTTTGTTTATTGGTTTCATTTTGCTTGAAATAATATGGATAATTTTCAATGGTTGACCAAACGAAAGAACAACTGAAATATTGTTTGATGTGTTGGCGCGGCTGTTGGTTGTGTCAGACAAAGCTTCCGGCGAAGACAAGCCGATTTGCGTTTCCCATTGTCTGGGCAGTCAGCCGTTGCAAATCGATCTTGCCAACAAATAAATATCCTTCTGAAACAAACAAAAGCAAAAAATAATTTTTTTTTCATCTAGTAACAAAATAAGTAAACAGACGATTATTTCAATTTTAAAATTTTGTTCAATTTTGTAACGTTTTCTCGTTATTTACACACGGCAATCAATGTGCAGAATGGAATATTGACAAACTGTTGAAAATAGTATTGAATTATGAATAAATAAATACAGTAGTTATTAGTTATAAGTTGAATAATTATTTGGGTCTTGTTGAAAATTTTGCGAAATAATTTATCCAGTGAAAGAAGTGCTGACTGAATGAAATGCTGTCACTTGGCGCCTCGTTGGACTAATCGATGCCACAACAGCCGACGCTAGTGAACAAGTCGTAGCCATGTGGGTTAGTTATAGCGCTTGTAAAAGCATTGCTTCCAAATTCCAAATGATCGAATTGGATCATCTACAAGCTTAGCCAGTATTTAATATGCTGTTGCAATTTTTGATTGTCTAGAATCAAATTTATAATAACTAATAATAAATAATGTTTTGTTTCTTGTGATATTTCTAAATTTTGATAATATAAAGCTGTTCAAGATGGGTGTTGTTCATTTGAGTTGATAATTCAATTACAATAATTAATTGTCATTTTCATTTAACAAACAATTTTAATATTCATTTATTCATTTTGCTAGTCTATTTGCAAAATTTTCAAACAAGTTTAAAAGTTGAACTATTTGTTGTGTTGTCACAGTCATTTCTATATTATTTCATTGATTAACCCTTTTATTTCTCACTTGAACACGTCATCTTTTCACAACATTGCTTCAATAACATTCTTTTCATATTGTAATTTTGTCATTTTTTAAACAAATTTTCAAAATCTTATTCCAATTATTTCTTCATTCACAATATTCATTGTTTGTTGAATTATAATGAATAATTTCCATTGCACGAAAAAGATTATTCTTAATTTTTTCAGTGGCAAATGTATATTTTTCATATTCAAATTTCAAACTTATACGTTATAAAATGATTAAAATCTTTACGCTTTAAAAAAAACTTTTTTTTAACTATACATTCACTTGTTGATTTTTAATTGCGCACTCAAATGAAATTGAATTAATTTTAAATAATAGTGTTTCCAAAGAATGCATTCAAAAATTTTACCATTCTTTCTTTATTAATTTAATGCGTGAATACTTTCAAGTATGAAAAAGTAATTATGCATTTTATTTATTTATATTTCAAAGCTGAACGCCCACTTTAAATTTTTAATTATTTAATTATTGTCATTAATTTTATCGATTAAAGTGCATGCAAATTTGAAATTTCAAGTATAGTGTGTGTGTGTGTGTGTGTGTGTGTGTGATGAAGTTATACCGAGTGAAAATATATGTTCTTTTCATATGATCAACATTGTATGTTTAGCTTAATTTTGAGAACTTTCTTTGATGTATTTTTGGTTTTTTGTTGATGTGAAATTATTATGGAAAATTGATCATTTCTGTAGACAGTTTTGAATGGAAGAAGATTGATTTTTCTTGAAATTCATTTGTCATTTGTCTTCTTAAGTGCATCTTCCTCAGTGATTGTTGAACGTCATGTTGATTTTAAATTTCACTTTATTAAAAGAAAAAATTTTTATTTTGTTCAACAACAGCAGTGTTCAATTTTAATTGTACAGCAAGCAGGTGTTGTTTTATGTTTAATGAGATAAAATTGATGTGCGTTGATTTGTTTTTATATGAAATAATATTTATTCAGTTTTTGTAATGTTTTACCGATATTGGTTTCAAATAGAAATGTTGTTTTGCATTTGAAAATTTTTTCAATTTATTGAATGACAATAATGATAGTCTGTAAAGAACAATAATAATAATAATAATAATAATAACAGAAACTAGTGAGTAGTGATCGTCTGGAAATGTGTAATTATTGGAAATGTTCTCGTAAAACACACATGTTATTCAGTGTAGGTTTATTAATAATAAATGCATTAAATAATTCTTTTTTTTAAATATATTTTGGAATTAATGAAAGTGACGTTGGGAACAGCGGGCAGAGGTTATTAGTCCTTTTCAACCTTGAAAGTGCTTTCGTTGAATAAGAGAAAAAGTTTTTTTAAGGTTTAATGTGTGATTGAAGAAGAAAAAAATTATATTATTTCACTTAACTTATTTCAGTAGTTTTAGAGGGGGGAAAGAAGGGTTGATTGATATTACAATCTGTGATTTGAGAATTGATCAATTTCAATTTATTTGTCCTTTTAATTAGTTGATGTAATTCTCCCAGTGCTTTGGTAGAGGAACGGGGTTTCAAAATATTGCTCATTTTATTTTCATGATATTTTTATTTCAATACTTATTAGAAAAGCAATTTAGTACATGTTGAATGATTTTTGAAAAATGAATTGAATTAATATTTACACTTTCACTTATGTGTGCGGATACGAACATCACTTTTTCAAGTACTCAAAAATGTATGGCTTTCATTATTTTCTTGATGAAGCAAACTTCTTTCATGAGATTCTTTGGATGATAAAATTCGTTATAATCAGTTCGTTTCATTTTCAGTAGTGCTATGAACAGCTTTATAGTGCACGGATGATTGAAGGTATTTGATTTTATTTTCACAATGAAGCTTTTTATTGTTGCGTATTAAGTGTGAATAATTTTGCAAAATTATCAAATAATGCAATATTTTTATTTCATTGCAGAATTTTCAACAGAAAAAAAACTATCACTCAGCATGATTTAATTTTCCTTTTCAAATATATACACTAGTGTTGTAATAGTTGTTAGTTAGCTAGCTTGGGTATTTATATGTAAATTGATTTCTTTTGAATTTATGCTTACTTTCAGAGGTGAATTTCGAAACTTGCATGTGATTGTTGAAATAATAATTTGTGAAATTGATTTTCACAAATTGAGTGAATAAGTCGAATTGTTTATTATGATGATGAGAGAATGCATGTTGTTCGAGAGTGAAATTGTTCCTTTTTGTATGCAATTATGAAGAATTAATAATTGAACCAGTTGTTACGATAGATTTGTCATTTATTTTGTTATTAAATACAAAAGGTGTTAATAATTTTATGTAATATAAATACAGTTGAAAATTGTTTGATAGAAACAAAAAGATTTTAATTAGAAACAGAGCAGAACGGTGGTCATTATTTATGATTTTCATTTATGAAAATTGATGATCTATTTTTCATTTCAACTCAATTGAGCTTTGTTAATACGATAATGTGCTGTTTTGTTCAGTGTGAAAGAAGAAAGTAGTGGGTAAATTGATTGACTCTCTTTAACGATGATGGATGGAGTAATTCCGTTTTTCTATGAATGCTATCGATATAATGCATTTTATTTTCTTGACTGATTTTTACATTTCATTTAAAAATTAGTTCAATCCTGTGCTTATGATTATTATTATTAATGCTTATTGTCGATGAGAGGGTTGAGAATGATTGAAGATTTGATCATGTTATACTCATGTATGTATTTGTATGTGGATGAAGAAATTTATAGTTTGAGTTTAAAAATAGCATACAATGCTATGTATGCGTGAAGAGAAGCTAAGAAAAATAAATGAATAAATAAGTAAATGAAAAAGCATGAAAAAGAAAGCAAGGATGATGGATATATCAATTATTTAATTTTTGATTGCAAATGTCAGTATTGAAAAATCATATTGTTATATATTGTTATTATTATTCTGTAGTAGTTTGTTTGTTTGTTTGTTTGTTTGGTTAGTTCTGGATAAATATGCTCAAGCTTGCCAGTTTTGCTTGTCAGTTTGGGAATCCAAAGGGTTCTGATCATTTTGGACGTTCGATTTGGCAACAGACGAATTGAAAAGTGTTGCCTCTTTTGGCAAATGTAATTCAATTGATTCTGCCGGTTTCCGTTCCCCGGTGAATTGCATTGCATTGCATTCCATTCCATATTCGCGTACACACTCAGCCCAGCGCCATCTTTTAAATCTTCAAAATTTTACCCACATCTTTTGTATTGTATTTAACACTGACTGACGTTGTTACTTTACATTGGAACTGTGTTGTGTGGTATAGATTGTTTATTTATTTATTTATTATATAAAAATGTTGTTTATCATTGTTGGATTTGAATTTCGTGAAGTTTGGGAAAACAATTTTAAAATTTATGTTGAATTTTTTTGATATAGCGATATATATATATATACGATGGTGTAGAAATTTTGATATTATTAACACTTACAAAGATTGATGATGATTATGATGATGAACAGTTGTTAGGAAAACTTTTTATATATTAATCCGTTAAAATTTTTTTTTTTAATTCACAGCTGATAGCAATTCAGAAAAATTAGTTTATTAAATTAGAATATGATTTGAAATGAAAACTTGTTGTTGTTGTTGTTGTTGTTCTGAAACACTTTTTTTCCTTTTTGTTTATTTATTTGTTTTTCATTCGATAGTTTGACTCATATTGACTATATGATATGGTGGTTTGGAAGAAATTTATTGACTTCCATCTTGACTAATTATGCTTAATCCATCGCCGTCTGAGTCGCAGCATTTATTTAATGGAATCATTACTTATTGTTACTTTTTTTAGAATTTTCTAAATACGGGGGCAGCAATTTTGTTATTTGAAAAAAAAATTACTTCTCTTGAAGAATTCTTTTCGTTTTAAAATAAATAAATAAGTAAATAAATAAATATTGTTTTTTTTTTCTGTTTCTTATTTATAGATGAAGGTTGGTTAGTTCAGGTTGAGATGGTATAGAATTTTATTCTCTTCCTTCTCCTTCACATTTCCATTAATCTTTTATTCTGCACTTTTTTTTTACAAATATAATTGAAGTGTTAAATTGTTTATTATTTCATATTTTCTGGTGATGCTGTCTTTTATTGAATCAATAGCAGCAAACAATAAAATGATAAGAGAGTATGATTATTGAATTTATTTTTCATTTGAATGATGTTTTCAAATATTATTGTGTGAAAAAAATGCCGCACGCGCACACACACACAATTTAATTGAAAACACCAACAACAACATTGCATATTAAACATTAAACTTTTCATTTTGTATTTCTTCAATTTTTACGCTGCAACTGTTGTGTTTTTATTTTCATAAATTTCACATATTAAACAAATGCATTATTTATTATTGATTTAATTTCTTCATCATCATCATCTTTTTTTTCTCTAATGCATCACTCTCTGTTGGATAATTATCAGCGTTTGTGATTTCTTCTACTCGAACGATATCTGCAGATTAGCAGCCAATCTATGATGCGTTTTTATTTTTTTTATACTTTTGAAAAAAATTAATGAATAATCGAGCTGTTTGTCGAAATTTGTATATGGAATAAGTTTGTGTAAGTAAAATTATGAATTTAAGAGCAGCGCTAATATTTGGGTCTGTCTGTGTGTGTGTGTGTGTGTGTTTTGAAACGTTCTTTTCTGTAATAATTTATAGGGTTAATTTAATTTGATTGATTTGTTGCACTGTGCAATGATTTTGATACTTTTTAACCAGTTGAACGTTTTCAACCCAAACGTATGATAAATAATTGGATTAGCAGGGCAAATTTGTATTTCTAATTTTTTTTATATTATCAAATACTGCTCTGCAAATTTTCTTTTTAATTTATTTTTTCATGTACTTTATGTTGATAAACAATTTGTTGTTGTTTATTTCAAAAGTTTGATGAGTCAGCATAAATTTAAAAATTAGCCAATCCAATCCATCCAATCACTACAGACAGACATGAAAACCACCTACTTTTCTCAAACTTGCTTTCTGCACAGTCAGCTTCTCCCACCAAATAAATAATTGTGTTCATTATTTTTGTTGTGTTGTTTTTTCCAACTCTTATAAATTTAAACTTGCTTTTGCAAACAATTTGAACAAATTATCAAATTTGTTCTTAACCAAATTTGACATTTGAATTTCACATCCGCTGCACTTTTATTCATCAGGTGAGAGGAGATTGTATTTATTAATCTACAAAAAATATCTAATCTGTTGCCTATCTTATGCATTTATTATGTTACAAAAATTTTGAAACACGTGTTACAGTGATTGTCTCAATTGGAATAAATAAATAAACATATATATATATATATATCAATTTTGAATCAACGAAATATTATTTTTTTCATTATTAATTGGTGTTGTTTTTTCGAAAGAAATACAGTTATATTTGGTTGATTAAATAAATTGGCAACAACTGATTTTGAACTTGAGCATAGAGTAACACTTTTATTATTGATTTGTAATTTTTTGATCAATTTTCAAACATATAATTTTTCAGTTATTCTGTTCGCTCATCGTTTATGATATTTGATTATTTATTCTTTTCAACTTGGCCATCTGTATTTACAGACAACGATAAACTGTTAAGCAACAATTTTCATTTTTGATTATTATTATTATTATTATTCACATATGTTGAGCTTTTTTTTTATTTTTAACATCTCTTGCGTATTGATTTTTTTTTATTAATTTTTAATCATTTTTCAGTAACACTGACGTTAGTTGTACGTGAATTGAATCTTTTGGATATCTTTGGAAAAAAATACTGTATTTTTCTTCTTTTTCTAAAATTTGTTCTTCAAAATTGATTGATTCAAATATAATTTTTTGTTTGATTATTTATTGAAAAAAGAAAATTGCTCAAATCGACACTGAAAAGTCAACCAAGATGTTATTATTTTTTATAGTGCAACAGAAATGAGAACACTTTTTAAATGGTATCCTATGTTTTTTTTTACAAATTTCACTTTTCAAAAATGTGTGTAAATTTGAAATAATATTAAATCAGCCAATTGATATATGTATAGATTAAATTTATTTGTTGGCATTGATTTTCAAGTTCCAGTTTGACATTGGAATTACTGTAATTTTGAAAGTTCATTTTGTTGAATTAGTTTAGTGTAGAATTGTATGTGAATGTTTTATTTAATTTTTTGGTTTATTTTGTTCAGCTTTTTAATAAATGAATATACACGCTTTTTAAGTACGGCCGGACGGAAAGTTATCGCGTGGCGACGCAGGTGATTCTGCCAGTTGCACAACAGGACGTTAACGTTGGCAAAGAGCCAAATTTGGTTGATTTAAACAGAATGACCAAAGACGGAGACGCGAAGCCAGTTGAAGCAATCAACGCTCACCAGTCCTCAGCTCAGCAGCAGCCAAAAATGGAAAAAAGTCGAGGACGAGGAAGAAAACCACACACTATTGAAAATTTGAAAAAAGAAGTTGAAATGGTAAACAACAATAAAATTATTAATATTTTTTGTTTTGTTTGAAACAATTTTCATCATCAGGACGAGCATCATATTCCGCTCAGTGAATTGTACAGAAGATTGGGCACTGATCCGGAACTTGTAAGCATTTGCATTGTGTTTTTTTATTTTATTTTTAATTTTTGAACTTCCCACTTGCAGGGTCTTAGTGATGAGCAGGCGAGACAGATTTTACTGCGCGATGGTCCAAATTCACTGACACCGCCGAAAAAGGTTCCAGAATGGGTGAAATTTGCTCGCAACTTGTTCGGCGGATTTGCCATGCTTTTGTGGATTGGAGCCATTTTATGCTTCATAGCTTACGGCGTGGAATTGGCCACATCGGACGATGTGATCAATGACAATGTAATTAAGTTTATTTCAGAAGCAAAAAGTCAAGTGTTTTTTTTTTATTTTAAATTCAATTAAATCCATTTCCAGGTGTACCTCGGCACTGTTCTCGCGGTAGTTGTTATCGTGACCGGATGTTTTCAGTATTATCAAGAAGCGAAAAGCTCAAAAATTATGGAATCTTTCAAAGACATGGTTCCACACGTAAGTTGTTTATTTTTGTTTTTAATATATGATTATTTTTGAATTATAATGTTTTTTTTTGCTTTCAAGTACGCGCTGGTTGTGCGTGGTGGACAAAAGAAAAATGTACGCACTGAAGAGCTTGTCATTGGTGATATTGTCGAAATGCGCGGCGGTGACCGTGTTCCTGCTGACATCCGCATCATTGCTGCTCAGAGTTTCAAAGTGAAAAAAAATTTTTTTTTTGAATAATTATGATAATGAAATTTGTTTTCATGCTTAATCTTAAACTTCAAGGTTGACAATTCATCTTTGACTGGAGAATCAGAACCGCAGAGTCGTAGCGCTGAATGCACGAACATAGAAAATCCACTGGAGACGAAGAATTTGGCTTTTTTCTCTACGAATGCAGTTGAAGGTTATTTGTGAAAAAATTTATCTGCATGTGCATTGTGTTGGAAACAATTTTGAAATTTATTTCAGGAACTGCTCGGGGTATAGTGGTGAATATCGGCGATCATACATTGATGGGTCGTATTGCCCATTTGGCTTCCGGACTTGAAACTGGACAAACACCAATTGCACGGGAAATTACCAGATTCATTCATCTGATTACTGGAGTGGCTGTATTTTTGGGAGTGACATTTTTTATCATTGCATTCATTCTTGGCTATCAATGGTTGGACGCGGTGATCTTTCTGATCGGCATCATCGTAGCCAACGTACCGGAAGGTCTATTGGCTACTGTGACGGTGAGAATAGATGGATGGAGAATGAAATTTTTTAAAATTTTCTTTCACTTTCACTTTAATATTCATCCTAACAAAATAGGTATGTTTGACATTGACTGCAAAACGGATGGCCAGTAAAAATTGTCTCGTGAAAAATCTCGAAGCAGTAGAAACTTTGGGTTCAACAAGCACAATCTGCTCTGACAAAACTGGCACTTTGACTCAGAATCGCATGACCGTCGCGCACATGTGGTATGATGATGCCATTGTCGAAGCGGATACATCCGAGCATCAGTCCAACAAGGCGACGTTCGGAAGTTCTTCCACTTTTGACGCTTTGACTCACATTGCTGCGCTTTGCAACAAGGCTGAATTCAAGCCTGGACAAGTGAGGACATTTTCACTTATAGGATAATAAATTTTTTATAATTTTTAATTCACCGCAGGAAGATGTACCGATTATCAAACGAGAATGTACCGGAGATGCTAGTGAATCTGCACTTTTGAAATGTATGGAAATTACGGTCGGTGACGTTGCAGGCTGGAGGAAGAAATTCAAAAAAGTTTGCGAAATTCCGTTCAATTCAACCAACAAATATCAAGTAAATTTTAAAAAAAAATTTATTTATTTATTTATTAAAATTGCAACATTTCCATTTTCTTCCCCTTTATTTCAGGTATCCATTCATGAATACAGTGGCGATCCTGATCACGCCTATCTGCTCGTGATGAAAGGTGCACCGGAACGTATATTTGAACGATGTTCTACAATTGCTTGCCGTGGTCAAGATTATGAAATTGATGCCGAATGGACGAACAAATTTCAACAATCTTACTTACAACTCGGAGGACTTGGCGAACGTGTATTGGGTAGGTGAAAAGTAAATCGAAAAAATTTTTATACCATTGCAATTACTTTTTTGTTGTTGTTCAGGTTTCTGCGATATGCTGTTGCCAGTGTCGAAATTTCCGCATGGCTTTGAATTCAGCGGTGATGATCAAAATTTTCCACTCGACGGACTTCGTTTTGTCGGTTTGATTTCAATGATTGACCCTCCACGAGCTGCTGTTCCTGATGCAGTGTCCAAGTGTCGATCTGCAGGCATCAAGGTGAGCATTGGCGACCACTATATTATATACTACTATACCAATCTAGCCTAGTACTCTCTGGTTTTCTTTTTTTGCTCGAATATTATTATTTTTTTTTATTTTTTGAGATTGTATTGTAATGTTTTCAGGTGATCATGGTTACCGGAGATCATCCGATCACTGCACAAGCCATTGCTCGCAGTGTAGGCATAATCAGTGAAGGCAGTGAAACGGTGGAAGATATTGCCCTGCGTCTTGGCATTGCGAAGAAAGATGTGGATCCGAGGTTTATTTTGTCTGTACTTTTTGATGTAATATTTGTCAATTTTATCATTTCGCTTTTTCCTCTTCTTCTAGTCAAGCCCGTGCGATTGTTGTGCACGGATCTGATTTGAAGGACATGAACTCTGACCAGTTGGATATAATTTTGGCCAATCATCCGGAAATTGTTTTCGCCAGAACTTCACCCCAGCAGAAGTTGATCATTGTCGAAGGTTGCCAACGGCAAGGAGCCATCGTTGCTGTCACCGGAGACGGTGTCAACGATTCACCAGCTTTGAAAAAAGCAGATATTGGTATGGTTTTTAGTTTTATGCTCACTTTTTAAATCCCATCTCATTGTGTATCTGTATGTTTGGTTTGAAGGCGTTGCAATGGGCATTTCTGGAAGTGATGTTAGCAAACAGGCAGCCGATATGATTCTTCTGGACGACAACTTTGCTTCAATTGTAACTGGCGTTGAAGAAGGTTAGTTGGCATAGTCGATTTCTTTTTTTTTTTTTTTTGAATCAACAAACATGTATTACAAAATTGCATGATGTTACAATACTTTCGTTCTCCTGATATATGCTGTGAGTGAAACTATTGTTATTCTGAATATTTTTGCGAAAATGTTTAAATGCTTATTGAAAATACATCTTATTCTGCATTATTATTATTATTATTATTATTATTATTATTATATTGTAGGGCGTTTAATTTTTGACAATTTGAAAAAATCGATCGCGTACACGTTGACCAGCAACATCCCCGAGATTAGTCCTTTTCTGATGTTCATCTTGGCCGACATTCCACTGCCTCTCGGTACAGTGACTATCCTGTGCATCGACTTGGGCACGGATTTGGTAATTTCAATAATGTGTGTGTGTGTGATGCTCTTTTTGGGAAAGTAAAGTTCTTTTTTTCGCTTCCTCATAGTGGCCAGCCATTTCGTTAGCTTACGAGGAAGCTGAAAGTGATATAATGAAACGAAAACCACGTGACCCAAAACGTGATAAATTGGTCAATGAAAGGTTGGTGTAATTTTTGTTTTCTTCTTTTCACACTACTCTTCCCTTTATCAATGACGATGCGCACAGACTCATTTCCCTTGCCTATGGTATGATTGGCATGATTCAAGCGGCTGCTGGCTTTTTCGCTTATTTTGTCATAATGGGTGAGAATGGATTTTTACCCAACAGACTGTTTGGTCTTCGAGAGCAATGGGATTCGAGAGCAGTGAACGATCTGGAAGACAGCTATGGTCAACAATGGGTAAATGAATGGCAACGTTGAATTTTAATTAGTCGAACTGTTTATTATTATTTTTTTTCTCGGTCAATTATAAAACAATTAATCAATTATAATTATAATCATCCTTCTCGCTCAGACTCACGCTAATCGTAAAGTGTTGGAGTACACGTGCCATACGGCTTTTTTCGTTTCCATCGTCATTGTACAATGGGCAGATTTGATCATCTCGAAAACTCGTCGAAATTCGCTTGTTCAACAAGGAATGAGGTCTTTTTCTGCCAGTGAAATTGTTCAAAAATTAATAATTACTTGTAAAATTATTTCTGTTTTTCAGCAATTGGACTCTGAATGCTGGCTTAATTTTCGAAACTGCCCTAGCTGCTTTCTTATGCTATTGTCCAGGATTGGATAAAGGGTTACGCATGTACGGCCTCAGGTATGTTTGAAAAACAAAAAACTTTATTTATTTATTTATTTGTTGTTTGTTTTATAAATTTAATTTTTTCAGGTTTGCTTGGTGGTTTCCTGCACTGCCATTTTCCATTTTGATTTTTGTATACGACGAAGCGCGCAAAGCTATAATACGTAGAAATCCCGACGGTTGGGTATCCAAAGAAACTTATTATTGAATAAAACAAAAAAGAATCAATAACACGACAAACAAAACAAAGCAAAACAACAAAATTGTAGATAAATTTTAGTCATCAGCTATTTTGCTTGCTTGTTTGTTTGTTTGTGTTTGTTTGTTTGTTTATTTGTTTGTTTGTTTGTTGGTTGGTTGGTTTCTTTTTGTTTGCTTGTTTTGTTTTAACTGATAAAGAAACCCAACGGTCGTCGAATGGAAAATTTGAAAAAGCTGTTCTTCTTCTCTTTGACTGCGCCGTCCACGTTTTCCATTATAGTGTATATCTACTACTCTTTGTACTTGTTTTAAAAAATGATCATTTTCATTCCCTCCTTCCCCATCTTTTTTCCTGTCGTTTTCTTCGTCATTTAAATCTTCTAGTCGAATGGGTTTATTTATTTATTTATTTATTTATTTTTAGTGAAGTGTATTGTGTATTGTTCCTTTCTACAGTTCACAGAATCTGTTGTGTGTCTGTCTATCATTTGTATTTTTATTCATAAACAGCCGTTATCTTGCTGTCTGTTGAACGCTTTTGCCATGTATTTTTGAATGATGCATCATTGTCATCATCATTCAGCAAAGTATTTATTATTATATTTTTAGTAATCTAGATAGATAGTAGTAGATGGTCAAATTGGATCATTTTTGACATGTCATATACGTTTAGAATGTGCATTGTTTTTTTACTCCTCATCACCTACATCCAACAATAATAAGTGAATTCATTTGCGAATTCGTACAAACACCACGTACCTTATACAATATGTGTGTGTGTGTGTGTGTGTGTGTGTGTGTGTGTGTGTGTGTGTCATGATTGTCATTTTTACATTTTGCGATTCATTGCTGCTGTTCATTCAGTACATCAACTGAATTGAATATTAATCTCTCAATGACGAATTATACTATGATAATTTTTAATACTAACACATGCTGAACATGAAATAAATAGTTTATACTGAAATGTACTGCATTTATGATCTTTTTGCGAACAAGCTGTTTCATTTTAAATTTATATTATTCTTTCTTTCTACT
Source organism: Trichinella pseudospiralis (assembly GCA_001447645.1). Taxonomy (NCBI): domain Eukaryota; kingdom Metazoa; phylum Nematoda; class Enoplea; order Trichinellida; family Trichinellidae; genus Trichinella; species Trichinella pseudospiralis. The sequence goes on along the minus strand of JYDV01000003.1, from coordinate 304,090 downwards.
ATATGTATATAAAGTAGTGTATTATTGCTATTATTATTGTTGGTGTTGTTGTTGTTGTTGATCAAGCAATAATAAGTCAATAATAAATCTCATTTTACAAATTCACATGTAAATAAATATGGAATATTGAAAATTACCTCTTTTACTGTTTCCAATGTAGTTTGTGGAAAAATAATTTTGCATTGTTGTAGTTATATTTTTTTTATTTTGAAGATGATTGGCTGAAGTTGAAATAAACACATTTTGATTTTCTGATTTGATGATGTATTATTATGCAACTTTCATCTGAAATTAATTCTCATTTTCTTGCTCATTTATTTTTATAAATCTGTCAAACTAACTGTTAAATTCCAAACACATTTAAGCAAGATTAAACTGTTTTTCAAATTCTGTACCTGGTGAATCCATTTCAATTCCATTTCTCAAGATTCTTATGGTTGTGAAGAAATTCATTAAGCAAACAATTCATTTCTGATTTCATGTTTGACTGAAACAAGAGATAAAGAAATTATAATTTCAAAAAGTAAAAAAGCAAAAAACAGAACAAAAATATTACATACGCTCTCTGCTGTGGTTTCATTTTCAGTTTTTGCTGAATTTAATTGACATAAAACTGAATTTCTATAAACTGCCGAAGAATCAACGGTGACTTGCTTTATTTGTGGTGAACTTTGAGAACAAAGTCGTCAGTAAAGAGCTTGCTGAATGTAAGAAAAGCATCGTCCACACATTCTTTGAAGTGTAGGAAAGTGCGAATAATTAACTGCCTTTTGTGGATATTGAGTTTACCAATTTCAGCATAATCAGTACAACTTCATTATGCATATTTACACAACCTAACAGTTAATACAGATGCATTAAAATGCGATTACTAAGGAAAAAAAGCACAGTTTCGTTAGTTAAAATTTTCCTAACTATAACAAATTAACCAGCATTAATAAACTAAATTGTTGCTATCAAGTTAAGGTCAGAATTGTACACTCAGAATGCCAGATATAGATAAATGATGGACCTGCAAATCGCAAAAACTTTCAAGTAATCGAATGCAAAGGACTGTACACTGTTGGCTGTAGAGAAAGAAAATTGTCACCCAAACTGAAAACTGCTGATTTACAAGTCATATCAGAAAATTTATTATCAACTAATGAAGTATCTGCGCTGAATTTTCTCTTGGAATTGCAGTAACCAAAGCTACCTGCGGCCAAAGATATGCAAAATGCATGTGCCTATCCGGCTGCTGATTTGGTCGATGCAATTGCAGCAGAAAAAGACTATTATGCACAATTCTCGTTGTGAGGCATGGAATTCATGCAAATATTTATAAACCATCACAGAATACGTTTGTTTTTGACAATAAATACAAATATCATCAATAAAAGCATCATTTCAACATACGCGTGGCTGATGAGCCGCCGTCAATTATTGCCTATTCTCAATATTACGCAAAATAAGTGCTTATTAAGTGCATATTAGGCGTTCTTTTGCCTTTTATCAACAGGAGGAAAAAAGCTTGCCTATTATCAATAATAGGTAATTTTCAACATTAAGTGTGTGTGTGTGTGTGTGTGTTGGGGTAGGTGGGTGCGTGTTTTTATTGCTAAACAATAATATTTAAGCATTAAAAACTTTAATTATTTGCTTTATAAATTTTGAATTTTATTATGACTATCAAACAGTTTTTTGCCAATAAAAAAATTATAACATCAAAATTAATCATTATCATATTTTAAAGCTGAAATTTTCAACCAATTAAAGTACGTTGATAATCGAGTAAAAACTGAAAACGAACCAGGAGAAAATCCAGACGGGCGATATGAAACAATACCATACTGCACATAAACATTGTTGATTTTACAAAATAACGGTCCACCAGAATCACCCTGGAAATAAAGCATGCAATATTTTAATGCATAACAATGTAAATTTAAAACAAATTTTAAGATGAAAGTGAATGTAATTCAAAATAGAATTCTTTAACTGATTATTAAATATTAACAATGAATAATGATGCCATCATTAAAAATTAATTAAATTTAGGAAGAAATGCATTTATTTTCAAAATTTTACAGAACGCACAAATCATTACCCGATACGGTCCTCCATCTTCTGAACCTGCAAGAAATATATACTTTCGGAAACTTTCTGCAATTAATGTATCATTGCCATAAAATATCTTTGGAGTTGAAACCATAAGAAGAACAGGACATGAATCTCCAGCTTCTGTAAAACAAAATAAACAATAATTTGGTTTATTTACCACGCAGTTCAATACTTGTAGCGCATCCCCAACCAGCAACCCAACATTCTTTCTTTCGCATTTCATCACCATCTGGTAAGCATATAGGACGAGTTGTGCGGGAATAAAAAATCGGAGATTGAAGTATTAGCAATGCTATATCGTGCACACCGCCGTTTTGAAAGTTTTCATGAATAATAATTGTTTTTACATTGTATTTTTTATGAGTTTTCTGTCTAATAACTCCAACATTGTGCGCACCAGCAATGACAGAAACGTTTTCAGGCTTCAGTTTCTTAAGTGTACTAAAATAATGACTGATTATGTGATTAAATCTTATTAAATAAACTTAAATAATGTTACACAACTTATTTTAAAGCAAATTTTAATTTTTATAAATTTTGTATTAGTTTTCTTGCATTCCAAAATTCCTTTTTCAGCTTTGTTAAAATCTATAGCTACAGTAGTAACACTAAATGTTTGGACTCAATTAGTTTTGGTAGCTAAATGTACCAACTGAAAAAATTTGCATGCACAAAATTACTTTACCTTTGATCTACCATACAATGAGCAGAAGTCAACGCCAGATTTGTGCTATTTCCAAGGTTAAGTTGTATGATTGTTCCTCCACATGCTGCTATACCTGCTTCATATTCTAATAACACATAAAGCTGCCAAGGAAGAGAATGCGGACGTGCTTCCCATCCTCCAATAATGCGGTTAGAATTATAATCACTTTCCCTAACTGGATATGCCGGCATTCCACACTTAATTTCAGTTGACGCTAACTACAGACAACAAAAAAAGAATAAAATTAGCATTTAATGAATTTTCAAAATCAGGCTTTTTAATTATTAACGTTGAACTTATATAAAATATCTAAAGAGCAGCAAATGGAGCTTCTTTATATTTTTATATGAACTTTAAATTGTAAATAAAATAATTCAAGTAGTTTACATTTCTAATTGTTTGTTAAATTATATCCATTAATTTTATTCTATTTGATAATATATACAAAGCCGACAAGAATGTATTTTCAAAATGAAATTAAATGTATCTTTTCTACCTTTAGTGAATTTATAAAATAAACCAAAAAAACGAAACGCATCATTTTCCATAAATGCCTGAATGATAAATTTTGTGTGTACATACGCCACTTTTTATAAATACAATTAATAATGCTTTGAATTAGATTTAACTGATAAGCAAGATAATGTAATTAAAGCAGACGAGAAAAGGAAAGAAAACAAAATATTCATTCTCATTTACTGCTGAAATTAAATTCATTATTTATTCAATTAAAATTTAATTCCATAATGTTTATCCATGTTACATTTAATTAATAAAAATTTTCTAGTATTGTTTCAATCAATAGATTTTAATAATTTCCAATTTGAGGAAGCTTGCCATTATTCAAACATTCCTTTATATATTTTATTTAACTAACTGAATAAATTACAAATGGTAATTATAAATAAATATCAATAAAAATGAAAAATAAACATTTGATAGTAAATCAGATAAGAAGAGAAAGATAATTAAAAAGGCATTTGCAATCCAATGTTTTTGTTTCAAAAATTACTTTTTTTAATTTGTAAAAAAATTTGAATAAATTTAATCGCCAGATAGTTTTCTGGAGTCCTCTGTACCTCAGCGTGTTATAAGCAATTGTATTTCTGTTTACACATATTTGTATGAATTGCAGCTTCAGAACTGTTCTTTAAAATAATGAGAAGCAATGTTCTAAAATTTAATAAACAGTTTGCTATTTAATAAAAAAATTTTAATTGGTTTTATAAAATTTTTTGGTATCAGTTTTATTAATTTTATTGAAATGCTTTTTCGTAGATGAAATAAATTTTTAAACGTTTCTGATTAAAAGCATTAATTATAAAATTGAAAACTCATCCATTCCATCAGCATTAAAATTTATGCAAAATATAAAATATAAATTATCCTCAATTGAAATATAATGAAACAAGAACTGCTGCATTTAAAGCTAAAATTATCAGCTTTTTTGCTTTCGTTTGTCAGAGAAATTTATTTCAAATAAGCACTTTACAAAAGGTTTTTATTTTCTTTAGTGATACGATACGATCTTTGTATGACTATTTACTAATCTTGTAAAAAACTGGGTGTTGAATTATACGCGAATGAACTGAATTCAAAAAATCAGAATCTGTAAAATTAAAAATGAGTAATTTCAATGCTAACTAAACTCAGGTAATACATGGCTATCAATGGCATATGTGCAATGCTATCAAGCAAGCTGAATATGAATGCACTATCATGCTACACATTAAATCTATCAATAATAATATAACAGTCAAATATTTTCATTGTATTCTTTTATTAGATATAAAGATAATTGTCAGTGTGAGTCAAATATTTGTAAAACAACAGCTAAGTAAAGCAGATCATTTTAATGAGAAATTAAATCAATGCAAACTATGCAAAATATAAAATATGCTGCGATTCGTTGTTTTCAGATTAGTAAAATCAGCATGAGTCAGCATACTAATAATAGCGCTTACATATTTTTCAGTTTTTTATTTTCGCAAACATAAAATTCGCTTTATTTGTAGTGAAATTTGAGAACAAAGTCGTCGATAAAGAGCTTGCTGAGTGTATGAAATATCTTCCAGACATTCTTTGAAGTCTTGAATGGTGCGAATCATTAACTTTTGTAGATATTGTGTTTACCAATTTCAGCATAATTTGTTCAACTTCATTATGCAGATATGCACAGCCTATCAGTTAATGCAAATGCATTGAAATGCGATTACTGAGACAGAGCCCATTTTCATTACTTAAAGTTTTCATAACTATAACAAGTTAGCTGGCATTGATGAAAATTTCTTGAAAAAAATACAGTTAACATAAAAATTGTTAAAAAATTAAACAGCAAAAAGCGGTAATCATAGATCTTGTATATTATTTTTGTACATGTTATATACATATTGCAATATATTTCACATTTGTTTGTTATTGCTGTTCTCCTGTTATCTGCTTGTTATATGGTTGTAATTTTGTTCTGTTTGTCATTGTCTAAATAATATAACATTATATATAATGTATCTGCCCCTACTGATTAACAAAGAGCTGAAAAGTTGGTATTCAAAAAATATTGCTTGTTGATCAGGGTAAATTTTTAATCAATTTAGAAAGGAAGTTTATCAACTTGGAATAATCTTCATCAAGCAAAATGGGAAATTATGCAGCCTTTCAAAAGCATTACTTTTAAAGACGAATACGTTTATACTTTAATAATAAAGTAAAAAATTAAAGGAAGTAAAAGCTGAATTAAAAAAAAGTAAAGTATTGCTAGAATACTAATGCAAATTACCATTGCAATTTGGCCTATATCGTAAATTAATTAAGGCATAAGATCAAAAGTCAATTTTTAATAAACAGCCATCACCGAATAACAACAGATCAATGCGGAATGGTTTATGAAATTGCACAATTCATCCGTCAACTAGTGTTCAATTTATCAGTGAGCAGCCAAAGAGAAAAATGGAGGCAAATGCGAGCACACAGTTGGAGCACACACGTGGAGTTCTGTCATGAGCGAATGAAGTGGATCAATCTGCCTCACGTGTTTGAATTACTTACTGTTGAAATTAATGCACTGAACCTACAAAATAAGATTTTCAAGACCAACCTAAGCATTTCTCAACATTCAGATTACTGGTCAATTTCTGATTACCTGATTAAATTACTGATTAAATACAATACAGTAAAATACATTTAAACTTCAGCTATGCTTTTTACCCAGAATGCATTCTCAAGCTGAAATCCAGCATCTTATTTTTGGAAATGTATTATCTTGTTTTGGTAAACAGATAAGTTGAATAAAATTGTTGAATATCAAAGATGAAAATAAATTTAAAATAGCAATATCATGCAAATAATTGTATAAGAATTAATTCTGAATGATGACACGCTGAACTTTTGATATTTGCTGAGATGATATTTCAGAATAAATGTCATGTAATCCACCAATTATTGGGAGTTTATTTTCTTCTATTAGCTCATCTATTCTAAAATCAGTGCAAATGAGATCAACTGTATCTGCAATAAAATTTACAAACTTTTTTTAAAACACAATTTCAAATTAAAATATCTACTAAGAGTAAATGCAAATATAAAGTCTTAAAAAGTATATGCATCACGCACTCATCATCTATTACACAATGAGAGCATATTAAAATTAAAATTTTGTTTAGTCTCTCTAGGTAAAATTTTCAGGGCTAATGTTCTATTGGTTGGCAAAAAAACGAGTTTTCATTGTAGCTAATCAAAACAAAACAATTTTAATCAATAAAAAATTTAGGCGAGGAAACTAATGCTATTACTCTAAAACTTTGCAATGAGCCCATTATTAAAAATAATGCTATTAAAAAATGCAAACGCTCCATTTTTTGCCAACCAATAGAACATTAGCCCTGAAAAGTTTGCCTACAGAGACTATCCTTTAAAATTTCGCTCTTCTTACTTAAAATAAATATGCTTTGTCCGCAAAATGTTTTTTTGTCACCAAAATGTTGACTCATGCATACTTGCCATGGTATGGAATGAAAAGCAGCATCATACCCGTGCATAAATAGATTTATTCAACTCATGCATTATGGCAATATTTTATTAATTAAAGTAGAATATTATAATTTATTCAAATATTATATATTGAAAAAGTAAAATTTACCTAAAAACTTTTAGTTATTCAGTTTTTTAGAAGTTGATTTAATATATATATATATATATATATATATATATATATATATATATGTGTGTGTGTGTGTGTGTGTGTGTGTGTGTGTGTGTGTGTGTGCGTATTGAGAAACAATAATATTTATACATTAAACGCTTTATTTACTTGATAAATAATAATTCCAGTTGAAAATGAAAATTTTATTATTACTATCAAACAGTTTTCAGCCAATAAAAAATTGTAACGACAAAATTAATCTCTATCATATTTCAAAGCTGAAATTTTTAACCAATTAATATACGTTGATAATCGAACATAAGTTGAAAGCGAACCAGGAGGAAAACCAATCGGCCGATGTGCAACAATACCATATTGTACATAAACATTGTTTATTTTACAGAAAAACGGTCCACCAGAATCACCCTTAAAGTATGTGTTATTTTATGCATGACAACATTATTTCAAAATGAAAGTAAATGTAACTCAACATATAATTTTATTATTGATTATTAAATATTAACAAAAGATAATGCTATTATTAGAAATTAATTAATTTTGAAAGAAAGGAATTTATTTTGAAAAATTTCAACGAATCCACGAAACATTACTTGATATGCTCCTCCATCTTTCGAACCCGCAAGAAATATGTACTTTTTGAAGTTTTCTGCAATTAATGTTGGACCGCTATAAAATACCATTGGAGTTGAAATCATAAGCAGTACATGACTCGAACCTCCAGTTGCTGTCAAATAAAATTAAAAAATTTTTTGAAAAATTTAACAAGCAATTCAATACCTCTAGTGTATCCCCAACCAGCAATCCAACATTTTTGTTCTGGAATTTCATCACCGTCTGGTAAGCATATAGGCCGGGTTTTGGTGGAGTATAAAATCGGCGACTGAAGTATCAGCAATGCTATATCGTGCACCTGGCCATTTTTAAAGTTTTGATGAATAATAATCGATTTTACATCATATTGTTCACGAGTTCTTTCTGTTAAATCTGCAATATTGTGCGCACCAGCAATAACAGAAGCGTTTTCAGGCTTCAGTTTCTTAAGTGTACTAAAATAATGACTGATTATGTGATTAAATCTTATTAAATAAACTTAAATAATGTTACACAACTTATTTTAAAGCAAATTTTAATTTTTATAAATTTTGTATTAGTTGTCTTGCATTCCAAAATTCCTTTTTCAGCTTTGTTAAAATTTATAGCTACAGTAGTAACACTAAATGTTTGGACTCAATTAGTTTTGATAGCTAAATGTACCAACTGAAAAAATTTGCATGCACAAAATTACTTTACCTTTGATCTACCATACAGTGAGCAGCAGTCAACGCCAGATTTGTGCTATTTCCAGGGTTAAGTTGTATGATTGTTCCTCCACATGCTGTTAGACCTGTTTTATACCTTAATAACACATAAAGCTGCCAAGGAAGAGAATGCGGACGTGCTTCCCATCCTCCAATAATGCGGTTAGAATTATAATCACTTTCCCTAACAGGATATGCCGGCATTCCACACTTAATTTCAGTTGACGCTAACTACAGACAACAAAAAAAGAATAAAATTAGCATTTAATGAATTTTCAAAATCAGGCTTTTTTAATTATTAACTTTGAATTATAGAAAATACCAGAATTGTAACAAAATTAGCTTCTTTATACTTTTCTTTATAAAATCTAAGGTATAAATAAAATGAAAAAAGTTGGTGCTTCAAGTACCTCACATTTCTACTTGTTTGTTATATAATATCCATAACTTTTTTTCTGTTAGATAAGATATACAAAGATGATAAGAATGTATTTTCAGAATAAAATTAAATGTATCTTTTCTACCTTTAGTGAATTTATAAAATAAACCAAAAAAACGAAACGCATCATTTTCTATAAATGCCTGGATGATAAATTTTATGTGTACATACGCTTCTTCTTATAAATACAAGAAGTAATATTTTGAAATTGATTTAACTAATAAGCGTGGTAATGTAATTAAAGCAGACCAGATAAGAAAAGAAAATAAAATATTTAATTTTCATTTAGCACTGAAGTTGGAATTCAATTTATGAATTTTAATCCGATTCAATTAAAAATTAATTCTATGACATTTATCCTTTTGACATTTAATTAACCCTTTGATGGATTGTTGAGGTGTATCTCATTTCAGAGGTTTTGTTTTGGATGCACTCAGTCACTTTTTATTTTTATATTTATTTTTTATTTTTGTGACAACTCCTTTGAAATAAATAAATGTATTTTGAAAAAAATTGCTATGTTATAGGAATTTTTGTTTGATCTGTAGAATGTCGTTGTTGGATTCTTGGATGGGATCCAAATTAAAAAACATGTGTAAAGAGCCTAAAATATGTTGTTTTTATGAAATATGTTTTGATATATAGTATGAAAAATGCTGTATATGTTTGTGCTAAACTATTTTTAATTTTCATAATTCAACTAAAAGCCTTTTATTGTGGAAAACTGCAACAAAATTAACGTTAAAAATTATGTTTTAGTTTTTTTTCTTTATATAGGGCAGCTTTTGTTAAATAAAATTTAGTGCAGCACGTTATTTTGCACATTTTGATACCAAAATCAAGTCTCTACTCATTTTTTGGCTTGAAAACCAATATGTTTTTCAGAACCCTTTCTACAGTTTGTTTCTACATAAGCATATAGAATAGTGTTAATGAGGAAATGGATATTCCAAACTTTTTAACTTCATTATGTATTATTAGTTTGGTTTTATGTACATTGATGAAAATTTTATTATTTGAAAGAAATTTAAAGTCTCAACTAGATGAAAAATTCAACAAACTTGACGTAATAAATATGTTGATCTTCATTATTTGGACGTGCTAGGGTTGTTACAGCAATGCTCACAAAAGCTGTACAGATTTATGTATTATTCTTATAAATTTGCCAAATGAGTAAATTACAAATACACTGACTTGATTGAAGATTTAAAGTATGATGAATAATTCCTGTTCGACGTGAAATCAAGTTTTAGTTAGGTTTATTTCATCTCGTTAAATGTATTAAGAGAACTCTTTCACATAACAATCTTTGTCTAATAGCATCTGTCAATTTATTTGATATCAAAAATCTGTAAAGTAAAAATTAGTTGTCATATGCAGCTAGGATATCTGATAGGATAAGAAATAACTGTCATATGCAACTGACCAGCAATTTATACTCCTGCATTGAGTTTGCAACTGCTCAATATTTTAATGTTGTGACGCTGAAACGTCATATCCCTGATCAGAAGAGATGTACCCCGATAAACAACCGGGAACAATAGCTAATATGAAAGTGACTGATGTGGTAATGCGTCTGGCTTTTCCTTGAAGCGGGAAAGGTCGCAATACGATGACGGATAATTTCTTCAGCAGTGTGAGTCTGGTGGAAAAGTTTATGGCACAAAAATATATCTATTGTTGGCACATTGCAAGAAACAACAAATGCAACATCCCACCAATAAAATGGCTATCACAGTGGAAAGTAATTCTGGGTGATCTCACTTCAGATTTGACTGACAACTATTACTAGTAAGTCACGTTCAAAAAAATCCTATTGCGTCCTATGGTTATCCACCATGCGCCATAGCAGAAAGGTCTCTCCGGAAGAGAACAGTAAAGTAGGCACAAAGTCTGGTATAGACAGTCTGCACCACCTTATACGGCTGTGCTCTTATAAGCGGTAGAATCATCGATAACCCATAACATAATTATTCTTCAATATGATGGATGCTTTAGGAGTGCCAGTGAATGTAATATGGACATCCAATCATCCTGAGTGGAATACCAAAAGGAAATATCGTAGACGGCTGTTTCTGTTGAAATACGGTTAAAATTTTACAGCATATGCTCTGAACGGAAGAGCGGAATATATAAACAACACTTTGAAGTTTGTACAAGCATATAAAAAAGTCATTACAGGAGCTTGAGATCAACATCGACACATCACCATAAATAAGCGATGAAAATTTAAACAACGTTGCAGAACTGCAGTGGAGCCGAAGACAGAAAAGTTAAAAATTATACAAGGCGCCATGCTGCACAGAGCACGCTCACAAAATCCGCCCCAACTGCCATTGCAAGCCAAGCATCTCCAAAGATCCAAAATAATTCGAAAAGACCATTTTCTAAGGGTCAAAATGAACAATGATGCTACTACCTATCACTACTTTCAGCTTAATCAGAGATAATTCAACAAACTTTTATTACTTTTTTTAAATTAAATTTTCAACTGATGCCAAATTATGAAAGGTCAGGTTCAATGAAATAAAATAACATTTTTATACAAAGAACTTGATCAATCATTTTAGAAAACAAAGTTTCAAAAAACAAAAAAATACTCATTTTAAAACCTAAATTTAAAACAATTTTTTCAACTACATAATAATAATAATATAATTTTAAATTAAAAAATTTTTTTTTAAATATATATTTCGTCATAGTCAAAATTCATTCATCTGTTCTTCAGATTCATCATCGTCATCATCTTCCATTTCGCCGACATTTTCCATTTCACCCGAATAATTTGGAGGCCGTAAATGTAAATTTTCTTGAATTAATCGCCACAAATTGGGTGATGGACTACAACAAAGTGAAAATTATTAATAAATTTATCCAATTCATAAGTTATTTCAATTTCTTTAACCTTTTCTTAATTGTATTTCAACAATAGCTAAACAAGTAATTTGCATTAAATCATTTTGACATTGCATCATCATCATCACCATTATCATCAATTGTCTTTGTTCATTTCAATAAATAAAAATTTTTAATGTGTAAAATTTGCAAAAAAAAAATCAAGTTATTTTTCGTATTAAGTAGTTATAAGATATTATCTGTTGGTAAAAAGACATGTTAAAAGTGGGAAAACTGTCTTTAACAACAACAACAACAACAATAAATAAATAAAAATAGAAAAAACTTACGCTTTTGGCTTGTAATTGTTTATATGTTTCGGCATCCAAAGCTTAGCTTTTGGCAAAGCTAAAGTGGAAGTGCTTGTAAACTAAATTATGTATATGTATTAATAATAATAATAATAATAATAATGACAACATTTCTCGCAAATTATAAAACAACAGTAAATACATTTTCCGAATGTCGAGAAGCTTCTGTCCATTTCCTTTTCGAAAGTTCCGATGCTTCTTTTTGCGACATATGAAATAGATAAGAATACCAACCAATATTATCCAAACGAATTCTTTTATTCTACAAAAGCAGAGTTCAATTATCCTAATAATAATAATAACAATAATTAATAAATACCATTCCAACATCTTCAGTAACTGAACTGACGTCATTCTTTGTCTTCAAAAGGTAAACATGCTATAAGCATTAATTTAATAAATAAATAATGATAATAATACGCCAGCCACCACCACCACAATCTCTCTCGCTCTCACCTGATCGCTTGTCAAACAACATATCATTCCAAAATGAGAGTCCAAACTTTGCTCATTGGAAGGAATGAATACCGCTTCAACTATCGGCGCAGGGTTCTGGTATTCTGCATGCAAAAGTGGATTCAAATTGTGCAATCTGAACACGCATACTAAAATCAAAATAAAAATGCAAAATTTTCGAAATGCAAAAAAAAAATAATATAAAAACTTTTTTCATCAGTAAAAGCAGCAATAGCTCCGTTGATTGGATTTTGACAAATTGTATTTATAGAAACATTTATCGACCAAAGACAATTGTACTGAGTCAAAGACCAAGCGCAAATTTTGGTGAATGTAGCAACCATCACAACATCAGAAATGGATTCCAAATCGAAAAATATATCCCTAAAATAAAACAATAACAATAACAATAACAACAACAACAAGTATACCGAATGTAATCCGAATCCGAAGTAACGTCTATAGATTTGATCAATATCAATGTCTTCATTTCCCAAAGCGTTAAACTGCCTCTAAATCCAACTGCCATAATCGAGTGTGCTTCGCTATATGTGAAACAATTAGCCGATAATTTTCTGTAATTAATTGTCGTGGCCAAGCTCCATCTATCATTATTGTTGTCAAACATCCAAATGCAAACACCGCGTCCACGAATAAGACCACCAACAGCGAGCTGTCTATTGCTTGGACAAGAGCCAGAATTTAGTATGCAAGTTATAAATTTCAATTTATCCACAAACAAGTCGTGCAAAGTTTCTGCAGAAGCAAATAATTGAAAACTGAAAATTGAACAACATTAAAATCCACATTTGCATTTTCAAAGAAAGATTCAATTAATAAAACAATTATTGCAAATTGAAATTACAAAAGTTCCAATGAAATTTGCAATATACATTTTTTTTTCTAAAACTATTATTAATACAAATTAATCATATTAAAAGTAATAATACTTCTGCTTAGCCAAAGAATATTTCCAAAATTTTATCTTTGTACCAGGCTCTGAATCTGTGTTCAAACAGCATTCAGCAGTGACCATCCAATCATCCATAATAGCGAAAGATGCAATATCAATAAATGGAATCGCACCATCTGTTCTTTCTGACATCAAACATTTTTTTTTCAAGTATGTATGCAATTGATCGTCCTCAAAGAAAAAAATACATATTACAATAATAATAACAGAAAACAACTCATGAATTCAAAAGAAAAAAAACATTAATTTTACTGTTGATAATGTCTCGACCATATTTTGTTCCTGTTCAGGTACAAATTCGTTTTCAATCACGTCCACCTAAAATTGAATAACGCATAAATATATTTCAGATGAAATGAACCGCACAAACGAATAATTATATAGGAAATTTACATTCATAATGTTCTTGTTCGTTACAGGACAATAAAACTGCAGTTCGCCTATACGACCGTTTGTGATAACAGTGTACGGAGATAGTTCAGAAGTAAAATCAAACGTGCTATACAACAAACCAGCTGGATACGGACTCTCCCCAACATCCCCGCTAGCTAAAGATTCCAAATAATTTCTTCGAACAAAGTATTGAAATTGGAATTTTACAGTCATATCCGGGGCGATCAACCGCACTGCTAAAACAATCAAATAACAAAAAGCAAAAACAATAAATAAAAACAATTTTAAATATTCAAAAAAAAAATCACTCACAATTATCATCCATACAAACTGCGTACATCTCAGAATTTGGCGATATAGTTATCCATTTAACTGCGCTGTGCAATCTTGCACAAAAGCTTTTTCCGTGTCTTCCATTCAAATCCCTCAAATCCCATTTTACCAAAACCTGCTCTTGACCACCGGATAGCAGCGTATTGGCTAAACAATCAAAACAGTTCAAAAATTGTTATCATTCCACATTCAAATTTGTTCAAATCGTCTCATTCATTCATTGAGAACAACATGTTTTCAACAGATATCCATGCTTGAAAATTCATCCATCAACAAATTTTTAAATAATGACATGATAAAAATGATTTAAAATCAATTATAATAATAAATACCTCTAATGACCAAATGATTGACCACGTAAGGATGCCAATGGCATATTGTACAGCTTAGCTGATGCTGAAAAATTCGATACCTGTAAAAGTGTACAAATTAATATTGAAAAATATTTTAAACCACAATAACTTACCAAACAGAAATTTCTCCATTTAAACTTCCAGTAGCTAAAATTGGTTCTGTAGGATGACCAGTAATTAAAGCTGCCGAATGTTTGTGATAAATGGGTCTACTGAACACTTATATCCAAATATAATATTCAATTTTCAAAACATCACAATAACAATAATTGCACTTACCGTTGTTTACCTTTCAAATCAATAACTCCAAAAGAATCTCTGAGAATAAATGCAAAGCATTTGATCTAAAATCAATTACAAAAATAAAATAAAATAAAACAATAATTGAAATCTAGAATATAAAACTGAACATTTTTACATTGTTAGCAAAACAAAACGATTGAGGACAAGATGAAAAGTTGTTAAAAACTTCTGTCGTTTTAATTTGGCCATCTTGATGAAAATTTACCAGATTGAACATAGCATTTTCTTAAAAAAAAAAAGAACACTTCACAACTGCCTTAATGAGTCATGCAGAAGTTTAATGCTTACTAGCTACACTTGGTTTAAAAATTACATAAGCCGATGTTAAGGTCGAATCTATGAAATGCATTTGTATTACTTCATCTTGAAATTTCCACTGCTAAACAAATAAACAAATAAAATCAAGCAAAACATCAAATAAATTCATAAACTAAACAAACAACAAAATCAACAAATTCATAAATTCATAAAACCAACTGCTAATATGACGGCATCTTTCCAATTCCATCGATTGACAAAACCATCCACTGTCGCAGTGAATACCTAAAGTGACTTTTCTGTAACAGAAAAAACCTCAATTCAGCCAAAATAACCTCAAACTCTTTATTCAAATTATCTGAAACTGTAATAAAAGAAACTTCTGCATCGTGCATCAACCTTTTCAACTCCACTCCCGTTTCTGTACTGTGAAGTTGTACCACAGAACCACAAGCAAATAATAAAATTCTAAAATTATTAAAAACAATCATTTACGTAAGATGAATACTACTTCCAATAAATTATATTGTACTTGGCACCCTCCGCAAACACAGAAGGAAATTTGATGATGGAATCGCCACCAATGCGCGTAAATTCAAATTCTGTTTCTAAGTTCATTTCTAAAAAAACATAAAAAGAATAATACAAAAAACATAATAACTTTTTGGTCAAACGATATAACAGCGAAACAACATTTTAAAAATTCACATATCTGTAATAAAAATAGCATCATTCTATTCTATTTTCATAAATAAAAACTCTTTTACAGCAGTTCTATCAGTATTTCAATAAAATATGGCAAAAAATATAGTTGCAAATAACATAAGCAAAATAGATAACTGATGCCTTATAAAAAAATATATAAATCAAAATTAAGTAAGAAAAAAAAATTAGAGTGTAAAATTAGTAAATATGAAATAAAACAACTTAGTATAATTCATAGGTCAGATAATGAAATCATCTTGAGATTTTACTGACAAAAGCAACAATTATGCCCAAATCTTAATCTACAGTTTTGATTACAGAAAAATATCAATGCAAGTTCACATTTAAAAGTATATTCATAACGGTCATTTAAGTGTTAAATCATATACATCATAAAAACTATTTAAAATATCTCTTTTCTGTCCACCATACAAAACTGTACTAGATTTAACAATGAAAAGTAATTGCAAATGCCTCTACAGTATGATATAAATGAAATTCAAGACTTAAATGGTAGAAATTTGAAAACATTTGCCCGGTCGTTCTCCAATGTTTCCCGAGCTGGTAATGCAGGCCATATTATTATTTCTGAATAATTAAAACAAATTATAAATCAAATTGTCGAAAATTTCAAATTCTTCAGTTATCAAAATGCAATTCGGTCGGCACAATTGCCTTTTGATGCACTGGTCGTTCCACAGTTGCGAACTGCTCGTCACCACCTTTGCCCCCACCCGCCCTTTGATTTTCCAGACATGAGAACAAGAAACTACAGTTTTACTTAACAAACATAAGACAAACATCAACGTTCAATTTATAAGAGCGATCACAACTGGTGCAATATTTACTCACCAAAATGTGCAGTCCATGCTACTGAGCAATTCTCGGGTCTGAATTTCGTCATTGCAAGTTAATTAAAATTCAAATAAGCGTAATCAATTCAAAAAGGAAACTAGCTTTGTAATGACTTTTGACAAGTTCGTAATCGAATGATCAACAGAATGTCAAAAGTCAAATCTAAACACGGTACACACAGAAAGACTGTTCTTCAATGTTCGTGCATCGCACTCAGATCGCTCTTCTCTCATCTTTCAGCTGTACTGCCGTAATCGTACAGAACAGGGAGTCCATATTCTTGTTTCTGTTGTAAACTCTGCAATTTTTCAGTTTAACACTATGCGGGACCCTATATCAGGAAAGCAGTACAACGTTTCCTGCATTCGCCCACTCGCAATCCGCAGCCGCTTGCGTTCATTCGTTTCGTGTGCATCCGCGTACAACAGCTTCTTCAGTATAAAAGCTGACCACTTGTGCGCGAACCAGCTCGGTGTCCACCATCCGACCGCCTTAAATATTCTTCTTGCCACTTCTTAATTGTTCTCAATGGGTGTTTCATCGTTGTGGCAGCCATGGGCGTGGTTATCTACTGCATCGCGCTGCTGTCTCGACACGACATCTGCATCTTCTTACGCTTCCTCCTGCCCAAAGTATGATGATGATAAATGCCGAATTTATACTCTGCCAACTGTTTCAGACACCCACAGCTTACACCAGCATACATGTAGACTGTACAACGTCTGTACTTGAGCTAGTGCAGTGCGGAAACAGAAATCCTCGATAAGCGACCACAATATAACGGAAATTACTTTCCACTTCCATCACCTTCAGCATATACGGTGCCAATAACTGCTTCTCTAATGCCCGTGTCCATAACAAATAACCTCAATAAATCTGGAGGGATGATTAAAAGCCGTTGCCTCGGCTACATGAACACCATGTCTTGGATGTTCGTTTTCCACTATATCAACTTTTTAAGCGCCTAACAGTGCCAATACATTTTTTTTTGTTAACTCAGGTACAAGTTACCTGTTCCAGTAGTGCCATAATATCTCATTCACTAGTACTTGAGCTGGTGTCGTGTGGTAACAAAAATCCTCGATAGGCGACCGCAGTATAACGGATATTACCTTCCTCTTCTAGTGTGTTCAGCATGTACGGCGCCAACAGCTGCTTCGCTAATGCCCTGTCCATAACATACAGCTTCAATAAATCTGGAGGGGTGATTAAAAGCCGTTGTCTCAGCTACATGAACACCATATCTAGGATGTTTTCATCATGGATGGATCAGGATATCATGGATGATTTTTCAAGCACCCAACAGTGCCAATACATTTTTCTTTGTTAACTCAGGTACAAGTTACCTGTTCCAGTAGTGCCATAATATCTCATTCACTAGTACTTGAGCTAATGTCGTGTGGTAACAAAAATCTTCGATAGGTGACCACAGTATAACGGATATTACTTTCTACTTCCATCACCTTCGGCATGTACGGCGCCAATAGCCGCTTCGCTAATGCTCGTGTCCATTTTGAACGGCTTCAATGAACCGGAGTGCTTATTAACAGTTGTTTCAGCTACGTAAACGCATTTGCTTGTTGGGTACTTCTAATTGCAGTGGCTTCGCAGTTAATCTTTAGCGCACAAGAGAAGTGACAACAGTCTTTTGCACGTCCGCTGTTATACTGTCCGAGTTTCCATGTGTTACACTCTTTACTATCGGTCATGATATCAAGTTTTATTACGCAACTGTTCGTAATCACAAACACACACACAACAAGAAAACAGCAACGCCTTAGCACGGCAGAAAGCAATAATAATCAAGATGACCTTGAACTGCTCGAGTGTTACGAGCATGCCGGAGGCCAGGGGGGTACGGTACTCACGTGTATGCCTGCGCATCACGTTGTTACACATGTAAATTCAACCACGAGTAAACTCACGCTCTACCAACGTAACTTGCCTTTCTCCGGTTGTTATTTTAAACGATTTAGCCTCTCTAGGTAAAATTTTCAGGGCTAATGTTCTATTGGTTGGCAAAAAAACAAGTTTTCATTGTAGCTAATCAACGCAAAACAATTTTAATCCATAAAAAATTTAGGCCAGAAAACCAATGCTATTACGCCACAACTTTGCAATGAGCCCATTATTAAAAATAATGCCATTAAAAATGGAAACATTCTATTTTTTGCCAACCAATAGAACATTAGCCTTGAAAATTTTACCTAGAGACACCTCACCATTGTAGAAACAATAAAGCATAAAAATGAAGCACTTCGCGTCTTGTTCTTCTTCCGTATGCAACTGGGTCTAATTTCACTCACAATTACCAGCGTATTACTGTCCGTGCTAAACTGGTATAGTCATAACATTCTGGTGAACATCCTTTTCTCTCGGTCTTCCTTTGTTATTTTTATCCTGATGCAAAGCTGAGGGAACTGAACCATTTTTCACCAAAAACGGTGTTTAGAATTTCGCTGCTGCAAGAAATTAGCTGTGCGCCTGTTCAGTCACCTGCCGGCAATTGATGTAAAACCTGATAAACCATCTTGTTTATTTAGCAACGCCAATGAATAGATCCAAGAGTCGGATATATCACATATCTGTTCTCAGTATCTTCTTTCCTTCCTGATTTTGCAAGAAGATCAGTGAACAGTTCACATTTTCAATGACCAATTTCGATGTTTGATCAAGTCCGTTCGTCCACGGTCATATTCGCAGCACAAAATAGCCAACCGAAGCACGATGATCAAACGAAGCCAATGCGATGGAACATTTTACTTGTCACATGTGGAAATAAAATATAAAATTGGCATCCGCTCGTCTGAAAAACTCGACAACTTCTTTCCACTTACACACATCCTACGATATATATATACATATTGATTGTCAAGTTTAAAATCATACAACGACAGTAACACCATGAATTTGCAGGCAATTGTAGAAAATTTAATAAGCGTGACAAGCTTGCCTAGATGTAGCTGGCGCGGTACTATTTGATATCTTTTTTCTTGTGATCGTGTATGGCATGTGCCACAAAAAGAACTGCTTAGAATCAGTTTCGTGATTTTCAGGTTCTTCTTAATAGATCAGAATCAAACGGAAATTTGATTTTGACCGTAGACTGTAACCCACCTAATTGATAGTCAGTTCTGACGCAAAGGTACGTTCGATTTAAGGCAGGGGTTCTCACCGGAGGGGGCAGGGGAATTCACATATGAACACCGAAACGGAAATTTACATATGAAAAACTCTTACGGTAACACAGTAGTGTAGTAGCGATTGTTCTGGGTTGAAATTTAGAGTCTTTGTTTATTTATGCTGAGTGAAAGCGTATTAAAGAAGTTGTTACTGTTATCACGTCTCGAAGTGCACAAAGGGCGAACGCAGACGAGTGGCAAGACACGAACAGTGTATTTACCAAAACAAAGAGAAGCGACACCATTGAGCGAGTACAAAATAAATTGAAAATTAACACATAAAAGTTAATTATGATAGAGATATTCAACTCTTCAGCTTTAATAAAAGCTTAAAAATTATCTTTCATTTCATAATGTTATACTGTATTACTGACGTTCAATTATTTATTTCTAGTTATTTGTTGTATTGCATTAAGAAGTATTTTCACAATCTGAGTGATTTATTTCACTTTTAACTAGGAAGTGATTAAATAAAGCAACAATTGCTGCTTGTAGATATTTACAATAAGAAAATCAAGGTTTAAATTACTGTATCTTAAATTGGCATTAAATCAATTGTTTTATGGAAGAAGATGCGTACGTTGTTAAAGAATTCTAATAACTCTAACAATGATACTTTATCAGTTCTTTCGGAAAGTGCTTTTATGCAGGAGGTTGTCTTCTGTCTCTGCGGGTTTGCGAATAGATTAACTGATTTTGATATTTCTGTCATTAGTAATTGGCATTCAAATGAAGATACTCTAAATGCCGATTCTTTGAAAAGTTACATTAATTCTTCTGTTGATGTTTATAACGAAATGAAAAAAGTGCGAACTTTCTGCGATCAAAAGCATCATTCTCTGATTCGAAGTAGCGTTGCTTTGACTTTGCGGCATAGCGTTGAAAATTGGATTAAATTTTGCATATCCATACCATTATTATCTGTGGTCAGTTTTGTTGTGAATACATTTCCAAGAATTTCGATATTTTTAGAAACGCTGAAAAGTGTTCGCATGTTTACACATGGTGAAAACTTGAGCAAAGAGGAGATTTATTCTTGGCTGCATCGGCTGCACAATTTACTGGAATGTTTGTCGTTTTGTTCGGAAAGAAGTTTTCAGACAATTTTTTTTGAAAATCTCTGCTCTAATATCTTACAGAAGAGTTGTAATGAAATTGATCTGTTTCTTCGTGATGTTGATACTGGAAAATATTGCACAGTAATCGATCATGGCGGTCTTCCAGAAAATGTGTGCGATGCATTCTCCTTTCCAACGTTGAAACATTTGAAAGCTGAATTTATAATAGCGGCTGAATCGCGAATAATTCTGAAACGCATATTCGGTACTTCATATATGCATTTCATAAGTTCCAACGAACACTTAACAGCCATACCTTTGTTTGCTCCTGGCTTACCGATGGATAATGTTGGGGTAGTAAATTTTATCTCAACTGGTAACAAGGAAGATTTCAATTTTGATGAAACAAGATGCAGCAAGGATGAAGGATGTTGTTTGAAGGAGCGTTGCATTGCTTATGTTGACATCATTGAAAAGCGTTGTGAACTTAGTGGCTCATTGTTGATGAATGTTTTGGAAGAAAAGTTTCATCTCACCGAACTTCTTCATTTATTCAAAGATATTATAACTTTGAATGTTCTTTCAAATTTCATGGAAGAAACTTTTCATATAATTCGAAAACAGATCGACTGGTGGCAAGAAGAATTTTACCTAGATGTACTGTTGAAAGAGAGTGTTCAGTTAAAATATCCGAAGCTTTTTTCTAAGCTCAGCCTTCTGATTGACATCGACGCGTTGGATGATGTCGACCCAATTGGAGCTGTGAAACTTTCTGTCGATATTGACTGGCCATTGCAAAATATTATCAACGTAGAACATTTAAATTGCATCAGTGATTGTTTCATTTGTTTCTTAAGATTTGCCAAAGCTGTAGAAGATTTGTCTTATTTAGGATTTCGGCCGTCTGATGTGGCGAATCCATTAGTCAAAAATCGACTGATGATAACAAGATTTAAAAGCAAAATGTTGATAATGGCATTCTGGTCCTTGATGTTGTATAAATTCAACAACATATACAGTGTTGATAGTATTGTCAAGCAAGGGAATATTTTTCAGGCGAAAGATAATTTTGAAAAATTGATACAACACTTGCGTGTCTTTTCCATGAGAAATAATGCCGGAACGAACATTTTGTCCAAAATTACATTGAAAATGACTCATGTTGTGAATTTGATTGCAAGCAGTTGGACAAAGCAGACTGTAAGTTTAAATGATTTGGAAAGTTTGAATGAAAGTTACAATTTTTGTCGTTCATTTACCATCACTGTCATACGTTACGTACCATTTTTAACGGACAGTGAAAAAAATTCTTTCATACACTTTGTATAAATATTGCCTGTGAAATTATTATATTGTTTTTATTTTGTATTAAACTTATAAACTCGTTCCCAAGTCTATTTTCATATTATTTTCTTCGTCTGCAACTGAATGCTAGATTGATCATAAATTTGACCACTGAATTGTATTTCTCAATAATTATATTTATATTCAAACTAATTGTTCTTCAAAAACACCGCTTAAAATAATTTAATCCTCTTCTGGAAGCAAAAAATATAAAATCACATTACTACCATTGATACAATATGTTTCAACACTTTGGACAAGAAACCATGCTATCACACCGTACAGTAAACATGGAATACCGAGATTTAATATTTTCAAAATGGTGAAAAATTTATCAGTCAAATAGTTATCAATTGGCGCTTCTCGATTGCAGTAATATTTTACAAAAGGAAAGCAACCTGTACGCAATATACGATAGTTTATTTTATCCACTTGAAAGTTGAAACAACTCTGACCGAAATGTTCATCTTGGATGCAACGGTAGGGGATGAAAAAAGACGTCACCGCTGGATGTTGTCTCGCTATTAAATGTATTCGCAGCACGTCTGATGCTAACGGTCTTTTTTTATAACCAGGCCAAAGTGCTCTGATCGACAGCCAAACTTTTCGCATTGAAATTCACTTTTTGAAACAATGTAAAATATTTGTTCTTATTATAGTATTATTATCATTATATATTATTATTATTATTGTTGTTGTTATACTCAAAAAATTTAATAAAAAAGTAGATTTCAGTGGCAAAAATAAAATAAAATTGTGCAAACTGATGAACGGAATACAGTATGAAATCAAGTATTAACTTTCAGTTTTAATCTAAGCAATAAAATTCAATTATCATATTATTAAAATTATTATAAAACATACTTTAAATAAAACCAAAAACAATGAATACATTTATTTTTATTTATTTATTTAGCTGACTTATAATATAATTGTTGCGATCAAACTAAATGAAGACCGTATTCTGACTCTCATGACCAGTGGACTGTACTTCCGCCAACAACAATGGCAGTACCAAAATGAACCACTGTTATACACAAACAACAACACAAAACTTAACCGACAGATTTTATTCACCAACAAATTCAAACAAACAAACAACAGAGCTAATTACAGTGAGCAGCACAACCAACAGATAGAAAACGGCACATGAACTACCAAGCAATTCGAGGCACAAAACATGCCGACAATGTCTTAACAAAACAGATAAAAAAAATACACACGCAAAGGGGAAAAGGGTTTAGCACCGTATCAACCGGAGAACTCACGTTGTCAGCACAATGGCAACACAATAGTCTACACTAATCCACAGTTCAGATACCGATCAACACAGGATGCACCACGTCCCGTGAGAATTCCTGACAAACTTCCCCCTCTCCCAATTCACTGGTCCATCACCGTATTCAGGCAGATTCAGATCCAACAAGAACAGTGACCGCATTGACATGTCCAGAAATGCTGATGCGATCATGGAGTGGCAAGATACCGTTGGGCTTAGGATATCGTTGCACGATTCTTCCGAACGGCCACTGCTTCCGAGGCAAGTTCGATTTAGCGATCTTCACTTCGTTATTAACGCCTCCATTTTCCTCGGCAGACAAGAGTTAACAAACACTGTTGCTTCCACCGAGTTCACAGGTTCATCATCAACTCAATAATAATAACAAAGGCCAGTTCATTTCTCATAGTGACCGGCCTGCTGTCGCAAACACAGTCAAGCAACGATCAGGTCGATGCTCCAACTGTCGTTCACCATCATCAACGGCCGATCGAAGATCTGCTCCACTGAGTGCCACCACAAATTTCCGCCGCATCAAGGAGATCGCTTGCTGTTAATCTTTCACTTGATCTATTCGTCTGCAAAAATGTGCAGCACAGCCTTCCAATTCTCCCTGCACAGTAGCAGTCTCAAGAACTTCCCGGACTGGCGAAACGTACGAAAATTAGCAGACCAAAGATTAAGCTCAGGCCACTTTCATGAAGAGATGAAACATCGCAGAGTGTGCCCAAAATGGCGCACCTCTCACATCTGGCAACGGCTCCAGGTAAACGAATCTGATCAATGAAATAATTCTGAAAATGCACAGGGTGCACCTCCACTACTGGTCAACCAAAAATCGTCACCGACAAACATGAAAGATAACAAAACGACGTCATCTCTTCTGCCGGTTGATTGACCAATCTCTTAATTAATTTAAATACAGTAGAATCCCGTTAGTACGTTCATCTGGGGACCTGAAAAAACGGACGTACTAAGCAGGAAGACGTAGCAAGCGGGAAACATAATCGAGTCATTGGAATCCGTTGATACATTGCGTGCAGTAATTTTATTCAATTTGTTTTGGTGAAAAATTTATCAATAGTAGTTTGTTTCATGTGTTTTTTCTTAATTCGCAAATAACTGTGTCCATTTTCGACAACTGATTAATAACGTTCTTATCGACGTTAAAACTGCAGATGTAACGTCGCACAGTGTCCATTGCCTCTAAAGCTGCTGCCGTCAGCGTCGGAATAGGTAGTGCTTCTTCCATTTCTGCAAAATTTCCACTTCGAATTCATTTGCGGGTGCTTGAATTTCCATCATTGCAAGCAGATTCTAAAGTTGTGCGCTTCGCAAGAATCGTGTTTAATGTTGATGAAGGGATTTTCATCATTCGCGCAATGTCGATGCGCTTCATGTTAGGGTTTTCATCCAACCGTTTGAATGATCTGAAGTTTCTGAGCAGTCGTAATTTGGCGCCGTTCTTTTTATCTCCATTTTGAAAAATCTGTTGATAAATAATAGAGGCAAAATTTCAAATGCAGTATACCTCGTTTTCACTCACAAACAACCAATTAAACTCGCTACAGCCAGCGCCACCTAGCACAAATAACAACAACAAACATAAAGCGACGCTGGCCTGCAGGCATACTCCCACGGTTAATCATGTTCAGTAGGTGACTTTGTTTGCCACGTGCAATGGCTTTGTTGTAGACGGCTAAATCATTCGTTCCAATTGTCGTAGTGCATGACAATCAGTGCAACAATTACGTCATCAAAGTCCAATCACCATCACAAATCTGAACGTACTAAGCGGGATTGCCGAGCGTGATAACGGGGAATTCAGTACGTATATGTTATACAAATGGAATCGGGACTTCAGAAAACTAGCGTACAAAGCGGGAAAACGTGCTAAGCGGGAACGTACTAACGGGATTTTACTGTATTTCCGTATTTCAGGAAGAAGTACTTCACTAGACGTATCCAGAATCGATACATAAATCATACCAGAGTAAAACAGCCGGCTGCTAACTAAACGCCTGTCTCTGGTGAGTACTTCATACATTTCAGTACCACGTCCTTCACCACGTCATCGCCATTGAGGAGCAGCATGAAGTGCTTCATCTCTGTTGACGTACATTAAACTTCAAGATGTCGCCCTCATTTAGGAACTGACTGAGCACGAGCAATTCTCTTATGCAGAGACTGGGCGCCTTGCTGCATGCTGTAGCTTCAACATACTGTATCTGCGCATCCTGTATCTCAACTGCGGTCCGTACGCCGAATGTTCTTCGCAGGTTCAGTGGTAATCTTTGGCTTTACGACATGCATGGGACTCGTAGTGGTTTCTGGAAAAGTCCCCTACCACGTCGTCACCATTGAGGAGCAGCATGAAGTGCTTCATCTCCGTTGACGGTCATTGAACCTGAGGATTTCGCCCTCATTTAGGAACTGACTGAGCACGAGCAATCCTCTTATCCGGAGACTCAGCTCCTTTCTACATGCTACAACGTTAACGTACTGTATCTCCGCTTCCTGTATCACAACCGCGGTCAGCCCGCCGGTCCACTGTTGACCTTGTGTTGTGAAAGATGCATTGACTTGTAAAGGCCTTTTCGAAATTGCTGTATCGGGTCGAGTCGATCATATTCTTTATAACGCATATAAGCTCGGTTGCCAGCGCCAATGAAGAATAAGTGATCCAAAACAGATGCGAGTGTGTCTGTAAGCTTTCGAGGCGTCGTCGTGTTTCGGGTCCTTCCAAAGGATCCTGTAGGCGTTTCGATCCTCAAGATGTCAAGTGCCCCAGAACTCCTCGACGTCCGCTTGGTGAGCGCAATTCTGTAATGCTTGTTAAACTGCAGCAGGATTCTTATAAAGTCGTTCTGGAGGTTCGCCGAGCATCCAGCTGGTTAATCAGCAATACCTTACAGTATTTCGCCCACCTATCAAATATGACCAGACATTTTATCCATCTGTCACCCTGCCATTAGACCTTGTGGTGCAGAAAGTACCACGACCGCCGAGGCGCCCGCTCGTCCTTGGAGCACCATCCTTCTTCGTAATCTCTATGATTATGTTCTCCTCGGTTGGCATCTGCTTCTCATCCATAAATCGCTGGTTCGAACCCGGCTCTATGAACCAACATGTTGCGAACAAGCAATGCACTGTGAGCAGACCATATTCTGACTCTCGTTGGCACTGGACTGTATTTCCCCAACAATAGCATCAGTTTCAAACTGGATCTCTATGATGCACAAACAATAACACAACTCCATCGATGGCTTTTATTCGGCAACAAGTTCTAACAACAGAGCTGGTGACAGCGAACAACTCAATGGGCACACGGAAAACATCCGCTCGGAAAAAGAAACCCCAAGTTCGATATCATATGCAATTCGAGGCAAAAATGATGCCAACAATGTTGGAACAGAACAGAAAAAAATACACACGCAAATGGGGTACACCGCCGTCTCAACCGAGAAAAACACGTAACCAACATACTGACAACGCATAGCTACCGTAATCCCCATTCAGATACTGATCAGCAAGATTCCCCACATTCGTCCTGTGACAATTACCAGCAATAATGCTCTAAAGAAGGTAATGTTAGTAATTGTTAGGCATTAAGCGCAAAATAAAATTGAAAATATTTTATGGTACTTCATATACCGATCTTTATGATTTACCCAATTATTTATGATAAAAAATATTAAGCTACTTTAGCTTTCGAATACTTTGACTTATAAACAAATGCTACTAGTTTAGCTATTGTTTTGTTTGATTTTTAGTTATCTATTGTTGAAAATTCTTTTACAAAAAAATAAACAAATGAAAATTGGAAAAATGCATATATGACCAGGGATATGAAAGTGACCAAATTAGCCTAACAGAATTTGAACAATAATGCCTCAAGATATTCAATATTTTAGACCATGCGCATCAACTGGTGATAATTCAATGTAGGTCATGTGGAATATTACACTTTTTAAATGTTTTATTTAAATTATTCAACAAATTTCATTATGTGTAATCATTTTAACAACTTTAATAATTTGATTTGGATCAGGATTCCTAAAATTAAAATAATAAACACTTGTTAATCATTAATTTAGCATTATGATACTGTAATTATATAACTATTTGCATAATAAATGTGGGCAGGTGTTGTGTTAGTGTTTTTGTTTAAAAAATGCTTTAAGTTTTCCACATTATAAATTTAATGGTAATTTTTGTTTTTAGGTTTTGCTTTTGAAATACTTTTTCAATAGTTGTATTTGTTTATGGTTTTCTGTTTATTGCAAAAGTATCACTTGTTTTTTATTTTTAAAAATATGCCGTGTTTGTTTTTAGTCGCCGAGATATGTGTTCTAGAGGCAAGCGTTATTTCAATGCCAGCTCAGGTTCAGGTGAGTTTTTCTGCATTTTTATCACTTTGAAAATGGACTGTTAAACTCTTAATTATTTTATCAGATGATGATCAACGCAGAAGTAAGCATTTGCGGAGTAGTTATGAAAAACCACTGGAAGAGGTTGTAAATGATTTGGCATTGTCGGTATTCATTAGTGATTTTTAGTTATAAATTTTGTTGTTGATATTAATTTAATTTTATTTTTAGAGTTCCTTGCCTACTTTTAAGAAAGATTTGGAGGCTGCCGTTGAGAGAATTGCAAAGGATTATCCAGCGAATAAAGCTAGAATTCGTCGAATTATTCGAAAATGGTAATATCGAAAATGTTTTAAATATTTACCAATATTGATGACTTTGTTTTTAAGCGTTATTCGTGCTCCTTATCATCTTACGGTATATTCAACATTGGTTGGTGTATTAAACTCTAGCATTCCTGCTTTTGGCACCGAAGTATGAAGTGTTTATTTTATTTTAGTTTATTGTTTTCAAATAGACAGACAGTTAGACGATAATGTAGTTTTAGTTTTATTTGATTTTGTTGATTTTTATGGCCGTATTTGGGTTATGGTAATATATGGACACGAATAGATATGATATTTTTGAAAAAAAATTGCTTATGTCGAGTGTTTGCACGTGTTCTTAGAATAGAGGCAGTTGAAAAGTGGAGTCATTAATTAATTTAACTAATTTTGCTGTTGATTAATAAAAGTTTTTTGACTGAATATATGACTTTTTATTTTTAGTTCGTGGAGCATCTTATTAAAGTACTGTGCGATTATGTAAAATATTTAAATTGGATAGATGTGGAAATTTTGGTAATACTGATTGTAAATTGTTGTATTGTTTTGTCTATTACAACAAATTTCAAATTTGTAGGTAATTTTGATATGCGATCTTGTGAATAGTCGCTGTGTTTCAGCAGATTCGTGTTTTTCATTTTTGGAAAGTTTTTTTCATGCTAGTCAGGACGAGAATATATCGCAAGTATGATTGTTGATTAAGATTGTTGTTAACATTTTGTATTAGACTGTAATTTTTTTTCACAGATCGGGCGTGATTATTATGTATACTTGATTTTGTTGGCTATTCCTTGGGTAGCGGGAGCGTTTGTTGAAGAAATCAAAGTTGAATTTGAAGATTTTTTTGGAAAAATAGATCGTTATATGAAGTAAAATATTGAAAATGTTGGTTTGTACAAGAAGCTATTATGTTTTTCTGTTTCAGATGTCGATCAAGTTTGGATTATGTTTCTATAATTAGTGTTTGGAATACTGATGAAATGCCACCGCAGAAAGAAGTAATGTTCATAAGAAAATATTATTAATCTTAATATGCTATCATTGTTTGGAATGTTCTTGTTTTTTTAGTACTTGGAGAGTCTGTGGTCGCAGATACTTAGCTTGAAAAAGGAAGGTTGGAAAATATCTTATTTTGATCGTTATCAGGACGACTTTGTTTCAATTTTGAGAACAGCTACGCCACATAAATTACCATCGTTTACACCTTGTGTATTCAAGAATCCATCAAAATATCCATCACCTAAGGTTGTATTTAGAATTTATGGAAAAGAAAATTTTCTTGATAAGGTAAATATGTTGTGAAATTTTGGAGGAATACAAATTCATATGCATGTGTGTATATAAAATTTGTTTTTAAGGATGTAAATTTGCCAGATTGCGAATCTATTGAACGATTTTTACTTGAACAAGATCTGATATGGATTATTGAAAAAAACTATCAGCAGAAGAAAGAATGGTTTGTGAAGGATTGGGGGATTTTATTTTATTTTTTAATATTTGAAAAATTCGTTTCAGTGCCCATCTTTTGGTATCATTTCGCAAACGTGAAGAAGTTTCACTGGATTTTTTGATAGTGGAAGTGTTGTTTGGCAAAATTTTTCAACTTCCAAAACCGAGATGCGCTCAAATTTTTTACAGTTCATTGTTGATTGAATTGTGCCATTTCTGGCCGAATACAATACCACAGGTTGTTGCTCAAGCAACGCAAATGATATGCGATAATTTGGACACAATGAATACCACTTGTTTCGACAGGTGAACAAACGAAGCAAATAATTGACAAATATTGATTATTAATTAATTAATTAATTTTTTTTTTGTTTTTGGTTTAGATTTGTTGATTGGTTATCTTTTCATTTGTGTCATTTTAAATTTTTGTGGAGTTGGGAAAATTGGATTAATTGTGTGGAATTGAATCCACTTGCTCCGCAGCGAATGTTTTTCACTGAATTATTGTGCAATTGCTTGCAACTTTCATATCACGAACGATTGGTCGAAGTAGTGCCGACAGCACTTCACAAGCTTATACCTGAAGTTCCACTTCCTAAAAATAAATTCTCAGGCAGTGGTGCAGGTGATGAATGGCAAAGAAGGAACATTTTGATTATTAATTGATCACTAGATTGTTGTGTCTCTAGATCGACTGCCTGGTGCATCAATTGCGCAACACCTGACCCAGGCGTTGAAAGAGAAATGTACCCCTGAAGACGTGCATGCCATTCTGATGGATTGTCCATATCCAGATGACGGTAATGTTGGAACTTGATCATCAATTGAACAACCTGCTTCAGAAGTGTGCATCATTCAGATATGGACATGCCGTTTAATCCGTTGAAAATTGAAGTTCTCACTACAGCAGTTCTGGTTTCCGGTAGCCGATCTATCAGTCATACCGTTGCCATTTTGATCAAGTTGGTTTGGTTTTTATGTTTTGTCACCACTTTTGTATAATATATTTTTCTCAATTTTACATATTTATTTCTTTTCTTTCTCTAATCAAGGTACATGTCCGTGTTTAAAGAATTTGCAAGCGATAGCAAAGAAGCGCAGCTTCATATACTTCAAACTCTGCACGAAGTTTGGTTTGCAAATGAACAAGTGCGGAGCAATTTTTTTCCCGATTTTGATTGATGATTAATATTTTGGTTTTGATCATTTAGAGAATCATGATTGTAGTTGACAAAATGTTGAAAATGCAGATAATTCAATCACTGGCTGTAATTGATTGGATTTTTTCTGAAAAGATGAGAAGCAGTTTGATGAGGTTTACTTTTTGATAATATGTCTATGTAGTGTGGATTTTGTTATTTTTGATTTTGTTCAGACAATACGTTTGGCAGATTGTGTTTTCAATGTCGACGAGATTAGCAAGAAATATAAAGAAAATACAAGAAGATTTGGAGAAGAAACAAACTGAAGAGGTTATTATTTGTTTTGAAAAAATAATTTCATTGCTTCATTTATTAATTTTATCATTTCAGGGTACAATGAGTTCAGCTTCGTCGGATGATGAGAGGAACTCTGAGATTAGCGCGATACAGATGAAACTTTCCGCTGCCCAAGAATTACAAAAAGCAGTTATCTTCACTCTTTTGCAAGTAAACATTCACTTTCTTTTATAACTGTTCATTTGTGAAATTGTGAACAATAAATTTATCAGTTACACAATAATATATTTAT
This sequence comes from Trichinella pseudospiralis, assembly GCA_001447645.1. NCBI lineage: Eukaryota > Metazoa > Nematoda > Enoplea > Trichinellida > Trichinellidae > Trichinella > Trichinella pseudospiralis. The sequence goes on along the minus strand of JYDV01000003.1, from coordinate 272,817 downwards.
CATTAATTAGTTTTGCTTAATGTCTCTTTTATTTTTCTTTCTCCAGAAGATGATCATCTTGCTATCTGAGCATTTGCTGCAATCAGATGCAGAAGACAGAGATTCTCACATCAGTTGGTTTAAAGCTATACAAGGACGGATGATTCAAATATTCAATATTGTAATTTAAAGAAAAAATTTTTTTCCTTCTTTTTTTTGAACTATTATTTATATAATTTTAGGAACACAAGAGCATTATAAATTATGCAGATGAATTAAGTTCGTACTTGTTCACTTCTGACATTGATGCGGTCATTACAGAGCCATTTTACAATTATTTGACGATGTTAAAATGATTCTGCCGAATGAAGCACGACGATTCACGTTTGAAGTTGCACTTTTTGTGATATTTATGAATTTCTTGTGAAAAAAATTTATCATTATTTTAACTTCAACAATATTAATTTATCATCAACGTATTTTATAGATATTTGAAGGGAAAATTATATTCATGTTCCTTTTATTATATTGTTCACATTATGGAAAGAAAGGGTCAGTAAAGTATACATTTTTATTTATTCACTATGTAATCTTTTCTATACCATTGTTACTGCACACTGCGTGTGAAAAGCCATCGATTGATTATGCACATATTTTGATGCTTTTCTTCGTTTTGAATTTTTTCTGTTGTTCATTTTTTATGTTTCTGCTTTCGTAAATAAAATATATATATATATATATATATATATATATATATACAGATTATTTTATATTGCTATCTGTGTCCAATGAGTGCTGTATGTAGATGAACAAAGCAAAAATCAACTGCATCAGAATGATGATTGATGATGAAAAAGTAAAATCAATAGGCTTCAATTATTGTTTTTTTTTCAAAAAATATTTATTTTAATAGAATCCCTCCGATATGATGCTGATGCTCCGTTTCAGCTGGTTAATAAATTGGAAAATGAAGTAATAAAAACCAGGGTAAGAGAGGGAGAAGATTTGATTTCCAACATTAATAATAATAATAATAATAAATAACAGTAACAACAATCGTTGTGGATGTCGTTGAAAATGTTAAATCAGAAATTGGCATTTTTTTTTCATTGTGTTGAATTTTAATATGTACATTTTTGATGAACAACAGGCTTTGTGCTAAGAGCAATTTTGTGAAGCGTTCGTTAACAGAAAGAGTGTGGCACAAAGGAACAAATGAAATTTCAATATACCACGCATAGTTAGTTAAGTTAGTTAGTTATACGCTGTTACTGCAGTTGTTGTAGCCTGTGAAAAAAAATAATAATTTCAGAGTAATCATGAAAAATGTCCATCATTTTTATTTATTATCTACATCTAAGTTCTCAATATCTACAATATCTATGTTCTTTTTTTATGGATCAAAATTACAAAAGTCTATTTCACAAATGAGGAAAGAAACGTATTGTTATTTAAAAAAAAGAAAAAGAAACATCTTACCACCATTTCTACCACGAACTGTTCCTGGATTCTTCTTTCGTGAGAATTTCTTTCGTTTGCATGGGACTGAACTTCACCACAGCCGCAATAGCTTTAGCAAGAGTCTGTTAAAAAAAAAAGAAGAAGAAGAAGAAGAAAGCAATCACTGATAAATTTACATGTAAAATTGAACAGTTTTCATACCACACATTCTTTGCCTAAAGATTCACGCTGAACCATATACCGGAATAGAATATTTTTCAAATACTAGAAAATTAAATGTGAAAATAATTATTTAAAAAAATCAAATTCACAAAATAGAAATTCAAACTTCAGCTTCTGTAGGCTCGGCAAACAATGGATGAGAGTCGGCACTGTCGAATCGATTCCGTTGCTGAATGAAAAATAGGAAATGAATTCCACAAATAAGTACATTAAATAAATAAATTGAAATGAATTACTACCAACTGAAATTCATTTCCAACAGAGTAGGAGTGAAACGGCTTTGCAGTTGACTCTCTCATCAAAATCCTAAATAGACATGCATATAATATATATATACTTGTTATCAATCAATAAGATCAAATAGATAGCATTACATGCTGTTTGTATCATCAGCACTGGCAAACTGTTGCATACTGTTGCAAACATTTGGCACATCAGTAGATGAAGGTCTTTTTCCCTGTGACAACGAAAATTAAACATATATTTCATAATAATTTCAAATTTTACAATATTATAATTATTTTCTTTGACTACATCTGAAGAAGAATCATCATCATCAAGTAAAACTGATTGAAATTGTTCATGCTCCACTGTCTTCTGTCTTTGTTTTTTTTCCTTCAAGCAAAACATAAATGTAAAAATTAAAATTCAGAAAAAAAAACATCCAAATCTTTGCTTTTCAACACCTTTTTCAATTGATTCAATTCTTGTGATTTCTTTTCCAATTCACTTTGCAAATGAACAACTCTCAATTCCAATTCTGATGGCACTGGATCAACATCTACAAAAAGCAAAATTATAAAAGCAAAAAATGCAATAATTTCAATTATCATATTATAAAATTTCATCAAAAAAAAAAAACGTTAAGTAGAGAGTTAATAAATTTCTTTTATTTACCTGCACAGCTGGTCGATTGCAAAGCTTCACTACTCTGGCAAGAGTGGTTGGTGTCGTTTTCAACGTCTATGCCAACAATGTCAACGTCGTCGTTCCAACTATTCCAATCGGATACTTGAGCACGAAGTTGATCCATCTCGTTGTTATTTTCTGCCAAAGTCGTTTCCAAGTCGGCAATTTTCATTTGCAAATCTGCGATCGTGTCGTGGAAATTTGTCTGCGTAAAATTATCTTCCATTTGACAATTCAAATGGCTCATCTCCATAAAACTGACGTTCGACTGGGACAATGCTTCCCCGGCCGACACGGTCACGTAACTGCTGTCTGCGGTCAACAAATTCCGCTTACCAACTCTGTCCAACGTCTCACCATTGGCAAGCAGTTCAGACAGTCGTTGTTGAGCAGACTGCAATTTCGAATCGAAATTTTCCAACGTCCGCTGGCACATCTGATCCGTGGTGGCAAGTTCACTGTGGAACCTGTGCACCATTTGGCCACTTTCGACCAACCGTCTTTCCAATGCCGCAGTTGCAGTTGCACATTTTGCCAATTTTTCACGCAAATCAGCTTGCGCACTATCAGCACGACGCATCTGCTCAACACAACAACCAATCAACGCTTTGTGCATTGAACACAATGAGATGAGCACAGGCGACGACGGCTGGGTGTGGCAGCTCTGCAGCCTGCTACAATCTTGCACTGTTTCTTCATTCGACTGACCACAATCTGAATCCAAGCTGGCTGAAATCTCGTCCACACAACCGAACAACAAATTGTACAAATTGATCCGCTGCTGTTGATCATCATCATCATCAGCACCACGCTGAACGTCGATGCGACTGATCAGCGGTTGGTTCGCTTGCAAATCTTGCCGCAACGTTGACAACCAACGACAAATCAGATCGTTCAGCTTTTGCTGTTGATCACGACCCTTGCCCAACAACTCTGCGCACAAACGATCTCTTTCATTTTTCAACAACTCCATCTCGTTGACCATCATCTCGCAGTTGTTAGCCTCTTGGTTGAGCTGCTCGCTGAGCCGGCTCTTTTCAAGCATTGTATTGTTCAACTTTTCCACAAAATCCAAAACGTTGCTCTGAAGTGAGCGAAAAAAATCCTCACAACCGTCTTGGAACGATTGGACAGATTTTGGCGAAAATTCACAACACTTGTCGTCGGTGGCAAGTTCACTTTCCAACAGTTGCAAAATGTTCACAAACTTTTGACAGCCCATCTCCGTCCTGTTCAACACTTCCTCCACTGACTTGTCCAACGGTTCCAGGCTGTGGTCGATTTTCAAACTGAACGTCTCAGTGCAGTGTTGGTGCAAAATTGTCACCAAATTGGCAATCCAATCCAATATTGCACCACGACTGCCAGAACTGTTGTCAACATCCTCGGACAAATGTACAACCTCATCTTCCAAGGATATCTTCCTGGTGGTCAGAGTTTCGCAGTGTCGTTTCAGCGTGTCGACTTCGTCTTGGAGTCGCTGCACTTCCGCCGCATATTGTTCAAACGACGACTGAGCACCGAGCAAACAGAGCGAGGCGGTTTCGTTGAAATAAACTTCAGCTTCTTGCTTAAGGCTGGCAAAGTTGTCGATATCGTCAAAGTCGTTGGCAATGAACGCGTCCCGTTGGCATAGACCACTGAGACGGTTGGCCGTGTTGGAGCACCGGCAAACGGCCGCTTTCAGGCTCGTCTCCAGATATTCCGTCTGAGCAAAACGACTCTCGGGAACTTGGCAACGTTCCAACAGCCATTGCAAAATCCTCTTCTGACCATTCAGAGCGCAGTTGAACAAGTCGCAAAATTCACTCTCGCTTTTCGAAACTCTCTCCAGCCAAAGTTTCAATTTTTCAACCTTATCGCCCAGATCTTTCTGCACCGCAATATCCAAATTGTCGTCGTCGTCGTCATCAATGCGCAACTGGTCACTTTTCACCAATTCAGACGAAGCTCGCAGTTCAGCTCTGAGCTTTTCCAATTCCGCATCACGTTCGTGCAATTTTTTACTCAACGACTCGGTCAACTGTTGCATACGGTCGGCATATTCGGACAATTCCACCTCTTTCACCTGCAACAAATCCGTACTGGCATCCAATTTCGTCTGACACACCTCGAGCTGGCGCTTCAAGCTGGATACATCCGCTTGCAACGACGCAATCTCTGATCTGCTCGACGTCGAATCATCACCTCCTGCTTTCAACAGCAACAAACTCAACTCCTCTTCCAAGCGCCGCTTGTCCCTCTCCAGGGCACTTTGTGAAATTTCCAACATTTCGCACTCATTTTTCAATTCACCAATAGTACGATTCTGATTTTCAATTTCCAACAAACAACGCTCGTTGGTTTGTTCATATTTTTCCTTGTCCAAGTGGATCATTTTTTCCAATTTCTCATTCTCCTGTTCAAGTTTCTCAATCTGTGAACGTTGTTGTTCAATTTGACGTTTGCCGAGCAAATTTTCCTCGTTCAAGTTGAACATGTTCGAACTCAACTGGTCGACCACGCCCTGCAATTCAGCTAATTTACAATCACAACTTTCTCTCATCTCGTCAATAATCTTCTGGTGTTCCTTTTCTAAACTTTGACGATTTTCTCTGACAGCTTCGGCCAGATCAGAGGCATAACGTTTCTCTACATCTGCATTCAATTCGAGCAATTGCTTTTTCTCAACTTCAGCACTGTTCAATTCAGTCTCTTTAATATCTAAGCGACTTTTCAACTCTGAAATAGTCTGAAGAAGAAAAAAAAATTTAATAATCAACAAAAATATCACCACATCAACAACAACAAAGCTTTAAGAATACTCACAATTCTTAAAGCTTCCAATTCCACATTCAACTGACTCATTTCTTCACCATGTGCAACTTTTTGCACTTTTTCACGCTCTTCCATATTCAAACGCATTTGCTCTTGATTTTCTGACAAACGAATATTCAACTAGTAAAATAGAAAAAACAGTAAAGAAAAAAGAATACATCAAATACATATGTACATGGAAATGAATACTTTTGAAGTAAATTCTTTTTCCAATTCAGATTTCATTTTTTCCATTTTTTGTTCATATTCATCAACGAGCAAATTCCTCTTCTTCTGCTCTTCATCCTGAAACAACAAATAAACTTAAAAATAAAATGCAAATGTAATAAAAACAATTTCAAATAAATAACCAAAACAGCTCTGATGGCAACTTGTTTCGCAGCAGCAAACTGACCAATCAAATCTTCATCCTTTTCAAGCCTTTGTTCACACTTCAAAGCTTTTTGCAGTTCACAATCTTTCGCTTGCAAATCCGCCTTCACTGAAAAAAAATATATATACATATTTTTATATAAATATAGTAATTATTTTAAATTTAAGCAAACAATCAACAGCAATTATGACTTTGCTTGTAGTGTATTCGAAGCTGTTCAATTTCAGCATCTTTTGCTTGAATTGCCTCGTGCATTTCTTGCTTCATCATCGCAACAGTCATATTATTTTTCTCTTCCATGTCTGCAAGCTTCTTTTGCCAATCTTCTTCAACTGCTTTCAACTTTCGTTGACAATCCAAATTCACTCGTTCCACTACCAAATTGCCCATTTCATCAGGTTCATTCTTGAAATCAATTTTTCATTCAATTTATTTCAACAACAACAACAACAACAACAACAACAACAACAATAATAATAATAATAGCACCTGTTTATGGGAAAAGTTTTCAATTTCATCGCGCAAACTTTGATTTTCCAAAGTCAACGACTCGATACTACTCTTATGACCAGTGATGCTTTCTTTACATCGTTCGAGTAAATCTTCGAGAATTTTCACCTGAAAATTAATAATTCAAAAAACAAAAAATTAATAATCTCACAGCACTTTCAACTTTCAAACCAACCTTGTTCTTGTGCTTTGCAACTTCTTCATCCCTGATCTGTAAATGTTATTTTTTAATAAAAAATTACAACACAAAATAAATAAATAAATACTTTTTCCAATTCACAAACTCTCATTTCCAAAGTATTCACCACATTTTGCAATTTTCCCACTTCATCAACATGCTTCCTTTTCAACTGATTTATCTTCTCTATGGCACGATCTTGCGTGGCGGTCAAATTACTCTACAAAATAAAAGAAAAAAAAAACTGATCAAATCAAATATTAAAATTTACTGCAATTTCAACGTGTAACAACATATTTGAAAAAGCTGCACTCCTCTTACTTTCAATTTTTCATTCTCGTTGAACACATCTCGATAAACACTGGCTATCTATTATCATACAAAATACATTTATACATACATACATTCATTCATTCATTCATTCATTCATATATGAACAGATAATGTACTTTTTTGTACTTCTCTTTATAATTTGTCGCTCGTCCTTTCAGACGATTAAACAACGATGATAATTGATCACGTGAAGTTGAATCTGGAAAATCATGAGCATCGGCAATGCTTTCTTCATCAGCAATGCTTTCCAAATCCGACGTTAACAAATGTTGAGCCGTTGACGATGGATAACTTTGAAAAAATATACTGAAACACAAATTATTAATTAATTAATTAATTATACAAATTCAAAAAAAAAAAACAAAACCTGTCTATGCTATTCAATGATGAAATGGAATCATGCCGCTGATGTATCCGGTGAATGTTCAACGACTGATCAACTGCTGCATGCTTTGTCTCTTCGCCCTTGTAAAAAAATCAACCAAATTACAGTAATAATTTCACACAATTTTCCATTATAAATATGATAACTAATTTACTTACCAATGGCACGTCAACCATATCAGCATCCATGTCAGAAGACAAAATTACCTTTCCACATTGCAAGTTCGATTCATCATCGTTCAATGGTTTATTTTCCTTCAATTATTGGAAATGTTTAAAAAAATTCCATTCCAAATTTCAACTTACAGGCAACTCTCGACTTACGATCGAATCGCATGCCGTGAATTGAACGTTATCATAATATTATTATAATAATCATCAATTTCAATTTGAAAATAAAAACTTTTTAACAAAAATTTCAGTTAATATGAAAACAAATAATAATAATAATAATAATAATAATAATAATAATAATATAAAAAATTTAACAAAACAATCGTCGTGTATTCGACAAAAATAATTACATATTCTTCAAGTTTTAAGAAATGCAAATTGCATATATATATATATATATATATGTATATGTAAAAATTCAGTTTCTTACTTGAGAAGCAACACTTGTGGATGCATTCTGAGAAAACGTGGCTATTTTTTCAGGCAAATTTTGGCTCACTTGATTTACAGCCTAAATTGAAACACGTAAATAAAGATCAAAAACTTTTCCATGATTTTTTTTTCAATTTACCAATTTCTTCTTAAAGCATTTTTTGATTTTTGAAAAATATTTCATTGTGTCAAAGTAAGCGAAAAAATGAAAATGAAACATACAATTTACAAATGCCGTCAGTTAATATTTTAAACTTTAAATAAACTTAAATTAAAACTTAATCATAAAATTTCAGATTACGGTATAACAAATTTTAATACGCAAACAGAACGATTAAAGTTGTGAAGTATTAGCAAAAAAGAAACAAAAGAACAACTTTAAATCACTTACGCAGCAGTGCACAAGTTGCTTATTTTACAAATTAAAAATTCACTTTAAATTACAGGTATTTCTTTAAACAACGCCGATCAAAAGTTAAAGTTACGTCTTGAAATACTACTTTTTTTCACATCAGATGCATGATTAAAATTGTTAAATTGATTCATTTCAAATTATATAATAAAGTTAATTTAATCAACAACTGCATCAGTAAATTCAACGACCTCAATGCAGATTCTATTACTGTTCCTCAGTTACTATTATTATTCGATTAATTTTGTAGCAGCTTTACAAATTATCGCTGTTTTTCAGTTCTTTTTTAAACAAACTTTCTTTTTATTTAAATTATGTTTTTTTCAATTGTCTATTTCATTAGCACAATTCAAATCAAATGCAACTGTTTACAAGATAAGTAAAAATTTTCCAAGTAGAATGATAGCAAAAGCAAAATTAATATTGATAAATACAAAAACAAATTTTTCAATGTTTACAACAATTTTCATTCAACTCTGACATTTAAAACACTAAATGATCATCAGTTTATGACAATGAAGACAGTTGTTAAAAATTTGTACCAAATATTAAATGTGAAACTAGCATGAAGAATGATAGTATAGAAATTGCAAAATATATCAATAATTGTGAGAAGAATTTTTGATCAAACAACTTATTGTTTGAATCTGAAACTGAAAATTCACCAATGCGAAACAGCTCAGAACACGACGCAATGATCAGCGAAGTAAACTATGCAACAGTAAGTCAGTCTTTCAATTGGATTATTTATTTACGATCAAATCGTGTGCACGTAAGATCACCACGTAAGATGATGATGTAGTAGAGTAATGTAGAGAAAAAAAAATTTCATGCAAGCAATTAAACAGCATTTGCAACGTATCTGCTTCAAAACAATGACAATTGAAAAAGCTCTACTATATGTATATAAACTGAAACTACATTGTTACAGTTATTAAATGGCCTTTGAACTTCGCTGCAAAAACATGACCTCTTTTGAAAATTCATCTTCTGTGCGAATGTAAATTTGTTCGCAATATTTGTTATATTTTTACAATAAAAAAATAGAATAAAATGATCATAAAAAAAATAATAACAAACTTATGCACCGTTTTATTATGCTGAAAAAATAAAAAAAATGTTAAATAAAATTAATAAAAATACAAAAGCAGCATGATAATTAACCACCGAAGCTGAGAATGCCTTATAAGCAATTAAAAATGAATTGACAAAATTCGTCACTTCAAATTGGCCAAGCCAAACAAACGTATAGAAAAATAGCAAACTGGAAACAGAGATGATGCACGTACGTTCTGTAACTTCTTAGTTTCTTCCGCTATTCGACTTTTCAATCCTTGAAACATGGTCGTTTAATTTGATCAATCAAATATGGTCGCTTGTTGGCGATCAACTGTGATTGCTGAAAACAGTATTTTCGATGCCAAAACTGAAAAACAAGTAAATTAAGTTGCTACTTTTTGGCTAACCAACCGACGCACCTGCCGAAACGCTCACTACTAACATGGGAAACAAATTTACACAGCTGTTACAGTAAGTCTTTTTGAAAATTAGGTTACAATTTCTTTTTTGTCAATTCTGTACACCACCTGTGAACAATATTTATTAATATTTAACTGATTGAATTATACGCTTTCAACAAAACTATCGTAGATAAAAGAGATCAGAAAATTGAAAAAGAGCTGAATGAAACAAATATTCAGTTACAATTTACAACAGATTGATTTGCTTCAGTTCATAAAAAATTACATGGACAGCATCTGCAGTAGAATTTTATCAGCTGTAATAATAATTATTAAATGATACTTGCTATACAGTGAAATTTGTAAAAATTTCCAATTATTCAACACTGGAACAAAGATGAGAGAGAATATTTCAAGTACTGTCATAGGATGTAAAGTGACCAACAATTTTTGAAAAAAGAAAATGTTAACCAACAATAAAATCCCGATAATGCTTTTTCATCGTCATGTGATGTTTGACAGCTTTGATAAAATCAGTAGGTTGCACTAAAACGCTAATCTCTCGACCTATTGCTGATAAACGTTGCTTGCACTAAAAAAAAAGAGAAACAAAATTAAATGAAAAAATAATAATTCATCACTTGACAATAGAATAATTATAAAATTAGTTCTGAAATTTTCAACTGAAATCAAATATTATCATTTAATTGAATGGCATGCTGTTCAATTGTCAAAATGATCCTTCTCACTTCTCCGTTCTTTAAAAACATATTTATTGGACGACCATTAATTTCCGTAATATACCAAGTAGTTTCCAAATGTGGATGAAGCTTGCTTTCAGTTTTCGCTCTAAAACCAGCTCTCCATGCAGCTGAATCTTGAGTAACATTCAGAATCTGAATAAACAAAAAAAAATAATTTGAACAAAAAACCATCAGCAAAATAATTTAATGTAATAATTTCGTTTTACTTCATTCTTTCCATTTTTCAAAATCAATCCAACATCTTCGCCATCGCAAAAGCGTTTGAACAAAAACACTCTTGCCATTGGCATTCGTTTTAATAAAATTTCACACTAAAAAAACAAGAAAATCAAAAGAAAAAGAAAAACAAATTTTCTTTAATGAAATATAATTTCATATGTAATTTCTTTAATAATTAAAATTGCAATGAAGTTGAAAAAAAGTTCATCATGCACCCTGATAACGACAGCTGTACCTGTCGGCTTGTATCTAAACTTCGTTTAATGCATTCTTCCAATTGAGATTCAGAATTAAGTGGTTGGCCATCAATGGCCATCACACGATCACCAACGTGCACAAATGTTCGCAAATTGATCAATCCTTGAACTTCATGCCAACCACTGATCCTGTAAAGGATGAAATTTTTAATTTTAAAATAAAACAAAAAATAATTTATTCATTATTATTCGCTTAATCATTATTATAATTCTATTTAAAACAGTAACAACAGCAGCAACAGTAGTATTAGTAGTAGTAGTAGTAGTAGTAGTAGTTGTTGTTGTTGTTGTTGTAGAAAATTACCACAGAAAACCGGAAATGTTGACAAATGCAATGCGTAAAATATTTTCTAGTGACAGTGTAAATTTAACTGGATGTTCAGAATGAATTTCACTATTCAACTGCAATGTTTCCTGCTCTCGCAGAGATATCCGCATGGTGGAGAGCATCGATCTAGGCGGCAAAACTGGCGGAAGACTATGCGGAATGGGCGGAAGCAAAGCAATGCTATTATCATTGCAAAATTTGTCTTTAAATTCATCGGCAATTATCATTTTTGCTAAAGCGAAAATGCTAAACATCACATTATAAACTGACATTATGTCTCCTTATACTTTCTTCATCAGTTTGCGATGTGTTACTTTGAAAAGGCAAAATTTTTACTCTTCTTCTATCAGGCGACAAGCTTTTGTAGCAATCAGACAAGCAGAAATTTAAATTTTCACTTGCAACATCCGACAAAAAATCTCCTTTGCTTGCAGTATTATCTGTTGTTATACTTTTCAATTCACCAATACCATTGGTACATTCTGGCATCGTGTCGTATTCAGCAAGCACAGCAGATTTTGACAAGTTCAAATCTTTGTATTCTTTGTCTTCATCAGTCGGAGGCATGGATAGCATTGCGTGCCTTAAAATTATTTTAATTATTCATACCTGCATCATTTTACCTGTAATTTATGAAAAAAAATCAAAATCATCATCATCAACAACAACAACAACAAAGAATGCTTTGAGTAAACAGATACATACATACATGCAATATTAGAAAAATACAATAATGAACAAAAACATTCCCACCTTGTCCAAGAAACTGGAGGATCATCGTAAATATTATCTGTAAGATTAGGATCCAATTGTTTTTTCGAAAATTCTTGCGAGCTGAGATGAAACAAATTTTCATCAGTCAACTGTCTGTTCATAGAATCACGAGGAGGCAAAACGGGCTTATTCAAGACAGAAATGCTTTCTTCATTTTTTCCAGCCGTTCCACATTCCGGTGAAATGTTGCACTGTTCTAACAAACTGCTAATTGGTGCAATGTATGCTGCAACTTCTTCTCTTTGTGAACTTTCACTTCCATGTTGGGCTAATGATTCATAATAAGCGGCTTCGTCTGATGGTTGAAAATGATCGCCTGTTTCAGAAAGCAAAACTGATGAATCACCGTCCATGGTAGCTAAAACTGTTGCAATCTGTTGACCTTCTGTGGCAACTTCTTCCTGGTGAGTCTTCAATCCAAACGGAGTTACTGTGTATAAATTTGATGCACACTTAAAAATTATTCTTCAAAATTAAATTTTCACATGCACAATACAAAAAAAAAAAAAATAACTACAGGTAAACAGCCAATATCACAAAGCTTCCATGTGAGCTGCTGTATCCAGTCTTCCTTTTCTTCTCTAAAATTATTAGCCTCTTTTGATATTTTAAATAATAATATAAAACGAAACAATTCAATTGTACATTACACAGAAACAGCAATCAAAGCAATCGGCTGCCTGTCGTCGTGTTTAAAACCAACAGTGAGCATTCGATCGTGCACAACTGCTCGCACAACATAGCTACAGTCGAACAAATCGATCACTTTGAATGGAACATGCTTCATCACTTCCTTTTTATTAAAAAAAAAATAACAAAAAACAACATGTAACATATCAACATGCAAATTACCCTTGGATGCACGTAAGATTCCAAAAGTGGAACTCGGTCAGAGTGAACGCAAAATACTAGCCACTGTTCAATCACTTTTTCTTCTTTCTAAATTGCAAATATCTCATCTAAACAATTAATTTCACTTCAAACTATTTAAATACGTAATAACTGCAACCAAAGGATACTTTTTGAAAAAACAACACATTACACTGATCAATTTGTTCTATTAAACCGAATCTGCTTACCGATGTAGCCTCGTCTTTCATAGCAAGCTTCACCCAACCTGCTTTGTAAATTTCTCTTGAAGTCATCTCTGCGTTCAATAGGTGACAATAAATCAACAACGAATTTACTTCAATAAATCAAAAAATCCAAGTCGTTCTGCTAAACAAATACTATATTGTGATGTTGTAGCATAAAAAAATATCATGATGCTCATCAAATCAATTTTTCATTTGTCATGCTAAACAACTCTCAACTATGATCATTACAAAAAATTGCATTAGCAAAAAACAATCAAAATCAAAGTAGTTTCTGCAAAAATAATTCTAATTTTTTAATTTATCAATTACTCCAAACTTTATCACAATAATTTTTTTGAACATTTGCGTAAAAACACAAAAAATTTATTGATAAACAACTGAACATTTATTGCTATATTAACTTCTTTACTAATTTCAGAAACTTATAATTATTCTCAAACTTTGCAAACTTTTTCCAAAACAATCCATACTTATTCACTTTTAATGTGTTCAGCATGCTACTGAGCAGTAAAACATAGACTGAATAGTCAAACAAGTATCTTACAATTCATTATCAAAAACAACTGTATTAACTATAATTATCAGAGCAGAAACTTCATTTTAAAAAAATTAATATACGCAAAATTTAAAAAACAATTCATTTTCATGCTGCACAATTACCTAATTATTGAAAATCGAACAGTTCTACTGCAGTCATAACAAACATTACACAAAGTTTCATCGATCATTCAGAATCTAAAAATCAGTCATTTAACATTCCATTCTTTTGTAGGAGAATGTAAAATATTCTTATTCTTCAAAAAGTTAACACAAACTAACAATACACAACTTCAATTCTCCGGATAGTTATCAAACAACCGATAATTAAAACAATGTACAATTCTGTAGATTTTAGATAATTAAGATCTAATTTTCAGGAAAATTGCTTTACCATAGTACGCCTGGTTGCTTTAATAATAGAATACAATTTGAAATTGTCTTTGACTTTTTTAATACAATTACTTATTAAACATTACCTAAGTGATTAAATATAGTTATATACAAATTGATAAAATTCTATTCTAAGAGTTGACTGTATCTATCGACTGATATTACTGTAAAATTACAAAAAATTCAACTGTGAAAGTTTAACTTGAACTTTGTCAAATGTTTAAAATTGTTGAACTTTCAATGTTTCAAAATTTGATTTTTATAAAATTCTTTTTTTAAGCATAAGTTTTACTCTTTCTAAAGTAATTTTTACACCAAAAGTAGCACTGTAATTTTGCACGCGCAACTCGAACACTTATCACTGCATATTTTTGGGACTTTTGATCATGTTCTGGTGCACTCTTCATGCTCTTCTCGGTACGCTCGTCTATTCTCTTCTTGTATTAATTTGTACAGTTTGGGCTTTTTTCTGCTTTTTAGTTGTCGGCTGGTTCAATCGTCGATTGTATCATCAGGCTATGTTGTTCACGGTCTGAGTATTCAAATCAGCTTCTTCACCAGCACACACAGACAATGCGTGATGCAACACAAGTACAGAAACAATGGAAATTTCACACAAACACTCATCTATAGTAGACTTTCCATTTGATGGATCGCTGCTTTTTAAAGGAACATTTAACTGTTCAGAATAATTTATTGCGCGTTTAGCAGGTGCGTTTGTTTGTTTCTGTGCATAGCATGATAAAATTTTTTCTTTCACTAGAAATGTGTTGTGTGAGCATATTGTTGACGGTTGATAGGTGATCGATGGATTAATTATCACTGTGAACTACTGTACAAATGAGTTGTGCTGAACTCGATGTTCGTGACGGTATTGGACGAATTTCGGTGTCGCCTTGCTCTGATGGGAGGTCGCGAAGAAGCATTTACAATTTAAGCAGGACGCCGGCTGGCCCTGGATCTCCGTGGAGGCACGAAGACGTATTTATCATGATCTGTCATGGATGGATGTCACGACATTGCCAGTGCCTCGTTGGTGATGGAGTCCTATCGCAGTCAGAGAAACTGCATGTTACAAGAAGCATGCCCGGATGGGAGTAGTCTGAATGTGACAATCTAGTGATCCGTTCGAGTGGCGTCATTGCTTATATGTGTAATTGTAACTCATTTGCTCGTGTCTTGCTCGCCCTGTTGAAAGTAAAGCTTTACGAAAGTGGACATTGTTGTTGGCAGCTGATTAAGTGTCTATACGACTGCCCCCTTACTGCCGCGATTCAATTGCTAATTTTTTGAGTTGCGCAGTGGACACAGGAGTACTGTATATTTTGGTCCAAGCTTGATAGATGAAGAGCATCTACCTACCAGCTTAGAAGAGAAGCTTCATGGACTTTGCCCCAGGAAGAAGTCCAGCACTGTATGATTGCAGTGATCAATTGAAGGAGAAGTCAGTCAGCAGAACCTGAGCTTGTCTGACGACTTTGAGGAACAGACTGTGAAGGACAACTTCCACTGCGACAGCGTCTGTACGTTCATTGTTCAGGAGCACAGTTCCTACAACATGTTGAAGAAGCAGGAGAAGAAAATCACACATCCGCATCCTATATATATATATTATGTATTTATTTGCAATTTTTTGTATATTTTGATAAATTAACAAAATAAACAAAAAGAAGAGAATGAATATTAAAACATGCAATAAAACAAATATATGTGTAAACAGAATATACACAGATGTCATTTAAAAAAAAAAACTTTTCAGATTTTAAAAATTAATCAGTAATTCGCAACACTTCGCAGTTGTCGGTTAATCGATTACAATCATCTCGCAAAACTTGCACCCTAGATTGAGCTTTCTTTCTTCTTTGTTCATAGGTAACATCCGAACCAGAAACAGCTTCTAAAGTTGGAGTCTGCTTCGCTATACGATGAACTTTTGATTGACCGTTGCGCAATTCAGTTCGAAAAAGCACATTCGCGTTCGAAAACATACCATCTTTCAGTGAAACCACAATAAACTGAAACAAAAACCAAAATATCAATTGAAATTATGATAGCAGCTGAAAAAAATTACCTGAGAAGTTTTAAATTTTTCACTGATCATTTTACCAATATTCTGGGTATGCATCACATCCAACGCGGCATCGACTTCGTCGAGAATGTAAATTGGAGCCGGCTTGAACAAAAGCATGGCAAAAATCAACGACAAAGCAATTAATGATCTAAATCAACAAAACTCTTCTTCAATCAACAAAGCCAGCAGATAATGTCAATGATAGCTGCTGACCTTTGTCCACCAGAAAGTTCGGTCAGCGATTCTTTCCACGCGTCACCAAAGCCCACTTTCACTTCCAAACCAGCGAGAATATCTTCTTCAGAAACTTGAACCAATTTCGCCTTGGCTCCTGGAAGAAGCATTGAAAATATCTGACCAAAATCTTCGTTAACTTGTTCAAGAGCAACTGCAACCGCTTCTCTCTTTTTTTCCTGCATCAAATTCATCACATCTTCCAAATGTTGCCTATCCTTGTAAACAACTTTTCGCTTTCTTATCAAATCTGTAACCTGCAACAGAATATAAAATTTTATTATTTTCGCCTGCATAATAAATACACTTGTACATTAGCAAAAAATCACACACTTCTTTTTGATAAACGTCACATTTTTCCACATTTCGTTTGTCTACATGTCCTTGCAATCTTTTGATCGTCTCATGAGCGTCAACAAGACGTTTAGCAGCATCGCTTGGATTATTTGCTTCAAAGTCAAATTCCGTACCAGCAACACCGAACGACTGCTTCTCCTTTTCAATCCACGGATTCGAATTGCACAAATTCGTCAACTAATTTAAAATCAAGCAAATGTGATGGAAAATATTTTCAAAAAAAAAAATTTGCTAAATTTATTTTTACATCATTTTCATATTTTTCAATCGTCATCTGCTGTTCATTCAAGTCTTGTTGCATCTGCTTCAATCTCAGTTCAGATTCTCGACATTCTTGTTGCAACTGCTCAACTTCATTTTGCATATCTTCAGCATCTTTGTTTTCACTTTTCAATTTTTCTCTTATACCTCGTAACTGTTCTTCAATTGCTTTCGTCGCGTTCTAAAATTTAATACCTTCCAACAGATATTCAAAATAAATCAAATTTCACATCCACTTACCACACGACCCTCTAGAATAAATTTACTATCCTTCACCGCTGTTTGCAATTCTTCTTTCTCTAATTCTTTGCGCAATTTTTCTTGTTTCGCATTCTCAATATCATTTGTCAATACTTCTATATCATTTTCCAATCGAGACAATTCCTGAACAACAATAATAATTGAAAAATTAAAAATTGTCAATAAATTTTATTCTCCACTTCTTGATGTCTGGTAACAATTTCTTCCATGTGAGACATTTTTTTTGTCGCTTCTTTCAATGCTTTTTTCGCTTTGGACAATTCAGCTTCTTTGTTAACTTTACTGTTTTGCCAAGCGGCTGAAATTTCATTGCACTGGCGTTTAGTAGCATCATAATTTTCATTAACACTATTTAAACGACAATTCACTTCGTCTGTAAAAAGAAAGTAATTAATTTGTAAAAATTATAAAAAATCAATCAAAAAATAATCAATCAATGCTCAATTGATATAATACCAATTTCAGTTTTCAAAGATGCACACTCTTTTTCCAATTGTGTAGCTTGGCAAGATTGAAGTCGTTCAGCAACGTTGTTCTTTTTCATCATCTGCATTTGAAGTTCACCTTCCAAAGCACTATGCCTCTGTGCAATGGCACGCAATTCTTGCAGTGTTTTCAATGTTTTCTCAAGTTGATTCTTTTTCCCACGAAATTCATCATGAATAGATTGATTTTTTACACGCATTTCAAGCAAATATCCACCGGATGGCTTAGAGCCTAGAAGAAGGGGAATGAAGCGACAACAATAATAGCAACAACTGTTGAAAACCTCCGGTCAACGTTCCCAAAGGACTGAATACATCACCATCAAGAGTAACTGTTCTCGCTCGGACACCTTTATCAAAGCATACAGTTTTTGCCATCTCAGAATTAGTACAAACAAGTGTTGTACCAAAAACATGATCAATCGCTTTTTGAAATTCAGGATTTACACATTCCACAAGATCCACTGCCAAATTACAATTTTCATCACCTACCTCAAAAAGAATGAAAAAGAAAACAGATTCATTCAAATCGTCAAGTGCAATAAAGTGCAAGTATAAAATATGCCTACTAAAGATTTTGCCCTTCTGATTACATCTCTGTTGAGAATTTTTGATTCTACTGCATCCAAAGGTAAAAATGTTGTCCGCTGTTTCAAACATTTCGCGTCGTTCAACATTCGTACCGTCTCAGAAGAGTCAATAACAACGCTGTATAACTATTTAGAAAAAAATAATTTTTCAAAAATTAAATTTATTAAAAATTTTTACTAAAATCCAAACCTTTCCACCAGCCGTCACGTCCAAAGCGACTGCCATACGAGGATTTTTTATCCTGATCAATTCCGCAACACGCCCTTTAATTTTGTTTCTATCAAACTCTGGTACTTGTTCACTGAATCTCACTTCCAAACTTGGAAATCTGAACAAGTTAAAGATGGAAAAATTATTTCATACAATTGCAAATTAATTTTTAAAAAATTTCCAATCATACTGTGACTCCAACTGACGCAGTTTTACTTCCAGTGAATGACAATCATCAGATAATTGTTGATAGCTTTTGTTCACTTCATTCAATTGATGTTGGTCAAATTGTAAAGCAGCAATTGAAGACTACAACAAATCAAAGTTGATCAACCAAAATTTGTTCAGTTTTTTTTCATTTTTACAAATCATCTCACTCACTTCCAAATTTTGTACTTCTTCTTCCAATTTGTCGAGATCAGACATCAACTGCTTCTGCTCTGGAATAGCAGCAACTTGCATTTCTTTCTTCTTTCCTAGCTTCTTCTTAGCTTCAGAAATTCTACAATAATCAAAAATAAAAGAAATACCAACAATACACAATTATAGTGATCCGTATAATTTTCCTTTCCTTTCTCTAAATCATACCTCATTTCTAAGGAATTCTTTTCCACTTCAATGTTGGTCAATTTTTCCTGTGCAGCTGAAACACAACTAAATCAATTAGCACTTTAAAATAATAATAATAATAATAATAAAATAAATACCAGTCAAGCAACTAGCCATTGTAAACGCTTTTCCTTCCGTATCCACGGTCATGCCATTTTGCAAAACGTCATGCATGATTTGATACTGTTTGGCTGAATCTTTCAATCGTTGAAACTCATCCTCTTCCTCTTCCACTGCTTGTTTCCTTTGCGTGTATATTTCATTTTTGTCTGCTTTATTCTTCTCTGTCTTCAATACAATTGACAAAATTTTTAAAAATTACTAATAAACCAAAAAAAAAATAATACCTTGGCAATATGATCTGATAAACTTTGCAAGTATTCTTCCAACTTTTTCAACGCATCAACTTTGCTTTCATAAACCGACTGCGCTGAACATTCATCCTTGTTGCAGTTGCTCAATTCTTCTTGCAATTTCGTCAAAGCCGTACTCTGGCCTTGCTGTATGCAAATGGTTGCCAAATTTAAACAAAAAAAATTATTAAAAACTCACCTTTTTTTTCAAAGCTTTCAGTTCAACTTCTATTTCGGTATATTTTTCCTTCTTGCATGTCATTATCTTTTGTTCATTGTCTATGCTTTTCATAGAAGATTCTTTGAGAGTGTTCAACTTTGAAATATTTTCCTAAAATTAACACTCAATAAACACAATCGATTTAATATTTAATGTTTCACCTTCGTCTCATGATATCGATAAGCAGCAACTAAACGCTCATACATGCCGAGCTTTGACTTGGCCAATTTCAATTGATTGTATTCATCTTTTTGTTTATTCAATTTTTTAATTTTCGGCATTACTGCATCAACTAATAACTATAACAAACAATTTGATACTAATAATTATCAAAAATTACATTTCTGTCAATGATTAATTGAAGAATTCCAATCAATACCCTTTCGTTTTCTTTAAATTTCTTCTCCTTGCTATGTATAAGGTGTTCAGCAACTTGCCGTTTACTTTCGTACATTTTTGTGCCAGTAGCTTCTTCCATCATCGATAAAAGCTAAACATCCGCACATAACAAATTTGAATTCACCTCTCAAAAATATTTTTTTCTTCAAATCAAATAAAAGCAGATAAAAAAAATTCCAAATAAAATTAACTTCTTAAATGCAAAATAATAACAATTCAAAATATCTAATTTTACAAAAAATAATAAGCACTGCATTACAAAAACCACAAGTTGTATATTTCAAAAATAAAAATAATTTCATTTTACTAATTAAATAATCTTCAAAGTAAAATTATATTAATAACAATAAATTATGATATTTTTACTTTTCATTAGCTAAAATTAAACAACTAATAAATAAAAGGAGCAAAAATTCTCATATCATTTAAAACTTCTAAACGCATATTTTAAAATATGTACTAGATGAATTCATTTAAAGTCATTTATTCAGATGTAAGATAAATTAATCTGATTATTTCTTTTATTTCACAAATTTTCCAATCAAAAAAATAAATATAATATAAAACAGCAACAAATTACTAATAAACTAGAAATCTCAAAATTTCTTCACAAGTATTATAAATGAAACTTAAAAAAAATTCAAAATTAATCACATAAAACTATACTTTAAAATTAAAAACATTACTCAGCGCTAACTTAAACTAACTGTTCATTTATAACAAAAAAAACGTTTTCATTACAGCAATAAAATATTCACACAAATCAGATTTCATTTCCAATTAAAATAAACAATTACACACAAAAATACAACATTTTAAATAATTTCATTATTATCATAACAGTTACTATGTTTGAAAAAAGCCACTTGATTCCATGAAACTATTTCACCAATAAAGAACAGTTAAAAAAATAAATTAACAAATGACACACTTTTGAAACATCTTTTATTAAAACAATACAGTAGTTCAGTCATATAGCAATGTAAAATTAACTTTTTTCATATAAAAAAAGAAATCAAAATTACCTCAAGCGGCTTCATATTTAACACCTTCGTAATACGGCCTTGCATTATGAGAAAATGTGGATTATTAACATTCATATGAATAGAACGGAACAGATCAATAATTTTGCTTATCGGACAAATGGAACCATTCAAAAAGCATTTCTGCTGTCCACTAACTATTACCTAAAAAGCAATAAACATTATATGTAAATATATTTATGCATAGCATATAAATATATTTATGTATTTACACGACTAATAACAATTTCATCAAAGTTTTCATATCCATAGGGACTACGTGCTCGATTACTGTTGTCAAAAACAACAGATACAGCTGCTCTCTCAATGCCTGTTTTTCCATAATCGGAAACCAAATCTTGTAAACTAGCTGCTCTCACCTAAATAAAATAAATATCAAAATTAAAAATTAAAAGCACATCTTAATAGCTTACAAATCAATCATTAAGAATCCTTCAAAAGGTACTTACGTGACTTAAGTTTGTGATTCCCAGAACAAAACATATTGCATCTAGAATGTTTGATTTTCCTGATCCATTCAGCCCAGTAATTGCATTAAAATTAGAATTAAAATTATCCAAAACAGTCCGCTGTCGATAAGATTTGAAACCTTCTAATTCAATTCTTTTCAAATGCATCACACTACAAAACAAAAATTATTCAAAACAATTAAAATAAGATATATGAATCTATTATCCACATTTTTTATCATTAATATGTTCTATAAATAAGCAATACTACTTTATCCATAAACATCGCGCAAAATTAAAATAAAAACTCAAGACAGTGTGTAACATCAAGACAGTTTTTCAAAAACAATAAACATTTTCATCCTCAGTAAAAAAAGAATGAACGTTAAATAACTTTATACTAAACATCTTTCAGCATAACACCGCTTTGCACTATTAAAATTACAATCATATGGAACCAAAAGAAAAAGTACAAATCTGCCACATTTAAAAAAATCTAGAGCACAGTAATTACAGTATGAAAATCAAGTACTATATTTATTTTAATTTATAATTAAAGTATTAATGATTTGAAAGATTGACAATAAAAATATTCTCAAAGAATATTTAATCTTATAAATATTTTATAAAAATACAGAAAAATAATAATTAGCAGGCAGATGATTAAAAAGACAGAAGTTACGCTTTGAGAGAATTAATGAGCCTGATATGCAATCTTATTGGTCAATTTTATTCGCTTTAATCGGAGACAATTTTTTTCGTTCTCGTAATGTTTTAAAATTTCCATTGGTTTCATTCGTTCATTGGTTCAAAGTGGTTTGGTATGATTCGATCAAACATAAATGCTCTTTGTTGATCTCTACCAGTTGAATTTTATTAACGGATAATTTCTAATATTTCATCATCTCTATAATATAAGTAATATAAGAAAAGCCCCCAGTAATACTGAGAAAATTCTCTGTCATGCCCATACAGCTAATTTAAATTAGTTGTATACTTAGGCAAAGAATGTAATGCAAACCATCATTTACAAGACAATTTCCTCAAGCATTATATTAGCTGTGGGAAATTGCTCAATCGTACGCGTACTGTTGATGTATTCAAATGAATATAAAATAACTCGACATCAAAAATTCATTAGTGGTTACATTACATTAGTCATTACAAAGTAACATTTCTATTGCACTCCGCTCCGCAATCAAATCAGGTGATGGGAATGGTGATGATTTTCAAGCTTTGTAAACTGTATCTAAATTTAGTGGGAAATATGCGTAGATTTTTTCTGAACTCCGGATCTGATTCCTGGATCTTAGCGTACGTTTGCAAGAGAGTTAAAAATGTGTCGGAATAGGCTCCATTGTCTTCTTTTTTCTTTTTGACTAAAGCGTTTTACTTCCTCACCGTGCTAGGAGAAAGTTTCTTCATCGGCGCGGGCAAGATGGTTTGAAATCCATTCAAGCCATTGCTCATGTTTTTTCCCAAAGTTCTTAACTCAAGGGAGTACCTGCTCAGCTCATTGTGGTAGTCTTGCTCTTCAGTTTCTCTATTTGAGCATATCTTTCATTCAGGAATTTATTCAGGATCTTCAACTCTCTATAGCACCTATCGGAATTCTGCAAAATCTGGACTTTATTGTTAATTTTACTTTTGGCTAGTTATCAGCCACAGATTGCCTTCAATTGCTCTTAAAGTTGAACCAAACAAACAGGAGCACAAGTAGATGAGCATCTTAGTGGGTTCTCATCTCAGACTGATCCCAAAATGATTTGAACTGCAGAATGTTACCATTAAATTTTAGTAATGACAGTAGACAGTGCTAGTTTCTTTTCACAGAACTCCGCTTGCCCGTTCAGCCCTTTTTCTTTCAAGAAGGCCCCGTGCCTGCTGTAAGCAATTCTTTATTCATTTTAAAAAGTCTTGTAGGAACAGCGTCATGAGAGTCTTATTCCAGAAAAATGTCTTAAATACCATCTGAGCTAGATTCATTAAACTACTAAACAGCTCTACTAAACATGCTGATACACGCAGTTATTATTTTCATTTTTGCTATTTCAGTGGGCTAAATTGTTGCAAACTCAGCAGAATATGGAGCATGTGCTTTAAAAGAAAATAATATTTTTTCTTGTTTGTATTATCACAGTTGTCAGTAAAATAATATGAGAAATCTGTTTTTAATGCTGATTGAAAAAAACTTTGAAAATCAAAATATCAATAGCAGATAAAAATGCCGTTTAAAACAGTTGTCTAAAATGATTAAACTTTATAAAATTAAATATGCAAATGAGCATTACTGAACTGCAGCACTTGGAAAAAGTTAATGTAAAAGTGCAAAATTGTAATTACTCATTGCTAATATTTTATTTCCTATACGGATATTTTGTAATTTAAATAATTGTAAATTGAAATTTAAATTGCACGTAACGGAATAAATTTTAATTTTTAATATTTATAAATTATATGCAAATTATGGGTATAATTTATTTATAATTTATAAATGGAATTCTCTCAATAAAATTATGCGCTTTTCCAGATAACTTTAATGTTAAAAAATGTAAAAAATTTTGGATATGTTTGTGCTGCAAACTATGTCGCACAGTTATTTAGCCCATTATAGATATACAGACAGATGATGCATTTTTTTATAGGGCATACATATAAATGTTTTTCCTACTTTTTATGTAAATATTAAATAGTATGTAAATAAAAAATATTTTAGCTTTTATTTTATTTAGAAATTTGTGTATTTTTTGTGGTCTATCAAAAATAAATTCATAATGCTAACTTTTTCCAAGTGCATTTCCAGTTAGCAATGTTTATAAAATGAATAACCACTTAAAATGCATCATCACCACAATTGCACTGAATATTTACTTTGAAATTCAGTGAACTAACTTACGCAATTTTTATTGTTTCAAGAGTTTTGTAATTTAATGTTTATCTGCCTTGTTTAGGAACTTTTTGAAAATGTAATAAATACTAAAATTATTTTAATTTATGTTATACAATAATTGAAATATTAAAAGTAATAAACCTTAAAAATTATTTACATGTAAATCTAAAATTTATTGTAAAAGTTTATTTTTTTTGATAAGTTAATAGAACAGAATCTTTTTTCAAATTGCAAAATTGTTCTGTAAAAGATCTGGCATTTTCAAATTGCTAATCAACATTATATTTCTAAAAAATAAACAAGCACAATTGTCATATGTTTATAATGTGTTATGACTTCATGTTATGAAACGACAAACTTACTTTTTTAGATAATATCTGACTTTTTTTGACTGTTGGTTGGCACACATAGCATCGCTTCTATTTGGGTTAGCGCAAATTTGTCATACGTTTTTATTTGGAGAAGTTCACAATGATACTTATCAAGCTTAAACTATTATCTGGTGAAAAATGTATTAAACTAGTTCTCAGAAACTGAAACCAATATTTTTTATCAAACTTATTAAACTTTTTCAAATTTAAAAATTTAAAACCATATTTTTAAAATGCAAAAATTAACTAGCAATATTCAATATGAATTACTTCATCTGTTTTTCTAGTTTTTGTTATAACTTTTTCTGAACTTAGTAAGTAATTACTTACTTTATTAATAATAATGATTATTATTTATCTGCTTACGTTAATGATTATTATGTTATTCTTATCTGTTATGCATTGCTTTTAAGTTTTAGCTAAAATTATTTTATGGACGATGCTATGCTAACAAAGTAATTTTTTTAATGCAGTAATATAAGTGCAGTTTTTAAATTTTAAATGTATATACATGTATTATATAAGCAATATATAACCGATGTAATTTAATACAATTTAAAAAAATCACAAAATAAACAGAAAAATAAGTTGGTAAAATTCACCACACTTTAATTATTATCATTGAAAAGCTTCCTGTCATGAAGGCTTAATAATAAATGCAACAGTTAATGGAGAGTTGGGGAAATAAAAATAAATAAGTTATTATTAAGCAGGATGCAAATTTTGCTAGAATATTTTCATATTTATGTAATGTTCTGTTTAGTAAAGTGCTTTTCAGTCTCTCTATTTTAAGCTTAACAAACAATGATGCATTGCAAAAAAAATTTAGCTGTATGCACGTCAACCTTTTTTTTAAATTCAAAACATTATTTAATCTGTTTTATTAGCATCACGTTATTTATTTCATAATGTAATAAATTCTAGTCATATTTGAATTATTTTAAAAATATTACTATTTTTTATTATTTAACTATATAATTTTTAGTTTTATTTATCCAAAAGATTCATTAGCAGAGCGATGGTTATTTATTGATTGAAAACATCATCAAAGTATTTCTTTACATAGACGGTATTTATAAAGCAGTTCCAATCAGAGTGGTGCATCTTTCAACAGGACAGCTGTGCTTTCCGTTCAGCTGTTCATTTGAAGTTGCATATGTTCTTCGTAAAGTATATTTATTCTTTACTTTTTTCCTGAACATCAGAACTAGAAGCAGAAATTTTAGTTTTCATTGCTTATTATTATCAAAGATTGAAATTACCTGAAGTGGATTAAACAATTTTCTAAGTAAGTAAATTGTTATCTTGTAATTTAATTTAATACATTTGTTAATAAATGATTTGACTTTCATTCTTTGAGCTTTCAAAAATGTGCAGTCATTTCTACATTATTATATTATGTTTGCTAAGATACTAATTTTAACGCATTACAAGATTTTGTTAAAACATGAAAATTATTTTTTTAAATAATTAACTGAATTTGAAAATGATTTTAATTTTTTCATAAATATGTATATTAATATAATTAATCAAAAACTACAGTTGAATCAAATTAACTGAATAGCTTTAATTAACTGCTTTAATTGAAATGTTTTATACTGATATGCATTTAACTTTTTTATATTTTAAAATTTCTATGCAGTCTATTTCGATAATGAAGTTGTTTTAATTGAAATCTTCTAAAGCGTTTCATCTATGCTATAAACTGCTTTTCGTTATGAAACAAAAACAGTAATAGTTGATTAGTATCATTTTGAACTTTACGTAAGACGTATGCCAAATTTTTTCTAACCCAAATAAAAGCGCTTCTATTTACGCTTGTTCTATAAAGTGAAGATTCTAAGAAAACTGAGATATTATCTGAACAAGCAGCAACTCATTTAATTAACTCATTAATAATATTATTTAAAGAAAGAAATTAGCGTTTTCAAAAAATGTTATAATGAAATCTGCCACGGCATCATCATTTCTTCATTTTTAATAAGTCAATGGCATTGACAATATATGTAAATTGAAGTATTTACAAATTGAGGGTACAGTTTTAATTGTCGAATTTAAAATAGAATTGTTCTTATGAAGCATATTTTTAAATTCTATTCATAAGAATGTAAAGTATTTCATTTTTTATTCCTTGAAATATTTTTGAATTCAAATTTTATTAAAATTTTTTAAAAATGAAATGAATATTCAATGTTTAAGAGTAATCTAGAGATTTTTAATTCATAAAACAATTAACTGTTTTCGGTAATAATCAAATAAATCATTAATTTTTCGTAAATTTTTCATAAGAATAAAAAAGTAGCAACTGGAAATATAATAAAAAAACTGAAAAAAAACATTATGAGCTAGAATTATTTGAATTTTAAAATTAATGCAGTGCATTGATAACTTATATTTGGTCATTTTTATTAATAATAATTATTTTTTTTTCCAAATTAACATTTAAATCATATATCTTTGCATTCTACAAATTTTTCACTATCTACTGCTAATTCTACTATTTAAAATAAATGAATCAAAATCCAAATTACCTAAGAGTGTGTAATATCATGTGCAGTGAATTAAGAAGTCAATTGTCATTTTCTGATGTCATGACCTTCATATGATGCCATGCAAGATAAATTTTCCAACAACTGAAGCAACATTCTGTATATTTGCCTTTCATTTTTGTCATCTGATAGTTACAATGAAAAAAATTTTTTTATAAAAATGGAAATGCTTTTTATTTTACTTTTTTAAAACAGCATTAATAATTGCATTTAGTCGACAGTCAGCTTCAGCATGTATACAGTTTTAATAGTAGAATTTTGTTCTGAAAACAAAAATAAAAAGAATTTTTCGAGAAAATATTTCAGCATGACATTTATTTATTCTTTCCGCAAAGTTTTTAAATACTTATTAAATATAATAGTTTTCACTTAGCACTTTGGGTTCGAGTGATGACATACGTTTCGTGACAAATTGTTCGAGTTTTATATATGCTAATTTCCGTGCATAAAAATTCACGCTAAACGTAAAACTATATTAAAGCTGAAGATGGCTACAACGTTCTGTTTTTTTGCATTTTTAAAACGTGATGTTCCTGACAAAGAATTACATATAAAATTACCTGCTTAATAATGATTGAAGTATGACCAAGGCGCTTAGCATGTGCATTTACTGCAGCCTATAAATTGAGGTTTATCTCTTTGCTTTCATTATTAATCAGTATGCTTGGTAATGTCATAACATTAATATTTATAACAAGTATGCGACAAAAGTCAAACTTGATATTATAATGTTATTATGTCTTGCAAAACCTTGACAAAATGTTCTGTGACGTCAGAAGAACGCTTTAAAATTCGGACAAGGATGTGAACGAGTCAGTTGTTTTAGTAGTTAGCTTTTTATCACCAGGAAATTGTGTAAGGTTGTGAAAATGTAAAATTTGCTTTTGCATTCAGTATTACATCAAAGAATTGAACAGTTAATTTTATGATGGAGCGAATTTACATTTCGCAATAATTTTAAAATGTGCATTGCCCGCTGAAAATCAGATTTTGCAGTCAGTTCTTAAAAAATATATTCCACTTTAAGTTTATGTGCAAAATATGAATAGTATGAATATGTATTTTTTGCATAATATGGTTGAAAGACAACTTATGTTTATGCAAATCCTTTTAGCAAGCACGCTTTTTTTGCTCTGTCCCTGTTTGTGAAGAATTCTGCATTATATATCCCAGATGTGACAGTTAAATTTCAGTCATGTTGACAGTCATTTACTGAATTACTAGTAAAATCTAGAATGCAATATTCATTATCTTCAGTTATAATGCTGCAGATTGCAGGTTCTTTTATCAGGAAAATTGATTTAGCTTAAGGTTTATTTGTGGCAGTTGTACAGTTGAATGTGATGAACGCAGTACAAATTACCTAATAACGTGCCACAAGCAGTCACCGTAAATTGGTAAATACAAGAATAGCATTGTTCAAAAGCTCAATAGTTCAACATTATATCTGAACATATATTTGAAATGAAAATAAAATAAGACAATGTAATGTTCAAGCTTAAAAATTAGCTTTAATTAATGCAACTTGCTTTTCAAATATTCAGTAAATTATTTGATAAATTAATAATTAAAAAAAACTACTGCTATTTATTTAAAAATTATCCAAGCTGTTTGCTTTCATTTGTGTGTGACAAATGCATTTTTTTATTCAAGCAACTTGTTATTCAGTTCAAGAGTAATTTTTTAATTATTGTTAATTATTATTTTTAAAAAAAGTTAATAATTTATAAAGAGCAAAGTTATTTTTAAAATATACAACATGGCCTCAAGTGGATTGGTTTAAAAGAGAAATTATACTGCGGACATTATTCAAATAAAAAATTTTTTTGAAAACATTGTTTATTAAGCAAAAAATGCAAAAAAAAGTTCTTTTTTTTCTATTTTTCTGCTACAGTTCAATCATATTATCTTGGTAGAAAATTTGAAATAAATACTCAAGAAATTATTTTATAATAAAAAAATTGCAGAGCATCAAGCAGAGAAATTGTTCAATGATTCATAGTGTTCAGAGCGCCATCATTCAAAGCAGTGGTTGTGAATATGAAAAACCGAGCGTGCACTGATTTTAATGAAATAAATGCAAATAAAGCATCATTGTAAAGAATGATCTTTCATCTTGCTTACACAATTACAATTGCTTGAGGTTAGCCTTTTTTGCTTTCCGCTTATTTAGGTGACTCATTTGATAGACAATTATTGAAACTTGTGTTGCGCGTTATTTGAAAAGCTTAACCGAAAATACATCCCAACTTTGCGTGACACCAATTTGTTTTCTTTTTTCCCGCAGGTAAGTATGCACTGATTCCTGCATTCAATTCTACATTTTGTCCAATTTAACATATTAAAATTTATCTATCGTTACCCTTTATTATATATATATATATATATGTTTATTTATACATTTTATATTATTAATTTTTAATAAAT
This sequence comes from Trichinella pseudospiralis, assembly GCA_001447645.1. NCBI lineage: Eukaryota > Metazoa > Nematoda > Enoplea > Trichinellida > Trichinellidae > Trichinella > Trichinella pseudospiralis. The sequence continues at coordinate 243,024 of JYDV01000003.1, read as the reverse complement.
TTGTTTTATTTTTTATTTAAAATTATAAAATAAGCAAAGAGTGCCAATTGTTTTCTACAAAATTGTTTCTCTTAGTTAATACATTTTATTTCAGTGAAAAAAATTTATGTGATATGTTGAATATTCAAATCAGAACAGTAATAAATAAATTAATAAATAAATAAATTAATTAATTAATTAATTAACTTTAACTATTAATAGACTACTTTCTGATTTATAGTTAGTCGTATGGAAGTGAAGTTGTTGTGAAGCAAGCTGTTAGATTGTACAGTAAAAAAAAAGTACAATTTGTGCGTAAATTTAGCCACTGCTGATCAATATCTCTCGAATGATCCGTTTCTGGATGAAATATCTCATTTCCAATCGCTCTGCTTTGTGAACAATTGTACAAAACTGGTTCACTTGTGCACAGGCGCTGTTCACAATTTTATTCATTACTTTTCTCAAGTGCATTTGCATTAAGTCTGTCAAAAGCTTTATTGAAAAAGAACAGAAAATTTTATTTACATTGATGGAATTGTCATCATTTTTTACAAAAAGCATATTTCTGTGCTGCATCATTATTTTTCTTTCCAATTGGGATGTCTTACAAGCAATGGCACACCGGTGGCAAGATATTTTTCAGCAAAGAAAGTTCGAAATTGATTTTGAAAATGATCGATTTTTAAAAGATGGAAAACCTTATCGTTATATTGCCGGAGAAATACACTACTTTCGAATACCGGAAATATATTGGTCTGACAGGTATGCATGTTAATTAATTAATTAATTTATTTATTTATTTATTTATTATTTATAGCTTAACTTTTGCTCTATATAATGAGTAGTACATTTAACTTTTTTGAAAATAATTGACACATCCCATCTTTGTCAAAAAAAAATAATAGCAATTAAAGTTTCAGCTTCAAAAATAGCATGTATATTGTTATTGTTATGTTTCAAATTGAAAGATTAATTGATTACAACTGCTGATAAACAAATAATAATAATTATTATTAAGATGTTCAGCTTTATTTTTATAACGCTGATCAATAAATATAAATAGATTTTTATTGTAAAATCAACATTGTTCAACATTTTCGATGCAAGTAAAAATTTAATCAAATGTTTCAGATTGATCAAAGTCAGAGCAGCAGGCCTGAACGCTGTACAAACTTATGTTCCTTGGAATCTTCACGAACCACTGCCTGGAGAGTATAATTTCGACGGTATGGCCAATTTGCCAGTGTTTCTGCAAACAGCGCAACAGTTGGGTTTGGACGTGATCCTGCGGCCAGGACCGTACATTTGCGCTGAATGGGAAAACGGTGGTCTACCTTGGTGGTTGTTGAACATACCCGATTTGAAGCCACGTACGTCGGATGGTCGATTTATGAACTTTGTTCAGCGTTGGTTTGCTGAATTGTTCAGCGTTGTGGTACCTTTTCTGTACAAAAACGGGGGTCCAATTATCAGCATACAAGTGGAAAACGAGTATGGAAGTTTTCCAGCCTGTGATCGCAATTACATGTCCGAATTGTATCACATAATTCGTGCCTACGCTGGAGAAGATACAGTTCTATTCACAGTTGATGGAAATGCCGTAGGTTTGCTGAGGTGTGGTCATGTGCCAGGTAAAGATGTCGAATCATATACATTATAGATGTAGATATGCATAAAATTTCAAACGACAACAGTTTCAATTAGCTTGCTGTTGTGATTTTCAGGTGCGCACGCGACGGTCGATTTCGGACCGTCAACGTTGAAAGATGTCGAACAAGCGTTTGCGGTGCAACGCTTCTACGCACCTCGGGGACCGTTGGTGAACAGTGAATTCTATCCAGGCTGGTTCGACGTCTGGGGCAAAAACCATTCACGGACGAAAATTTCGCCCATCATCAACAGCATGGCTTACATGTGGTACATGAACGCCTCGTTCAGCATGTACGTCTTTCACGGCGGTACAAATTTCGGCTTCATGAACTGCGCCAACGGAGCTGGACCGTTGCCAGTGACCACTGGCTACGATTACGACGCACCGTTGACCGAAGCTGGCGATTTGACGCCGAAATATCTGGCAATACGTGAACAAATACAACAGTTGACCGGCTACGCAATACCGTATCCGTTGCCAGCTTCCACTGACAAAGCTGCATACGGTTCACTGAAGGTGCACGCTTTGGGCAAAGTGACCGAACTGCTCGACCTGATTTCACCGGTTCACAGGCGACGCCTTTCCAACCAGCCATTGCCGTTCGAGACGATCGGCCTCGGCTACGGCTATGTACTGTACGAGACCAAGGTGCCGTTCCTGAGCACCAACGGTCAGTATGTTCTTCGTGCTCAGGGTGTTCGAGATCGAGCCTACGTGATGATTGACGGTCACATGCAAGCAATATTGAACTCACTGTCGCAGCATTTTCGAGCAAAACTGCGCGCCAGAGTTGGACAACATTTGCAAATTTTGGTCGAAAATCTCGGCCGTCAATGTTCCGGACATCCGGATCCGAAAGGCATTCTCGGAAGCGTCACCTTGGACGGTCAGACGTTGTTCAACTGGACCAATTATCCAATTGAACCGCAACTGCTTTTTCAATTCAACTTGCCAGTATCGACATTTTCAAAAAGCTTTTCCAAATCCAATCTCAGAAAACCCCGACACAACACCCACTACCACCACCACCACCACCACCACCACCACCACTACTACTACACACCAACTATATACGCGTCGGAATTTCTATTGGAAAATCCCACTGCGGACACCTTCTTCCATCCGAAAGACTGGAGCAAAGGGCAGATGTACTTGAACGAATACAACGTCGGTCGCTATTGGCCAGCGGCTGGACCGCAGATGACACTGTATGTGCCGAAAAATTTTCTCAAACCAGGAACAAATAGAATGGTAATTTTTGAATTCGAATCTGCCGGCAATTGCTCACAAAACAGTTCTGACACATGCACTGTCGAATTTATCGACTTTCCACTGTACAAAGCTGCAAAAAATATCTAACAACTGAAAAATGTAAGGCGCTTTTTTTAATTAATAAACAACTGTTTAAGTCGAAAAGATGAAAATATTGTTCAATACAAATATTACAAAAGCAACAATAACAATTGCACTAAAAAAGAAAACAACAAGAACAATTTCAATTCGATAATTGACCAAAGAAATAAGGATAACAAAAATTGTCACTTATTTATTACTGACAACAATCTGCTAATGTCCATCCGATTGGCGGATCTTGTCAATGGAGGTTTCGAATCGCGATTGGCCAGCGATTGTTTCAACGCTTCAGCTCGGTTCAAATATCGGCACATCTTGTCACGCAGATCGTCTCGATTCCAACAGACGTTCTCTGAGCAAAGCAAGCAAGGCATGTAATATTCCAAAGCTTCACGGTAGAATAGAAACGCCTGCTTAAAGCGCCCATCTTGATCGGCCGCGATCGCCATCTTGGCATAGCTGTCAGCCCGGGCCAAGCAAGCGGCGCTTGGGAAGTGTTGCATGTCAATGAATGGGTGATTGAAGAAATGTTCAAATTCAATCCTCTGCTTTGGATCCAGCCGGAGAAGGCGAAGCATCAAATCTCTGCAGTCGACAGACAGCGACACTGTTGTCGGCAAAGGCACACTGCCACGTAGTGTTTGCAGTTGACGTCTGATCGACTGCATGTTGCCAATGAACGGAGTTCTGCCGTACAAACACCGGTACAGGATCACACCCACTGACCAAAGATCCGCCTTCGGGTCGAACTGCCGACGAAGCAGCATCTCCGGCGCCATGTACAAAAGACTGCCACGCAAGCCGACGGCTTTGTCCTCAACGGAAAACGACCTCGCAAAGCCGAAATCGCCCAACTTGAGCACCGGTTTGGGTTTTTTGCAAGCGACGAGAATGTTCTGCGGTTTCAAATCAAAATGACCAATCGACTTCGACCGCAAATATTGCAACGCACTGGCCAATTGTCTGACAAATTGCTTGGTTTCAGATTCAGGAAAATGACCGCGCTTTTTCAACAATTCTTCCAAATCTTTGTCCGCACAATATTCCAATATCAAATAGATAAAATTGAGATCCCAAGAAAAGTCGATCAATTCCACAATGTGCGGATGTTTCAACTTTTTCAACAACGAAATTTCAGCAATCAAATTGTCTTCCGATTCCTTGCTCCGAACAATTTGCCGTCTCAAAATGCACTTCACTGCTACATAATTACCTTGCGAAGATTCACCGTCTGATCGTTGAATTGGCGTGCTCGAACGAGCTTTGTACACTGTGCCGAAAGAACCGCTGCCTAAACATTCGCTCAAAACGTAGCCTTTTGGCTGTGGTCTCACTGTTTCCATTCTGAAAATTTAAACTTGTAATATTTTTTTGAAAAAAAATAATAATAACAAATTTAAAAATTAAAATTTTCAACAACAATGAAATTCAACATCAACTGTTGCTTAAAACTGTCGCACACCTTAATTCGCATTGCACATCAAATACGACACATATTTATTTACCGGAAAAAGAAAATAAAGTTCAATTTAAAGAAATACTTTTTGCATTAAAACAAAAAGTTATTTGTTTAAATTTAAAATAAATTATATGTAAATATTTATTAATTTTAATATTTTAGAATGTTTAAAAAATAATTGTTTTGATTTGATTTGTTTTGAAATACAGTATGACAAACAAGAAATAAATTTATGAACAACAACAATTTATGAAACCTACGTACGTGTATATACAGATTTTAAAGCAAATTTGTACATTTGTTCAGCAAAATTTCAAAAAATTAAAATATTTAATTGCATAGATATTTTAATATTCGTTCATTTGTTCAATTTACTGATTCGAAATACATCGACAGAATTAAAAAAATAAAATAAGTTTGTCACAAGTGGAAAATATTTGTCGAATAAAAGTGGAGCAATAAAAGCAGCCAGTTCACATTTGAAACGGTTCAGTAGATGTAAAGAAAAATTGAATTTTTTTTGCCAACTTATCGCCCAAATTTCTACCCAGCATTCCACTACGAATCTCAGCCAACAGTGGTATTTCTCGATTTGATGGTTCATTTCCATCAGGGTTGCGTTCAGCGGTCGCGTATGCATTCAACAGATGTGCCAAAGTGGGATATTTGTTCACAATTTGTTGCGCTCTTTCGGCTGAAATGCCGTGAAATTGCAACAACATTCTCGCAAATACCTCTGATACAGTCCATTGTTTTTGCTTGCGATTGTTGAAATCGAATTTAGCAAAACGTTGCAAAACAGTAAGCTGTTGTGCACAACACTGAAATGACAATTCACAATAATAATAATAATAATAATAATAATAATAAATCAATGTTTCTATTAAACACTTGCATTGTTCAATGTCGACTGAGTGCTGTTATCAATTTTCAACCAAATCGACTTGCCAGAATAACTTCGCCTCAGATATTCGGTCATCATTTTCAAATAAACTACCGTCTCGTCCAAATTATGCGTTCGAACAAAGTGAAATTGATCGATCAGTTGGGTTTTCGCACACGCGCCTCGCACCAGCAGCTTCTTATACTCGGCCATGCTATCCATGCCGTCGAACTCTTCGATCAAATAAACGACATTCTTCAAACCGCAACGTTTGAGTCGAAATTTTTGCTCACGATATCTTAAAAAAATTCTTTTTTATTTTAATAATTATTAAATATTTTCTCCACTATCTCTCTCACCGCCCCTCTTTTTCGAGCACACTGTTCGCCAGATCGTCGACGCGTTTGCGTTCGACGATTACGTCGAGCACAAACTCATCTCTGCTGTCGGTTTTCGATCTGGCCAACCAGAGGTAATCGCCAACGCTCAATTCACGCTCTTCGAAATCAATGCCCGCCCTGACCAGGGCTGCTTTCATTTTCGCCTTGCTCGACTGAAGCTGACTTCGCGGCCCCGCCCTGCCGGTCGGTCCGCCTTTGGTTTCTGAATTGTCCACAAGCATCAGCACCTGGTAACCATCCGCTGGTAGCACAACATGCCTCGTTCCGCACATTGTACAACAATGATAAACATCATTGGAACCTGATATCAGGGCGGTGTCCAACGTCTGCTTTGCCAAGACTGCAGCATGCGGGCCAACAGAATCCGTTCCGCAGTTGCTCTGCTGTTGTTGTTGCTTGTTGTCTGCTTGATCAACGAAAGCTGATGCTTTTGGAGTCTCGACAACGTTCTTCATCTGGTCAAGTTGAGCAGCCAGCCGCTTGCCACTCCCTGTCAGACGATAGTCGTTACCTCGGCTCCGTCGACTTTCCACCAAACCGTGCGCAATCAAAGTCTTCCGACCCATCCAAGCGGTGTAAGGCTGGTTGCGGGTCGACGGCCCGATGTACTGGTCGCAATAAGCTTGTGCCCGGCGTTGCAATTCCGCCGTACCCACCCATTCCAGACTGTCCAAATTCAACGCGTCATAAAGAGCCCGTAATATTGCATAGGCACCGGAACGATTTTTTGGAATAAATGAGCCTGAACAAAAAAAAGAACAACAAGCTTAATATGAAATCAACTGAAATATTCATAATCCTACTGGATGATGATTTGCGTCGACTTTTTGTCGGTGACGACAACAATGGGCTTGAAGACGAAGTTGTCGTTGGCTGTTTGAAACATTTCTCAACTGATTCTGCAGAACTGCGTCGCTTTTTCACCACTGATATCGGCTTATTAGCATAACTGTGCAACAGCTTATTATCGCCCGAGCTTTTTCCAACATAGCTTGCAACGTTGGCCAACGTCGGTTGACCGTGTTCTGCACAAAATTCGGCCAGTTTCTTTTTCAAAACTGTGCACATCTTGTCGCCGAAATATTGAAGCAGCAATTTCGCCTCGTCCACACTGTGCAACTGTGCCGGAAACTTTCGAACCGACATCAAAGCACGACGATAAGTGAACGCAGATTTTGAATCTTTCTTCTCCGCTTCCGCAACCATCAAACCAAGCCAATGTTCAATCAATATATTCAACGGAAACTGCCTTCTGCAAGTCACCTGAATCGACTGCGTCGACAAATCAACTTCTCTGTCATTCATTTTTACAAATATTTTTTCTCAAAAAAATCAAAAACAAAAAAATCAATTCATCTCCGCCAAGCATTTTCTTCTACAACAAATGATTTGCAGGTAACAATTACAGTATACAATCTAAAGTTGTACAATGTATGTGTATTTTCACGATTGTTCCTAATTTACAAAAATTTTTTTGATTCAATATTTAAATAATTTATGTTATCTTCCATTTATAAAAGAAACTTTTATAAGTTCACGTCGAACCATTTATTTTTCATTCATTACAATCACAATTATTGCACATTCATTTATTTTTAACAAAACGTTATTTAAATACTTTGTCACTAATGCGCTATCGCAGTTATATAAACTGCTAATACTTCTTTTTTCCTACTTTTACGCAAAATGGAAATTGAAAAAAAAAACATCAAAATTTCACTATCTTTACTTCACACCACATTTCAATTGCAGTTGAATATATATCACCACTAACACATTTAATTGCTATATAGTTAATATAAAAATAAATATTATTGTCATTTCATTTCTGCTTATAACTTATGCTAAATATCCTGTTATAAAAATAAGTTATTATTTATTCTCTTTCATATTCTTGTTCATCCTCGAAATCTTCTTCTTCTGCCGCAGCTTCCTGGTACTGCTGATATTCACTAACCAAATCATTCATATTACTTTCTGCCTCGGTAAATTCCATTTCATCCATGCCTTCTCCAGTGTACCAATGCAAAAATGCTTTGCGGCGGAACATTGCTAAAAAAAATTAAATATTAAAATCCAAAATTATCAACAAACACACTTACCTGTAAATTGTTCCGATATTCGTTTGAACAATTCTTGAATGGCGGTCGAATTGCCAATGAATGTAGCGGACATTTTCAATCCTCGTGGAGGAATGTCACAAACGGCTGTTTTCACATTGTTTGGTATCCATTCCACAAAGTAAGCGCTGTTCTTGTTTTGCACATTCAACATTTGTTCGTCAACCTCCTGAAAAATAATTCATCAAATATATTGATCGATTTTTATTACTTTTACTCTCGTTTGCTTTTACCTTCATTGACATCCGACCACGGAAAATCGCAGCCACTGTCAAATAGCGACCATGACGAGGATCACAAGCCGCCATCATGTTCTTCGCGTCAAACATTTGCTGAGTAAGTTCTGGCACCGTCAACGCACGATAACCTTGACTTCCTTAAAAAAATCATTCTCTCAAAAATCAATAATCTTCCACCAAAAAAAATTCTACCGCGTGATGTTAATGGAGCAAAACCAGGCATAAAGAAATGAAGCCTAGGGAATGGAACCATGTTGACTGCCAATTTTCTCAAATCTGCGTTCAGTTGTCCAGGGAAACGCAAACAAGTAGTCACGCCAGACATAGTAGCAGAGACAAGATGATTCAAATCACCATAAGTAGGATTAACTAATTTCAACGTTCGAAAGCAGATATCATAAAGTGCTTCATTGTCAATGCAGAACGTCTCGTCTGTATTTTCTACTAACTGATGTACCGACAGTGTTGCGTTATAAGGCTCAACAACTGTATCAGAGACCTTAAAAGAAATTCTTTAATAAAAATAAAAATACAAATACAATGTAAACTTCACCTTTGGTGATGGAACGACGCTAAACGTTGTCATAATACGATCTGGGTACTCTTCACGAATTTTCGAAATAAGCAAAGTTCCCATTCCACTACCGGTGCCACCTCCCAACGAATGTGTCAACTGGAAACCTTGTAAACAGTCACAACTTTCCGATTCTTTTCGAACTACATCCAACACGCTGTCAACCAATTCCGCTCCTTCCGTATAGTGCCCTTTAGCCCAGTTGTTTCCGGCACCACTCTGACCTGAAAGCGAAATTCAATGCTTTAATAACGCACACGCAACAAAAAATCAAAAACTTACCAAAAATAAAATTATCCGGGCGGAAAAGCGCGCCGAATGGTCCCGCACGGACGCTATCCATCGTTCCTGGTTCCAGGTCAACCAAAATCGCCCTAGGGACATACTTTCCTCCAGAAGCTTCGTTGTAATACACATTTATTCGTTCAAGTTGTAATTCAGAGTCTCCATGATATGCGCCACTTTGATCAATGCCATGTTCATCAGAGATAACCTCCCAAAACTAAAATCAACATATCTTGGTTTATAAATTTCAAAAAAAAAGAAACAAGCAAAAGGCTCGTCAACAAATACCAAAGCATGTTCAGCTTGCTATTCAACTAAATTATGTAAACGTACATAACCAGTCACAGTTCAAACACAAGAAAACATGAATTGTTGTTGATTCATCATAGAGCTTAAACTTCGTAATTTAATCTTACTTAAAATTTAAAAGCTTTCAAAAACTCATCCAAAAGTTAGTCATACAAAACTCAAATTAAGATCAATAAAAAAATTTATATCTATGTTACGCATTTATAACAAAATAAAGACAAACCATTCTACCGGCAAAAATGACACAAATTTCGGCACAAAGATGCAGTATAAAACATGTAAAATTACCACATTAATGTATTGAAGAAATACATACACATATAATTTAAAAATCTACAACTAATGTAACAGTAATTTTTCTGGGAGAACGCCCCAAAGAACCTTTATTAAAGAGTCACAAACGCACGCGAAAAATTAAAATTTAACAATTATATAATAATAATAAACAACTAACCTTTGCACCGATCTGGTTACCGCATTGGCCAGCTTGAAGATGAACAATTTCTCGCATGTTAAAATACGCTAAAGAATAAAAGACCGAGCTCGCTCGAAACGGATCACAGAATGATTCACTCCTCGCAGTACAGCTATTCAATAAAGTGACATTCAGGTAACATGGCTAATGACACAGAACATTTGAATATTGTAGTTGTATTCAGAGCAGAATACAGCATTAAGTTGAATAAATATAAATTTTTCATAATTAAAATGTGTTTTTGTAATAATTTTATCTTGCTTTATATTTTTTCTGCGTCAATTACCATAAAAATTAAAGATAAGAGTAAAAATGGATCAATAAAAATAAAGTAAATATAAATAAAATTTAACAAAATAATTTTATATTATATAAATCTTTCATATAAATTTACTGTAATAAATAATTTTAAAATGCTTCCATTTTACAAATAATGATTTCGTACTGTGACCTATATATCGATAATTTTTTTAACTAAGCAATTTACATTTTAGGAAATTAAAATGTTGCTTAAATTATTTATAAAAATATTTTATTGTTTAAATTACATAACTATTGGCTTACTTTTTTTCACATTTTTGGCACACCAAATTTTCACACATTACAGTTATTTATTGATTCAGTTTTGGTTTAAAAAATAAAATGTCACTGTGCCCATTTTATGTATTTTTTTATCTTTTTTTACTAATAATCATATCTTAAAAATATGTAAATAATCATTTATAGTAAAAAATAGGTTGATGCAATATGTATCAGTATTCATAAATTTCCGTGGCAGCTAAAAATTTTAAAAATATAACATGCAATACATTTTGGTTTATATTATATTTTTTATATATAAAGTAATCAAGGCGCTCCAATTCAATATAATATATAAAAGATAAACTAGGTAAATAAGGAAGCAAACGAATATTATTGTACTACAGTATTTTTATTGTCTCGCCGATTTGTAAATTCAAAATATTTTTCTTATTACTGTAGTATGTAGATTTCAACGGACGGTATAAAGAGGTTCTCAGTGCTTGAAAAGTGGTTATAAATATTTTATTTGAAAAAAAGTAATTTATCATGAAAGCACAAATATTGGAAATTGTTTGGCATTCATTCAATGCTGTTCTTTCAGTTGATGTTCAAAGATGTGAATCAAATTATCGTGTTTTGACTTCTTCTAGTGAGGGTGAAGTACGGATTTGGAAACTAGAAGTAGACAATAGTTCAAAAGCAGATGTTGAATTTTTGTGTAACTTAAAAGTGAGTGATGGCAGTGTGAATGTTATTCGCTTTTCTCCTCAAGGCGATCTTTTTGCATCTGGTGATTACAAAGGTTGCATTATGACTTGGAATCAATACGATAAAGAAGTAGCAGGAATGAGTGAAAACGACGATCTACCACCGAATCAAGAACACTGGCGAATGTCGAAAAGCATGTTCTGTAGAAATAGTTCATCTTTAATTTCTGATATCGTCGACTTAGAATGGAGGGAAGATGGTGCGCTTTTGATAGCTGCGACAATGGCTCGCAGTGTATTTATTTGGAATCCCAAAACGGGACATTTGCTGAAACAGTGTCTCATCGAAGAAGGAAAGTTTGGTTTACCATGTGGCGTGGCAGTATCACCATTTGCTGATTACTTCGTAACGATGGTACAATGGAAAGCAATTCTTCTGACCAGAATTTCAAATGGGAAATTACTAGCAAGAATTAATTCATCATTGATGCCTTGTATAAATCCGGAAAGTACTGAACCTCAGGATTTGTTTTTGGGTTCTCATTTCCAGAGTTTGAAAAGAAAACCGGCATTTTCACCTGATGGCCGTCTTTTGATTGTTCCTGCTGGCTTTTTAAAAAATACAGTCTATGATGGCTTTACATCGTATATTTTTGCTTCAAATAATTTTTCTACACCTTCATATGTACTGCCGATAAAAAGTGAATCGTTTTTGGTTGTGTTTTGCCCTGTTTGGTTTACCCTCAAATGCGAAAAACCATCATTATTTGATCTGCCCTATAGGTTTGTGTTTGCCGTTTTTTGTAAAGAGGAAGTGTATTTTTATGACACAGAAAGCAATTATCCATTTGGTTTTGCCCGCGGTCTGCATTATGGTAATATTACGGATGCTAACTGGTCTCAAGATGGTCGTTTTTTAATAATATCATCGTGGGATGGATACTGCAGTATTATCTTTTTTGAAGAAAACGAACTTGGCACACCTTTAAATGAAGATGAAATAAAAGCCTGCAAAGACGAAGCGCTGCGTGAACTTTCAAAAACTACTGCTGTAGAAGGTAAATAAGCATGTTAAAAAATTTTTTTAATGTCTGTATTTAGAAGCAGCTGGAGGCAGGAATGATGGCGAAAGCTTAAAAGAAATGACAGCAATGGAAATATTAAATTTCCCTGAAAGCCAGGATTTATCTTATAATCTAGTGAAAAAAACTACTGCTTCGGAAAAAAACAGTACTTCAAATGACAAGCAATTGGAGAAAACAATTCCAAGCACGAATTCAAAGCCAGAGAAACGAAGAATTGAACTTATAGATTTAACTGGAACAGATGTAATCTGAATGCGAAATTAGACTATTCTGCTATTTTTAATTTTTAAAATAAAAATGTAAAATAAGCGCAACAGAATTTAAAAATTATTTCATCATTATTTGCCAAATAAATTTTTAAAAAACATGAACTGATAAAGTGAAAATTGATGCATCTCTTAAATTATATTTTTTGTATGAAATCGCTTAAACATTTGAAAATTATCAGCAAACGGCATTTTGATAATCATATGAATTAAAAAAATTATTGTTTAAACGTTTTCTATGCCTAATTTAAAATATGAAAACGGTTTAAAAATAAGTCTGCAATTTTTATCAACTTTAAAATACGGTACCTACTACAGTAAATGCTATATAAACTTGATTTTTTATTTGTTTGACTGTAGTTTTGAACAGTCAGTTTGGAAGGAATTGAAATAATGGACATTACCTCTAGTACGTTGAAAGAGAATTTATCTCTGAGCACCGTTAAAAGAACTGCTACAAATCGCTCTAATCGTAGTGGCCTGCTCCTGTTATCATCTAATACTGTTGAAAGGGTCAATAATCAACGAAATTATGATGGCATTCGTCGAAATATTGCCAAGGAATTTGATGAATTGCCTCACTTGAATCATTTAGCATTTGATCTATCAAAATTAAGCAATTCCAAAAGTAAACCATTTCTATTGATATATTTGCATGTTTGTAGTGAATATATTACTTTATAGAATTTGATCAGGAGTATCCTCCAATAGAGCATTGTCCAACAAATGAAGAATTTGACAAGTACGAAGACATCATTTCTCCTGAGGAAAGTCTGAAAACTTTGCCGAATTCTTTGTTTAATCGTTTTACCAGTGGAGAATGGCTGAAACCTGAAAAACTCATCGATTTGAACGATTGCATTACAGCCGACAAAGGCATATTGTTTGCTGAGCTTTTGGAGCTGACCAAGCAACTTGAATTTCATTGAAATTTTGTGCACAACAATAAATATTTATGTTATTATATGATGACCCTAAATTTTGCTAACAATAAATTAACAAGCCGATTGATCAACTACTCTGTGTTTTTTAATTTATTTAAAAAAAGTTTTATACGTCTAAAATTTAAAGCACTTTTACATTTTATTTAGCACCGCCTATTGCCATTTTATGTGTAGATTATCTCGTGCATTCATGAAAAGTAATAAAAGATGACGGAATATTAAACTGTACTTAAGCGCAGCTTAAGGCATACATTACCGATGCCTTGTTGATCTGATGAAAATTTTACTTTTAATAGAGATTACGTGAAGATAAAAATACAGTTGGCCCTCAACATTCGCGAATTTGATTATTCACGGATTTCAAAACCGCAGAAAAATAAATCCTACTTTTAGACCCTAGTGTGTATTTATGCTGTGGATCTGCAGGTTTAGTTCAAGGTTTTTTTCGATTATGAGTATCATAGGAATAGTGATAATGACTTAACCAAACTGGGAGGCTAAATAACCGCTACTAATGCTAAGTTGAAAAAGATAAAAACATTAGGGTGAGCGGAAAGGAGGCGCTGCAAACGGGAGGTTGGTTTATGGCAGCACCGGTTCCGTGATTCCAGACGCTTGGTCCATACTGGTCAACTGGTCCATATATGTCTGGAAATGCTTTGACATTTTATGCTAGCATAGTTCAACACAGTGCGAAAATAACGCAAAATTTGAGTAAATACATCATGCAAGAAGCTACTACAGTCACAATGTTTTTTAAAAAAGATGCGCCGGACAGTCCATCCACTTCTGGCAATGATTTTGACTGTTATGCACTCAAAAAATAAATAAGGGATAAATATTTAATATGCAAATTAGTGGACGGTTCGTGATATATCTTGCAGCTTTCAGGCAATTCTGTTGGATTATAAGGCATTGGCGGGGTGTATGAATAAAAGCGGAAGGTATTTGCGGAAATTCGATATCCGCATTTCTACCGGAACGCACATACTGCAAATGTTGAGGGCTCGCTGTAGTATAAACTGAATTATAATATAAGATATTTAGATTAAGAGTCCATTGTTTTATGCATCAAATAGTTGAAATCAGAACTAAGCTTCCAATTATGTAAGCCAATAACTCTAAACTATTATGATATTTCTTATGAAATGAAAATTACCCTAAGTAAACAATTTGACTTATCATCAGTAAATGCAATTTAACCATTTATTATGCTTAGGGTGACAAACAAATAAAACACTGTACTTTTAATGTATGAAGCTTATATGAGAATAATTATTTTTATTTAATTTACTTTATTTTAAAGGATTCTCTGTTGTTATGATGAGTTTGATTTTATTTTTTAGTTTTGCTGTTATGTCAAGTAATTTATGTTGAGATATGCTTTTGTCAACAATCATTTAGCATTGTGCTACTTCTCATCTTATACAAGCTGACGTAACCAATTTGTATAGAGATGTCGAAAGCCTCAGGTTTTCCACATGTTCCAGTTGATTCAGTTTTTATGATTTAAGGCAGCTGATGTTGACCTGCTGCACTTTTCAGATATTATGCAGCTATTTGATTAAGAATTAGCTATCAACTGCATGAGTCTTAAATGCATTACGAAAAGACATCCCTGGATGAGTGGTTATTGTGAGCGCTTAGTTTGTTCAGTAAAAAAATTCACACATGCATGTGATTGCCAAAACGCTTCCGTCAAAGATATTTCAGATTATCCTCTTTCTTGACTTTATATCATTTTTTAGCTAGAGGCAACCAAATTGTATTCTGAATTTTGAGAATGAAGAAAATTAGTAAACTCCAGAAGCTATTTCTGGGTATTTACCGGAGCGGGGGAGATACAAATATATATATATATATATACAGTAGATTCTTTTAAAATTCTAATTAACAACTTTGTATTATTTGTTGAGTGCTAGAATTCTTTAAGATGTCTATCAAGGTGCCCTCACTTCGGGAATTACTTTGCATAAGCTTAAAGGCAGATAAGCAATTAAATTAAGAAAGGTTTAAATTTCAGAAAAATAAATAGTAATGAAAAGTTTAATAAAGTTAATGCTAAAATTACTTTCAAATCTCAGAAAAAGCTAATAATGTGATATAATATGATATGGTATGGTATGGTATGATATGATATGATGTGATATGATATGATAAATTAATGATAAATGAATATATAAACGCTAAAAATAAAAATGCCTTTAAAGTGTTTTGTTTTTAAGAAAAAAGCTATACTTAAAATATTTAGATAGGATTAAAACAATTTAATAAACTTTGTTTTTTGAAATAAATGTAAATTGATAATATCAAATGCGGAATAAAAATTTCAGCAGATAAAAGAAGCATTATGATTATGATTATGATTTCACGTTTAATAAATTATAAAATAATGTGAGAGTAATAAAAAAAATATATGAAGTAATAATTTCCAGTTGTCAAAAGATAGATTCAAAAAGTTTATATGAATTAAACAGTCAAGTAATTTTAATATCTATTAGAACGCGAGATTTAAAAAAAAACCTCACAACCAAACCATGAATAACAATGTAAGTGGACAATGTGACAAGTTTGTAATAAAGTAATATTTTTTCTTTGCTGTTAAAATTATTTTAAATTGAAAATTTTAATTGAAAAAATTGAAAAAAAATAAAACCGGAAAGTAAAACACGAGTTGCATAGAAAATTAATGAATTATTTATTGATTTATTTTTTATGCTACAATTATCAGAAAGTACTAAAATAAGTAATAATAGAGAAAGAAAATGGTTGCTGTAGTTATTGTTTACGGCTAAAGAAAGAAATTTTTTTAATTTTTAATGAAACATTACTTCTTTAATTAATAAGAAAATTATTAAATTTTATTTTCTTAAAACAGTGATAAGAATGGCCTTTCTTGTTTTTATTGATTTAAGTAATACTAATTGATGCAGGCATCTCAAAAATAAATTTACTCTGCAAAGTTCATAACGTTATATAATAGGATGAAATTCAGTTACTAAAAGTATTCTGTACATCAGAAAAATGAAATATATTTTAACATTTCTACTTTGTATATTAAAATCTGTAAGCATGCTTGTTATTTCACTTTTTTTAAAATTTACTTTACCAAAATATATTTTATTGTTAATATTTTAATAATATTTAAGCGCAAGCAATAACATCATTTAATATGTAATAATGAATATAACATGAATGAATATATAACAACAAAAGATTTTTAAACGAATCATCAAATAGATCGTTTGAAAAATAATTATATGTGCTTGAAGTGTATTTTTTGTTGAAATGAAATACTAAACTAAAGAACTGAAAATGAATAGAAAAAAATTTATCGAAGAAAACATAATCCAATTATTTAAAAATCTAAGAAGCTAAAACTCTTCTCTATATTTATCAATTTTTGAAAAATGTTTCTTTATTTTTTACTTCTATAAATTTTAATTTGGAAACTTTCTTTGATAAGTATATGATTGCTAGCTGCCTGAAGAAAAATTTAAGTTTTTCAAACTGATTGTAAAAAATAAATAAAATATTTTTGTAAATTATCGATCAGTGCTTTATAATAAAATAATTGGCTTTTCTCTATTTTTATATTGTTATGAAAAATAGCAGTACTGCTGTTTCAGATTGAAATTGGTCATTCAGTAAGGTGTGGATGGACGCCAAACAGAATATTTGAAGCTGCAATCAAGGAAAGTTCTTTTTTGAACATTTCAGTCTCAACTTTACCTTGGATTCACGTATTGGTAGATCTGTCTACAGGAGCATGTGACATCGGCACTTTGATAGATTTTGAAACAATAGTATCTTCTCTATCAACAGACCTAATGGCAACAACATTAATTTCAGTTGCCGGTGATTCACACTTAATGTAATGCTGTCAATTAATTTATGAACTTCATTTTCATGATTTATACTATTAGAATTATAAACATATACAAAACAAATATATAAAACAATGAACATTAGATTAATATATAGAATCTACAGTGAGACATTTTCTTTCTTAATATTTTTTATTTTAGATTTTTAAAACGTAAGTAATTTTCTTATAATTAATAAAAATTAAAATTACTATTCACAGTGCTTTGATGCAATTTTGCTTCCATCTCTATGTTTAGAGAGAGCTTTAATTAGACCTACTGTTTTAGTCCTAACGCAAGAGATCAACTGCAGGTAATGTTTGATGAAAGCCACAGGATGCCTATAAGCTTTATTCCTGTTGTAACAGCTTATTGGAATGCCAGACAACCAAAGAGAAATCATTATCTTTTGTTCTTGAAAAATGTAGTCATTTACAACAACAATATCCGACCAATTTGTTTGGTGCATTCTTTAACTCAGCTTCAGAAGTATGTATCCGTCTGGTATTGTGGAGGCAGTTCATTGAGTAAGTGATATTTCCTTTTTATACGATAAAAAAGTTGAAAAATTTTATTGTAATCAAGTAAAATTTTTGGTAAAATTACTAAGAAGAAATATTCTCTGAAATGAGGGGTTGATTTTTTGTCGACACTAGCGCCGCATGGTAAGCGAGAAACAGAATAATTATTAGTGAGCAAATTCCACTTGCAAAATTCAAGAAGTGCAATTTAATCAACTGCTTCTCTTTGTTGAAATGTCTGCATACAAAAATATATGTACACGCACACACATAAATATGTATAAAAGGAAGCAAAGCTTACTTTGAACTAGAATAAATTGCCTTATTGAATTTTGTCTATCAACAACGTCTGCTAATACTACTACATAATGCTTATACTACTCTAAATACTGAAAAATAAAAATAATTTTTTTTACAATAAATATGTTTTTATCAGAGTTTCAAATAAATTTCTTTTAATTAAGCGTAATAATTAACCGTAATATTAATTATTAATAGCATTGTTGTTGCTGTTGTTTTTTAACGTAAGTTTTGTTTGATTTACATTAAAATGCTTCTTCTTTGGGTATGTCCTTTAAAACTTTGTTGACAACACTACTAGTTTAAATGTTTTATATGAAATTTTTATAGCTTTACAAATAAATTTTAGAAAATTTAGAGTTTTTAAAATTGATTTCTATCTGATTTCGTTTCAAATTTAAATACTTCATTTCTAATGTTTAATAAATTTAATAAAATGTTTTAACTGCAATTTGAAAATGAACCAACAAAATTATTCGCCCATCATAGAACGCGGACAAAAATTTATTGCTCATTGTAAAAATTACCTGATGTAATTATTTTTGCCTTTTATTGCAATAACATTTAAAGTGAGAATATATTTCTCTGAAGTTCTTGACAATGCAATTTTTTATCATACCTTATTTATTAGGGAAGCTGGAGACAAATTTTCTAAAAAAACTTTTGCATTTTTAATTCTTTTTCTTTTATAATAATAAAATATGAAACCATTTTTGTAAGACGTTAAAAAATAAAGTACTTCTGAAATGTTCATTTATTTATTTATCCAAATAAACTGAGTGTATGCATGACTAATTCATAAAATTTAGATACTCAACGTATATGTGTTCGTAATTTAACCCTGCTTGATTCTTCAGCCTGCAGCGATGCAGCATACTACAACTCTTCCAGAGCTTGCTTTCAAGATAATTATGAAGAAAGAGATACAGTAATTCAGTTTGTAATTGTTTATTATTCAGTTTCAGAAATCACAGTTTTCAACAAAGTTCCTACAAATATATCTTTGATAGCAAATAAAATCGTCACATTAATTTCGTCGACAGGCAATACTTTCTTTAATAATAAATAAATAAATGAATAATTACTTTGAGTAAGCATAATATAAATAAGAAATAATACAAAATTAAATCTGTTAAATAAAAATTAAAAATTAAGAACAAAATGTTTTTCAGATTTCTGGTGAAGTGATCATGGCTTCAGATGGAACATATTGGTACTTGTATGCATATTTTGACAAAATGTTACCAGATGTGGATGATAAACCAAAGAATCGGTCATTGTATAAATTATTTGAAAAGCATCACCTGATAAAATTTAGACCAAAATATCTGATGATGTAATTTAAGAAAACTGTTTTTAAATAAATTAATTTTGTTCTTCTGTGTAGTAATGAAAGAAATGAAATAAACAGAACAGTCGTTCAGTACAAAATACAATTTTGATTATATTTCAACTTAAATGCTTTCAATAATAAAATATGAAGCATTTCTTTTATTATGGCTTGTTTTTACGATTCATCGTTTTTCTCCATTTTAATTTTTTAAAGTATAACTTAATTTAAAATACTGTTCAACATGCTGTAAATGAAAAAATTTAGGTCCTTTAATGAACTTTTTTACACAATAAAACTAATATTTATTGATTTTAATGTTTTAAAATAAATTGCGTTTCTATTAATTTGAATAATTTACCTTAGTGAACAATTTAGCAAGAATTTATGAATGTAAGTCAAAGTTGAAAAGTACTCATTATCTTTTATTAACTGATTTTGAAATTTCATTACATTCAGTGCATAGTACAAAAGCTGTCACAAAATTTATTTGTAACACTATATATATATATATATGTGTGTGTGTGTGTGTGTGTGTGTGTGTGTGTATCTATATAGTTATAGCGTGTTTGGTGAATGATGTTACTGTCTTTAAGATTTTCTATTAGCATCATTGTTAAATATAAAATGAAAGCGTGCACCTTGAAATGACAATAATATGAAACATAAAATACTAAAAATGTAAAAAAATTATTTAATTTGACAAATTTTTTATTGTTTTAAGAGAAAAACTTCCACCCATTGCAATAAATTACACCTGTACTTTGACTTTCGTTTATTTTTTACTGTTACATTGCAAGGAAAAACATGAATAACGAACAGTGTAACAAAAGATTCAGGCAATGTTATATTAGACATTTAATATTTGTTTCTTAGTTCCTTACCAAGAATAGCTTTAGCTGTGCTTCATTATCTTAATTATATGTTGTGCTTGAAAAGTAAACTGTTATCTTTACCATAAAACACTTTATAAATCTTAACCAAATGTTTAATGCACATAACCGCTGCCGTTTGCTAATAATTTAACGCTGTGATATCAAATACCAGAATGCAATATCTTGAACGTTGGTAAAATACATGCAGCTTGTTTGTTCAGACTTCAATATTTTTCTTGCTGTGATAAAGCTTCCGTCTAAGAATTTTTATACATAGCAAATTTTGTCAATTTAAAAGCAGTTTGGAAGTTGCCAATTTTGAACCTCAGACCTACCTCCAATGGTTGCATCATTGTAAATTAATACTTTGCGCCCTTGTTTGTACTATATGAAAGCGAATTTATTAATAAATGTTCATTTTTGAACATATTTTTTGACATCTTCCTGTATTTTAATCAATATACAAAATCACGGCTATTGCATTTCAATTGTCAAGTGCCGTTCACAAATAGAATAGTCAACAGAATGTAAAACAAAAATTTTCTCGAATATTATTCATGACTCTGAAACTAATATGAAATGTTTTTGTTAATTTTTATATATGTTTATCTACTTTATGTGCGTTTACTCACGTCCACCAACCAACTAATGACATCATGCTCTTCCTAGCTAAATTAGTTTTAATATTTATTTCACGTTGCAATTACAATGATAAGATGCGATTTCCACTAGTAAAATGTAATAAATTTTATAATCAGGGACAAAGTTTTGCTCTTCGACTCTAATTGGCGCGAAACTTTTATTAATTTCTTTCTCTAATTGGTTCATGGTCATCTCTAGGATATTTTGGTTTGATTTTTTATTATATTTCAATAAATTTTCTTATTTTACTGGGTAAATAATTCTTTTTCATTTTTCGGGAAAAAATTCTTTTATTTTTCCTAAAAATAATGTGATTAGAAATATTTTTTGTTTATGTTTTTAATATCCAAATAATGCATCGCTTTTAATAGCAACATTTTAGTTAAACATTAATAATATAGCTAAGATATTTTAGTAAGATATTATAAGTTGCAAAGTAACTTATAATATTTTACTGATTTTGACACTGTTTTGCCAGCTTTGATATTGCATGAAGGAACTCAGCAATTATAATTTAATTTACATAGCACATCTTTACAAAATTACTTTGGCGTTTAACGTTTTTTTCATTTGCATTTTCATCACGTGCTATGAGCTACTCTAGATAAACTTATTGATTTCCCTAATGATGCATCATAATCATGCTAACTTTGCTACAATTTTACCATTTTTTATAACATTTTCAAAATTAGTTGTATTTTATGATCCGTTTAAATAGCAAAATTGAACAAGAAATATACGATAACTAGAAAACATGAAAATGTATCATTTTCAAAGCGAATTATCAAAGCATATGCTAATTATTGTTTGAAAGAAAATCAGGAGAACAGATTTAAATGCAAATGCAAATGCATGTCTGAAATTGGCTTAAAGCTAAACTTTGCATTCGTGAAGACCACTGGACAGAATTGCCATTCAATCACAACTGATAATGATAATTTATCATTAAAAAATTAGCAAAAGTTTTATGTCAACTGCTAGTGAACAGCTGCTACGCTGTTCATAATTTTGTTCTGCGTTCAAATGTTTTTCAAATGGAAAACTCTAAATGAACTTTTCAAAAAAGAAGCTTTTTATATAAGCTTACAGCAGCTCTTCGGAAAACTGTTGTTTTAATTTATAATCTAATATTATGTAGCAGTTTTTTTCTGAATGACAGTAAACTTGTTTGTTTGGAAACAGTTCTTGAAAAAAATTCAAGATAAATTCAGATAATTAATCTTGTCAATTAATTACTAATTGGAATTTTCAAATGTTTCTTTGATTGACACTGACTGCTTATATAGGATTTATCAATGAAACAAAACTTTGAAACAACTGCTTGTTCATTCTTTAGCAAAAGTTGGCTAAAATTTTTAGCATTAAACAGTAATTGAAAAAACTCTCATTCAAAGCCTACAGTAGAAATTTCATTTACTTTCAAAAATGCACTAACTGTCTGAGAGATTTATCCATCAACAAGAATCCGATTCTATTTTGTAAATGCTTGTTATTATTTCAATATATGTCAAAAAGTGGAAAATCACAATTTGCAATAAAAATAATATTTGTCTGTAATGAAGAAGTGTGACAATTATTTGTATAACACATTCAGTAGCTATTTTAGACACTATAAATAACTTGTTCACACGAACACTCAGCAGTTAACTCCTGGCAAAAGCTACATTGAAAAATGTCAATAATTGGCAGTTGTTCATAATATTCACTCTCTGCTAACAATAAATGAGCAATCAATATGAACAGTGTGTGTGTTGAAAAACTGTCAATTGCTAGAATTGAGGCTATATTTAGATGACTATGAACATACGTCATGTTCACGAGTAACGCGTATATATATATATAAGAAAAGAAGAGCAGTTAAGGAAATAGTTGAATAGTCTGCGTAGAAGAGTGGTGTAGTCAATAAAAGTTAAGTGATTCTGCTTGAGTGTTGTTGTTGAGTTCGTTGAGTAAAACTGTTTTTCTCTGATTTTCATTATTGCTGAGGGTAATAAATTTGTGTGGACCAATATTTGCTTGGACGCAGTAGCTACCACAATTAAACAAAAAATCAGAGAAAGCGTAATTCGTCACGCGGACGAATAAGGCGTGAAGAACTACAGTCAGTATTAGAACCTGATTGTTAGTTATTAAAAGTGTAGTATTGTTCCCTGCGAAAGCTACAGTATAGTAAAACAAGCGTATAGTTATAATTTTACAAATAAAGCATTATTTGCTGGATGATTAGTTATCTTTTTGTCTATTATTTGTGCATTATTATTACAAGCAAGTGAAACTATATTTGAAACAAAATAAATTTGATAAAATTCAAGTTCAAAAGTGTAAATTGAAAAAAAAACATTCTTTTCTGAACATTCCATGCCTATTATTATGCATGTTTAATTTGGTTGAATTGATATGCGAATACATTGTGCAGCAGAATTTGTCAATCTATTTACAATATTAATGTCTACATCTGATAATAAATACTGCAATAATTTCTTTTAATAAAAAAATAATAAGTTTGCTTAACCGAAAGATACCAATCGTGTATAAATAATCAATTCAAAATAAATAAAAAGCAGAAGAGACCATACAATTCATGACCAAATTAA
Organism: Trichinella pseudospiralis; assembly: GCA_001447645.1. Taxonomy (NCBI): domain Eukaryota; kingdom Metazoa; phylum Nematoda; class Enoplea; order Trichinellida; family Trichinellidae; genus Trichinella; species Trichinella pseudospiralis. The sequence goes on along the minus strand of JYDV01000003.1, from coordinate 219,641 downwards.
ATAAATTTATGAATGAAATTTTAAAAAAAAATTTTTTGAATTGGGCAAATAAGACTAGATTTTTTTGAAATAAATTTTCGTATAAAATTATGTTTAATAATTTTTACAATAACTAGAAATAATTAATCATTGTGCTTTGGCATCTCAGTGATTCGATCCTGATGTTGGTGTAGCCAGAGTGATCGAGTGGAAGTGAGATGGGATCTGTTTTCAACGTTGTTGACAACTGCCCTGTGTGGCATGTAGCGGCTAGCTTTGGAGAAAATCATAAACAACAAAAACAGATAAACAACAAAAGCGGCATGTGGTTGAAAAGTGTGAAAAGGTACAATAATAAACAACAATATCGTTGACCGGTTGACCGGTTGACCCGGATGGATGCATGCACGTGCACGTGAATCCAAGCTGCCAGGGTTCTGATCTGTTGTTGCTGTCTATCATCCCCGTGGCTATCAAAAAGCAAACGTCAATCAAATGCTGGACATTTGCTCCATGCCCAGTTGGCAATAAGAATAAGAATAATATATTAAAAAAATTTATAGCCAACTCAACCGGATCGTAAAAATAGCCGAATTTGAATCGTTTTGACTTGTGCATGTGAAAAGTTCATTTTTAATAATTTCCCCAAGCCAAATTCCACTTTTGCACCTCAACTGCATCCGCTTCTCACGCTAGCACCAACAACGGCGGTTGGCTTGCAACTGCACTGACCGCACTTGACCGGCTCATTCTCTCTGTTGATGGCATTGAGAAGAACCTGTCCAAATTCTCATCTTTCTTCAACCTTCATTTGCTATGATAATTGGACTTGACCATCACAAGCAATCCAACCAAGCCGGCTATTCTTCATCATCATCATCATCATCAATTTCAGAGGTTCTTTTTTTTTTCTTTTGCTTCTCTTCAAAAAATTTTCAAAAAATTTATTTAAAAATTAATCTAAGCTTCACTTCAAACAACAATATCACAACAGTGATTCAATTTGATTGGATTAAACTAACTTCGTCATCCTATTTTAATCTTTTAAATTGAAGCTAATGAAACAAAATATATCTACTTTTTCTTCTTCACTTTCTCCATGCTTTTCTTCTTCTCATCATCTTATTGGGGAGTTTCCAAATCGGTCTCGTCAACAAACCTTTCAGGTAATCAAATCTTTTTTTAAAAGCATTGTTTAATTTTTATACCGTATCCTTTTTTAAAATTAAAATTTTTTGAAATGTTTAATTTTGCTTGATTTTTTTGAATTAATGGAAAATGAATCACGTTTGCTTTGCTGTTAAATTGACAACTTTTGACCATAGCAATCAAGCAGGTTGTTTTAGAACAGAGGAGAGGTAGTTAATTTCAATTACAAGGTTCATCAAAAACCACCTATTATAAAAACTATTTTTATTTTTAACGCTGTCCTCCTCGTAAAATTGTAAACAAAACTTTTTGAAACCTTTTATATTTGTTGAAGGGAAACTTGACTACAGTATACTTTGACGTGAAACTTGAACAAATTTAAATTTTCTTTTTCAAAAATTACTTTCTTAATCAGTTAAATGTATATAATAAGGAATACAAATTTGCATTTGAGGAAAAAAAATAAACAATACTATATTTTTGTTTAAATTTTTTATTCTTTTCTATTTTTAAAATTTAACCTACAGGAAATGTCAATTTTGTGATAATTTAATTTCAGTTTGCCAAAAAAGCACGACGCATTCAGTAATTGTTAAACTTTTTTTTTATAAAACTTGTTCAACTGCTTGAAATGAAATGTATTTATGGCAATTTTTGTACACGCCGCTGTTCTCGATTCATTGCATGCATTTGAATGCGCAGTAAATTTTTCAAAAAAATGTAAAATTAAAATTATTCGTTGTTTGAAAATGCTTGCTTCGTGCACTTTATGAAAATTTGAAATTCTCAAACACGAATGTCGCTTCGGGTTCAGGTTGGATTGATTTCAATATTTAAATTTATGATAATCAATAATTCATGTCGTCAATTATGTGGCAAATTTTTCCGAATTCATTTTCCAAATAAATGTCCGGAAGAATTGTAACGGGATTGCAGAATTTATTTGTTTTTTCTTTTTTTTTTTTTATTCAAAAGAATTGTTCATACGAGAAATTTATATATTAATTGTGCAGGGTAAAAGTTTTTTTTCTTCACTTTTTTTTGAAAAATGACAAAGTGTTTTCTATGGTGAACTATCTCTATTATTACTACGTTGCGAAAAACTATTTTCTACCGGAACTTTTTTTTTATTTATTTAATTATTTTAAACAATTGAAATTGAATATGTTTTTATTGTGTTTGTGTGTAAAAATATGCCTTTTTTTTTAAATACCGGATTAATCAGTTTCAGTTTTAGCTCGAAATTATTGAATTCGTATTCCATTCATTTTATAACATTGAGAAAATGAAATGTTTGATTATTACGTTAGAAATAGGTTGTAATATAATTTATTTTTTGTGTATAGTGAAATTGTGATGTTTCACAAAATAAAATTTGTACATAATGTGTAGAGTTCAGAGTGTAAAAATTTGTGATGAGAATTAGTAATTTGCGTTTATCTCATTTTTATTGTTTGTTTGTTTATGTTTGACCTTTTTGGCTGTAACTTTTGTAATAAAGTTTGTCAATGGAATTTGCGAACCAAACTCGTGTAAAGGTTTAGTCATTGTGACGACAATCAATAAAATTCTCAGTCAATGTACGAATGGTCTTTATCTTTCTTGGTGTGGAAAGTCTTCTTTGTTTTGTTTATTTGTCACTGTTGTGGTCTTTTACCATTGTGTAACGGTGTTCTATGACTGTGGCTTGTTCAAATTGCTCTTGCTAAGATTATTTCTAAATTTTAGTTTGTTTGGAAATTATTTCATTGAATATATACTTTCATTTTTCTCGTTTTAAATTTTAAGTTTAGTTTATTTTGAATTTTTGTTTTTCAATAATAATATGCATGACAAATATTTTGATATGATTTCTTGTTTGCACTGATATCGTTTCAAAATTTCAAAAGCATCTTAAAGTTCAAGCGTTCTAAATCTTCTTGTTGTATTTATTTATAGTATTTAGATTTGCTGGTTTAATTTTTATTAAATTTACATTTTCAGTGTTGCATTATCAATTATAAACTAGCTTTAATTTTTAAAAAAGTGTTTAATTTTTATATATTTATAAATTGGGTCAAAAAATTTTTTTTATTCAAAGTTTTCGCTTAATAGAAATTACAAAATTTGAACTTCTTCTCAACGATTGTGTTTGTATTTCATATTATATTCAAGTCGCTATGTTTTATTGACTGTGCCGATTTAGATTCATTTCATTTTATTCGATAACAAAAGCAAATGTCTCATAATATGCTTGCATTACCACGTTTGTTGGCTTTGGCAACGATTGGAACTTTTAATTTTATTTATTTATCATTTAATGCAATAACTATTTTTGCGTGAAAAAAAAATTTGTCTTCTTATTGTATTTACTTAACTTCAGTCAGTATTACTGTAAGATGAATTTGAAATTTATTTGCAAAAGTAGTTAAATGTGTCAAATGAATGCTTTTTGTTTTTTTTGTTTTTGAATAAAAAGAATTTTAAAAAGTTTTTGAAGTTACAATAAGTTGTTTGATTTTGTTTTTCATGTTTACAATATTTTTTTTTGATAAGAAACATTGCCAAATTGAAATGAATATTCATTACATCCTGAACATCATTAATAAGTCGTGTTGATAAGTTTTAATTTTGAACAGTTTGATTGAAGAAAAAAAATTTTTTTTTATTTTGAAAATAGTTAAAATATTGTATTAAATTTTATTTTTCGTCGAAAGTGGTAGTTTGAAATATTAATTTTTGTACAGATGCGCATTGACGGGTTGGAAGCATCGAATGGTGAAGATTTTGATTGGTTGAACACAGAAGAAGAGAGTGGTGAAATTGTGAATTGTCCAGTTGAACAAAACGTCGATACTGTTAGCCGAGACGAGTGCGGTGGTCAGTTGAACTATTTGAAAGCAAATTTGAATTTGCTCAATACAATTTTGAAAAAGGTAAATTATGCAAAAAAGTGTTCAGCTTTATTTTGTTGTTAATAATAATAATTATTATTATTGTTATTTTTGTTTAAATTTAGTAGTTTTCAAGATTGAAAAAAGTTTTTTTTTTATGTTTGATTTCCAAAATCTGTTTTATATAAGAAAAGAGTTGAAAAATGCCAGAGAGTAAGGGTTATCCCGATGAAAGGGGTCGGTATTTGGTGGATGGGCAAGGGTTGAGTGATATTATTAATACAAAAGTATTATTATTCTGGGGTAGAATGTTTGACGTTGCATCTTGATGGCTCTAAACAGGCTAGTTTCAGTCCAGTCCTTGAAGGACTTGTCATTTTAAACGGCGCGCTTGATCTTTGAATTGTTTGATATTCTTGGACGAGTCAGTCAGTCAGTCAGTTGAATGAAAAGATTTCCTGTTCCAAATTGTGGAGCCGGTAATTGTAGATGAATAATTTTTGAACAGAGGAAATTGACGCTCATTGCCTGTTGCAGTTGCTATTGCTGCTGCTGGTCTGCGTTGTCATTGGCAGTTTGGTCATTTATTTATTAGCTTTCTGTTCTGCAAAATTAAAAACGCCCATTCAATTTATTGCACTTGCAAAAACGTATTTTTATTCTTTGAAAAGTTGCATCATTTTCTTTTGCATTTTCATCTTTTATTTGTTCAATCAAAATATTGTTCATCAAAATTTCAAGTAACGTTTGAAAACGAGTTTTCGTTTGCTTTTTTTTATCTCTTCAAAATTTAAATCATCATTAATCATTCATCCCAATTTTTAAACTTTCTCAAATTTATCATCTTTTTTCATTTCACACGGTCAATCAAAAGCGGACAATAGATTTTAAAAAAGTTGCATTTTGTAAATAGTTTAAATAAAAAAAAAACTTATTTTACTTTTGTTATCATTTTTATGCTTTTCTCACACTATTCATACTTTAAAAAAGCATTTATTTATTTATTTATTTATACATTTCTTTAAAGTTTATACTATTCAAATGATATGAATAACAAATGGGCAAATTTTTGTGCTAGAGACAAATTTTCACACGACAAGCATGAATTTTACAAAAAATTTCTATTATTGAGAATAATAATAATTTACATTTGCTCTACTCTGCTGAATTATACAATTCACATACTTTTGCTTTTTCATTGACAATTTGTTGAATATGATTGTGTGAACTTTCTCGGAACAACAAAACCACCAACAGCTAACAAAAAATGCATCGTTTTTTTCTCATGTCAATCAAGCTTTGACGCTAACATTTACGACAGTTGCAATTGTATATATCAATGCTGTTGATCATGAATTGATTGAATCGGTTTTGTGCAATTATTAGTTCAATTAAATTCAATTAACAGATCATTTACACAAACAACAACAAATGATTATTTCTATCCGTCAGTCAGTGCTTTATTCGGTTTATTTCTAATCCAAAAGTTGTTTTTTGTCATAATGTGAACAATGAATTAGATTTAATCACAACTGATATGAAGAAAAAAACAATTTTCATCCCATTGCATATTGTGTTTTATTATCGTTTGTTTGCACTCGGCCATTGTCGAATGATTTTTCAATTTCAAAAAACAAATCAATAATTCCCTGTTATTTTTTTTCAAGTTGAATTTTCAATAAAAACTAGGATATAAATTTATATTTTTCATCTAAAAAAATGATACCTTTTTTATACTTACTGTAATTTACTGTATTTTTTTAAAAAATGTAATTAATTTTTATGTCATGTTTAAAAAGTGAAAAATTGATTTGAAAAATACTTTCAATATCTTATTTTTTTTATCAAAAAAATATCATTATTATTTGTAGATGTTTGGTTTTTTATTTACATAAATTTGTTTACATGTATTATTCAATTGATATTTTCTTCTTTCTTTATTTATTTATTTGTGTTGCGCTAAATGATCAGTTTCTTATTTAAATGATTTCTTTTTAAAATTTTCTATTCTGGTTGTTTTGTCCCAATTTTGTGCGATTTTATTTGACAATATTTCAATTGCAATTGCAGAAAAATTTTTGATGTTCAAAATTTATTTTATTTCTTCGACAGAATTGCAACTCCAACTGGCCTTCGGCCAAATGCTGGGACATCAAAATGCCCAACAATTTCACTGTCACTTTCTTTTTATTGCTCTTTATTTATTGTTCAACTTTACAACTTTGCATTTAAAATTGCCAACTGAAAGAACTTTTTTTTTCTTTCTCATCTACTTTTTCTCTTCAGTTCAAGAAAGAAACAAACAAACAAACAAACAATTATTTGAAAAATTGCATTTTTTTAAATTTAAATCTTTTACAATTTCTGTTGAATAATAATAATATTATTATTATTATTATTTGTATTATGGGAAATTGTATGCTTGACTAATGGTATGAAATAGCAAAAAGTTTTGCATTTGGAGGGTGAGAAATGCAATCACACACATCATCATGCAAGCAACATTTTGGATGCTATTTTTGCTTATCACACGCACGCATAGGATTCGTCGTTTTTCTTAAAATAAGTTTTCTTCTCTGTTTTTCAAGTAGTAGTACTTACTAGTTTATTGAATCAATTATTTCGGAATTTCTGAACTTGTTTCTCAACTTTTATTCTACTGCTACTGCTGCTGCTGCTGCTGCTGCTGCTGTTGCTGATTGCTATCGTTTTTGCTTGTTGCACTGCTTTTGGAAGGGAAAAAAAATTATTGCTTCTTCAGCAGCAGCATCAGCATCATCACCACTATTCATCTATATCAATTTTGATAGCTCACGCGTGCAAAAAAAATGATCAAACCAATACAAAGAAATATCCTCTCATCAGCAGTACTGTTTTCCTTTTACATCTTGGCTTGCTTGAACGGCAGCAGTCTTGAGTGTTATGTCAGAAAAGTTGGATCGCATTGGGTGAAGAAGTACACTGTTGTTGTTATTATCTTGTGATATTTTGTTTTCATCATTTACTATTATTTCCTCTATCATTTTGATGATTGATGACAATTGAAAAATGTGGCGGAAATAATATTCTCGTGGGATGTTCATCGATTGGACATTTTTAAACGGTATAGCTTAGCACATTCTACGGGGACAATGTGATGCATATCACTCTGACAAACTGACAAATCAAAGCAGTATTCATATTTGTTATACACAATATAGTAGTATCACCTGAACAAAATATGAGAATAGAAAAAGCAGAAATTATATAAAAGTATAAATAGATGTAGATGGCTTTTTTCTTTCTTTCTTTCTTTCTTTCTTTCTTTTTTTTATTTATATGAAAGATTTGTGTGAAAAAATTTTTCAGTGTGCTTATCACTATCACTATTATTATTATTATTATTATTATTAATTGTTCTTTACGTCATTGGTTATGTTCAGAGATCGTTATTGACATTTGTAACAGCTGAACGATTTTTGAATATTGATATGAAGAATTTTTAGGTGAACGGAACAAAACATGAGCCACTTTTTAATCGCTTGCTGCAATATTTGGCTGAAATTGCCGACTGTGACGCTTTGAAAGCGACATTCACACGCACCACAGGTACTTCATTCGCATCAGAGGAATTGGATAATATTTTTTGGAAGCAATTGGAATCTCTTTTGTCGATTTTTGAAAGTGCAAAGTCAAATATACAAATGACATCAGCAGTTGACAACAACAACAACAACAACAACAACAACAACAACTGCAGCAGTAATAATGATAGTAATAATAAACAAGAGGCTCCTAACAAAACGACAGTATTGCCACCTCCTCCGCCTCCACCGCCGTTGCTTTCTTTGAACTGTGGTTCAACGTTTAAGCATAATATTATTAATAATAATACCCTGCCGTGTCGTAATAGGGATAGCAAGTTTGCTGCTTCATCTGGTCAATTGTCGTCCACTGATGCTTCAACAACCGAAGATGAACTGACACAGACCAATGGAGGATCTTGGACAAGTGCAAAGCAGCGTTGGAACTGTCCACCGTTGGACAACGACGACAACTTGAAGTCGGAAACTGAATGCAAGCATGGCGAAGCAGCGTCCATCCGCTTGCCAACTCCGAACACCAAGTTGAAAACTCTACCCTGGCACAAGGTGCCTTCGAGCAAGGTGACCACCAACGGCAACAACATTTGGTTGCAAGGAGCGAAACGCTTCGACGCATCTTGCATGCCAGATTTGAATATGCTGGAGCAACTTTTTGCCGCAGGTCAACGGACCAATCCTTCCTTATTGAACACGCATTTCTCCAACGGATCTGCAGCAGGTTCGGATTTTGCAGATCCGTGCACGTCGAACGTTTTCGACGATTCATCGACCAAACACAACCGCAGCACAATGTCGACAACAACGGAACGTCGTCGCAAAGAAACTGTGGAAATCAACCTGCTCGATCCGAAGCGTAGCATCAACGTCAACATCTTCTTGAAGCAATTTCGAGGGTTTGCCAATTGTTGTTTGCTTGCCATTCTTATGCATGCAGTGTGATGGAAGTGAGCCTTGAAACTTGCAACACTTTTGTTCTTTTCTCTTTTCAGCGGTGTTGAAGAACTGGCAAATTTGATACGTTGCAATCGTGCCGATGAGATAGGAGGTCCTGAAAAGCTTCGAGGCATGATCAAAATTCTTCCCGACCAAGATGAGGTAAGTTCTATCTAGTTGATTTGTCAATCTTCCAAAATTGACAGCTTACTTTAAAAAGAAAATTTTTCTTTTTTGAAATATTTTACTAAAAATTATTACTAATTTTCCTCTTTCAATTAAGGAATGTTTTTTTTTTAAAAAAAAGCATACTTGTAAGCTTTTATTTTCTACTTCAACTTACAACTACAATCAGCAAGATTTGACCAAATTTGAAATAACAATTTTTCAAATTTTTTTATTTTCACAAATATAAATTCATTAATTTTAAGTAAAAGCAATTGTATTATCAATAATCATCAACAAAAATTGCGCATGTAAACTAACTAACTAACTAAGTAACTAACTGATACACTTTTTCCATCTATCTTGCTGTATGGCGACTGTAAAATATTCGATTAAATAATTGAATGTTATTTTTATGAAAATTGTTTGTTTTTTGTGAAATTTTACACAAACGATCAATGAACATGCGTTGTTAATGTTTTTACGAAAATATATATTTATAGATGGAAATCATTGAAGGGTTCACTGGTGATCGCACAAAGTTGGGAGATGCTGAAAAATTTTTTCTTCATCTACGAGAAATTCCTTAGTAAGTTATTTTTTAATGCGATAGTTTTATTTTCCTATTGTATAATAATAAATTCATGTAAATTGTTTAAAATTTTTATTAGCTATCGTATACGGGTGGAGACGATGCTATTAAAATCAGAATTTGCGGCCATCATCGAAGGAATGAAATCGTCATTGGAAATCATGTTGAGGGCAGCTAGAGGTTAGTTTGAAAAGCAAAAAGCTAAAGATGTATAATTTTTTTCACATGATATCATTTCAAGCTGATCCAAATGTGTGCTTATAAATGATTAATGTCATCTGTTAAATATTTAGATCATGAATAAAAATATTCTTTTTATTCTAAGCATGCTTTTTCTTTCAATTAAATTAAATTCAATTCAATTCAATTCAATTCAATTAAAATGTTATTTGTTTCAGAAGTGCTGAAAAGTCGTGCATTGCCTGATTTATTGTATTTAGTTTTGCTGGTTGGAAACTATTTGAATTCGGTAATTTTATTTCATTCAAATATTTATAAATGCATTCAAGGAAATTGAAATTTAAAAAATAACAAAAAATTAAAATTAACTTTAATTGTTCTTCATTGGCTGGATATTTTTCAGGGTGTTTACAGTGGCAATGCTTGTGGATTTCGTCTTGTATCTTTGTGGAATTTGGTTGACGTGCGCGCCAATTTGCCAAATGTAACTTTAATTCACTATTTTGCTGCTGAAGCGGAAAAAAAGAATCAGAAATTGTTATCATTTTGTGAAGAATTGCCGCATGTTGAAGAAGCTTCGAAGTATTTTATTTTGTTATTTTCCTTTGCACATTTGTATTATATGCGTTTGTTTGTAGAATATCATTGGACATATTGTATGCTGATTATCGATCAATGCAAGAGCGTACTCGTAAAGCTTCTCATCAAGTATCCAAATGTGACAAAGAACTACTGGAGCAGGTTGAAAAATTCGTAGAGGTAATTTAATATGATGTATTTGTGTGAATGTGTGTTTGAATTTTTTTGATTTTTATTCAATTCTATAAATAATTAGTTTCATACAATTTATAACTTAATTGAAATTCAGATCAACAACGACAAAATTGTAATGTAATTTTGATTTATTCTATACTATCAAACTAAAGTTTATAATAATTTTCAATTAAAGCAGAACTGCTTTTCCATCAAAAAATGTTCACCGTCATTTTAATAAATTTACCAAGTGCAACGCAGAATTTGAGATTGAATGAATTATTGAAAAAAAAACAAAAATAAATAAATAAATATATATATATATATATAATAGCTAGCAACATTTTAAAAGTTGGCCATTTTGTCTTCTAGTTGCCAAAGCTGAGTGTCACATTAGCTGGTGCAACTTGTTTGTTTGCATTTTTTTTGAATTGCTAATTTGAAATAACGTGATTTTCATTTTTATTGGATACCAAGTGCTTGCTGTTTGCTCGAGGAAAAAAAAAGCTGAATTAATATTAAGCTGGCTGTTTGCATTAGTAGTGTACTACATTTCAAATTTAAACATTGTTTATTTATATGCACAGTTTTGTTTGCTGTTTCAAATTATTTATTTATAAAACTTCCTTCTTTTGGTAATTATTAATGCAACTTATTGTCCCACGTAATTGTGGGTAATTTATTGATGAATTTTTCTAATAATTCTTGTCACTGTTTTACTTTTTTTTTGTAGCATGCATCAAAAGAATTAAGTGATGTTGATCGTCTATTGAAGCAGCTCGACAATTTACGGATTCAGTTGGCAGAATTTTTTTGTGAAGATCTTCATTCATTTAAACTTGACGAAGCTTTCAAAGTTATAGCTAATTTTCAGCAAAAGTTCAAAAAAGCATTGCAGGTAAGTGAAATCTGAGCAAGGTGAATTTTTCAACAATAAAAATTTATTATTTTCATTGTTTTTGATTTTTTATTGATGTTTTCTTTGAGCTTTTTAGCTAAAATAAATGGCTAAAAACATTTAAAATGTAAAAGAAAAAGCAACTAACAGGTGCATCTGTAGAATTAAATTAAAGCACCCTCTTTTTTGTCAGCCGTATTTTTTTATTTTGTAACATACAACATCAACAATGGGCATAATAATAATAATAATAATAGTAAGTGGTAAAATATTAAAAATACCTGTTCATTCATAGAAAAATTTAAATAATCGATTTCATGAAAATTTTTAAACATTCAGAAGCATATCTCTTCAAGTGAAAAATATTCTATATATTAAACAACAACAACAACAACAATAATAATAATAATAATAATAATGTAAATAAGTAATGAATATATACATAGAGAGCTCTGTTTGTAATCAGTTCATTTCATTTTATTTATTGCATGCCGTTAATTTACAAGTGTATACATAAAGAATATATTGTATTTGCCCTGAAATTAATTTAATTAACAATCTATTATTCTTTTTAAAAAATGCTTTAAAAATAAGCTCCATAGTATAGTAAAGAAGTGAATGTCGTATTTGCTATTTGTTTTTTTTTCTGTAGGAAAATCATGAACGATTGTCAAAAGAATTGAAAACCTCTAGTAGACAGCGAAATGCGCCAGATTGCACGACAGAATCACAACTTGATGGTATTGTTATCTTTATTAAAAAATTTCAGTTAGCAGAATGAAACCTTTTGTTTTTTGAATTAGTTTAATATGTGTGTCAGTGTTTTTATTGAACTGTTATTTTTCAATATTTCAATGTACAATTGTACTTTTTATCTTGAATTGATCTCTATTAAATAAAGGAACTGTAACTTTTTTACTTTACCAAAACATAAGCATAAGAATAGAATAGAGTATGAATTTGCAAAGTTTTTGCCTTGTGCATGTGAAGTATACGTGTTGCAGGTAGAAGCAAATCGAGCAGCAGTAAAATGGCAGAAAATCAAGCGAAACCGTCAAGCACCTCTGACTTGGCTCTGCAGGATGTTTTGAAACAGGAAGAAAATCAACAGGAAAAGGTCAACCTTGGCTGCTATTGGGGTTTATCATCTCGTCGGCCTAGTCGTCAAAGAGCTCTTTGGTTGGCGTCTGAGAATTGTCGTGAACGACCAAAATTTCCAACATTGCCTGCTTGTTTGCAAGGCAATTCAGCAAAGTACAGATAAGCTATTTGATCAGAACAAAAGTCACCAGTTTACAACTAATATATACGTATATATTTCATTATTCAGAATCAAATCTTGCAATAATTCACTGCTAAGTGAATACGAACAAAAAGCCAAAAGTCAGGTATTGCGCGGTGATTCAAATCAAACCTCTGTCTCTGGCAGTTCATCTCATTCTTTGCCAAGCGAAAGAATGCATCATCATGTTGATGTTGAGGAAGAGAAGAAAATTTTCAAATCGACGACATGCGCACTTTCGACAGATTGTCTTGGAAGAAAATATTCGACTGGATGTCGAAATTTTGAAAAAGAGATCATTTCCGCAGATTTGAATGGATTTTTGGAATTGCTTGAATTGGAAAAGGAACAAATGGAAAGTTCCTTATATGGACGTCGATTCAAAAATACCAGAAAAGACAATTTTACGATTCCTCGCTGCGACAGTTCATCAATGTCTGTTTTGAATGCTTCTTTCAAAACAGACATTGATGAAGTGGTCCGACAGTGTGAAGAAACCTGCGTTGAAATTGATCAACTTGGAATAGAAGCAGATGCCAGCGACAACAATGTTTTCTTGTCCAATGGTTGTTTGCGTGGTTCAAGAATTGAAGATGATATTTGTCAGGTTAATAATAGCAGCAGTTCTGTTGTTACGAAAGAAATTTCAGCAACCAATAATGATAACCAACAGCAAGAAGTTGGAATGTCGCATTCTCATTCAACGAAGAAGAATCATCGGGACATGCTATCTACCCATAAAACAGGTATTATTATTATTATTATTATTATTATTATTGGTATTTCTTTTATAAACCATGCCACATAATATTATGCACATGTATACATAGGTTTAGTTATTTGACATACGTGTATATCATGTAAATTATTGACATTTTAAAGAAAATTGAATTGGAAAAATTAAATTCATTTATATTAATTAGAAACAGTTGGTGATGAATATTTTTTCTTTTTTCAGCCAACTGTATTATACGTTCAACGACTTGTTCTACTGTTCAACAGAAACACAACGTGAGACCAGGTTTAGCTGAAACAACAAATTCAGGATTGCTTAGAAAGTTGAAGTTGAAGTCTGATAAATGTACTTCTGCAGCGAACAGAACCAATTCAGGCGGGGAATACGGTCATGATGGTGACGAAGGCTTTGAAACTGCTTCATTGTCCACAGTTTCAAGTGATCGTTTAACTCCAGTTGGAAGAAATGCAGAAGATGCTGTCGAAGTGAAAACTGTCGAGAGTCAGCGATCCAAGATTGCTTCAAAGCTCAGCCGTGGCGGTGGTATTGGGGCAAAATATCTCAAACCGACTAAATCATCCACTGCCAAAACAACGCCGTCGGTTAAAGTGGATTCTGCAGCCAAAGCGGTGGTGAGGTTGCCTTTTGCACGCAGAAATGTGGTGGCATCGTCGACAGCGACGGCAACAGCAGCAAAGTCAACTGCTTGTCAAGCAGTGCTCGCCAGTCCAATTGCAAAAGTGAACAATGGTACAAAAGAGAAAAACCGTCTCAGACCAGCAATGGCTGACAAAACATCCAATAACAGCAACTTGAAATTGTCAAATCCACCACGGCAAAATGTTCTTGTGAGAAAAAAAAGAGAAGGTGCGGCACAAACCACCAACAGTACCACCAATCAACAAGCTTCAACAGCAGCTGCTGCAGTGGCTGCAAAATCTCAGGTGACTGAACCGGTGAAGCTGCTTGCCAGTGTGCAAAACAGTGTGGTAGTTGGTGGTCGTGGGTCGGTTCCGACGCTTCTCAAAAGGACGGACGAAAATTCCTCCGTCGTCCAGAAGCCGAAATGTGTACCTGCGTCGCACAACAACCGTCTCATAATGATCAAAGAGCCGACCAATAGAAATTGCAACGATAAACGTTGGCAAAGATTGAAATCACCGCCCAAGTCAACGCTCAATCTTCTTGGTCAACCGAAATCGTCATCAATTAGCAGAAATCGAAAACAGTGCCCGGATAATCCAAACTTGCAAAAGCCCAACTCCACTACTACGGCAACTTGCAAAAAGAATGCCTCTCTTCCTCCATGGCGCTAAACTGTTGGCAAGCAGTTGTTTTTCTTTTTCTTCTTGTTCTAAAACAAGCAACCAGTATGTGCCATGTCCTTTTATCTTTATTTTTACTTTTTTGCATTTTAAAATAATTCCTCATTTGGCGGGCGACACTAATTGGCACTTTGTTCGGTTGAAAGAGAAAACGAAATTACTGGATGCTGCTGCTTGTCTTATTTTTTTCTTTTTCTCTATTACTTTATAACCAATCCTCTTTAACAGAAGGATTATCTGATGAAGTGGTTGTTGTTGTTGTTGTTGTTGAGCAAATTTTTCAGCATTTGCAGATTGTACACTCACATCATCATCATCCACTTCTGATGCACTTCATTTCAATTCGGTGAACTCCATCTATCCTTTCTCACTTTTTTACTTTTCTTATTCAAAAAATAATGCCTTTCTATAATACTTTTTAAAATTTTAAATGAAACTATTGCATTTTTTTAATTTTATGCAGCAGTGTTTTTTATTACTGTAAATGATATATTTTTTGAAATAATGCTGGTGTTGAATGCAATGTGTAAAAAAAAATCAACAGATCATAATCGTATAAAGCTCAATCAATGGACAAGCATCATCTGTGTGTTCCGTACAGCATTGCAGCATCTGGAATACATTATCGGTGAAAAATTATTAATATGAAAAAAAATTCGTTGAAGTGAAATTTTAAAAAATATTATTAACAAAAATCAAAAGAAATAATAACAGTACTTGCGACGAGACCAGTTTGGTGAATTGATTCAATTGAATACAACAATTCGAGAGATGTGAAAGGCTCAATTCAAAATTGGAAGAACATACATGTTACAATAATGGAAACACATGTAAGAAAAAAGATTTCAATACATACTGTGGATAGGAAATTAAAAATGAAATGATGAAAATTCACCACGTTTCAAGCACAGTTTCTGTGAATCGCACACAATTAAAATGTCAATATTATTCTTTCAAAGACTACTTTTGAAAGAATAATGTTCCATTGAAATGTTTTGCCTATGCTTTGCTTTTTTAATGATGAAATTTAAAATATTCTAAACCAGTGGTTTGCAACAATTGTTCCTGAATTTCATTTATGCAGTCAGCAAATTTTAAATTTAAAGTTTTTATTATTTCTGTTTATTGTTTATTTTATTGCAATATTTCAGATGTTCTCACACTTTTCATCGAACTGCGGCGAACAGGAACAGCATCTCTTTCGAATACAGTAGAAGAATTCCGTTAGTACGTTCATCTGGGGACCTGACAAAACGGACGTACTAAGCGGGAAACATAATCAAGTCACTGGAATCTGTTAATGCAGTAATTTTATTCAATTTGTTTTAATGAAAAATTTATCAATAGTAGTTCTTTAAATTTTCTATCCTGAATTTGCTTGCGGCTGTTGGAATTTCCATCATTGCAAGCAGATTCTAAAGTCCTTCGCTTCGCAAGAATCCTGTTCAACGTTGATGAAGGGATTTTCATCATTCGCGCAATGTCGATGCGCTTCATGCTACGGTTTTCATCCAACCGTTTGAATGATCTGAAGTTTCTGTAATTTGGCGCAGTTCTTTTTTCTCCATTTTGAAAACTCTGTAAAAATAACGGCAAAATTTCACATGCAGCTTACATCGTTTTCACTCACAAACAACCAATTATACTACGCATGCCGCCAGCGCTACCTAGCACACAAACTACAACAAACGTAAAGCGACGTGGCCTGGAGTCGTTCTCCCACGCTTAATCATGCTCAGTACAATTTTATCACTTGCGATGGCTTTGTCGTATACGGTAAAATCATTCGTTCAAATTGTCGTAGTGCATGACAATCAGTGCAACAATTACGTCATCAAAGTCCAATCACCATTACAAATTTGAACGTGCTAAGCGGGATCGCCGAGCGTGATAACCGGGAACTTATTACATAGTTCTATGATTTATGCTCTATAATTAAAAACTGCTTCATTTATTAACTTCACTAAATCAACTGTGACTTTAAGATTCTGAAAAGTGAACAAAAAGGTGATCTGCTGAGCAGAAAACCCTTAAAAGAATGTAATGGTGTTAATCGTTCTCAAATTGTTTAATCAATCTACAAAATTGCACACAGCTGCACAATAAGACTCGCTCAGCAACAACAAAGACGAAGACGGAACTCAGCTGGTCGATAAGGCCAACACATTACAACTCTATACGTGATTTTATTGAAAATTACTGTAAATAGTAATTATTTAGAGTAATTTTTATTATACTTATTTAGAACAACAAATTTAATGTAACGTTTTACTATTTATAGTCAATAATAATATTTAATATTATGTTTTTAAATGTTATAATTATATTAAGTTATAATATTTGCACATGACAAAATGATTAATTGAGTTAAATATATGGATTAGACGTTGAACTTGATGCTCTATAAAATATTACTGTATGTACTGTTGATAGGCCTAAAATAGAATATGGCGTTGGATGCGTTGTACGGCCAGTTGCTGTTAGATAGATTCAGCTGTTAGATAGGGCCAAGTAAGATTAAGTGCATATATGAGCTGTTTGTTTATTATACATTGTAAAAGAGTAGGTTTTTTATGGTTTTTTGCTTGAATAATTCTAGTTTACATAATGAACACAAACATTTTAGCATCAAGAAACCGTATTTACTATTCATGCAACAAAATGTGATGACAGAATCTCCACAGAACACATTTAGTTTATCACCCGGAAGCTAGAAAAAGAAGAAACCTGGTGATCAAAGAAGAATGGTAGTAGATACAACTATTGGAGGCAAACAGAAGAAATATTGGAGGCTTTATTGCTTTATTTTGGTATAGGATAAAGAAAACCTGGTGATCAAAGAAGAATGGTAGTAGATACAAACACAAATATTAGAGGCAAACAGAAGAAATATTGGAGGCTTTATTACTTTATTTTGGTATAGGGTATAGGATGAAGAAATCTCCGGAAGTGCAGTGTTGACAGATTTAGAAGTTACGGCTGTGATCGATCGAAAGGATCACGGGGAAACCTGCCGGGTAGATGAGCACCTGCCTTGTGTAGAAAGCATTTTAGAGTGAAGTGCCAAAGAAACGATACTCATCCCCGCCATATATGACGAAGAAGTTTCTGCCGCATCCGCCGAGTCTTCTACATCCGGCCAGTTCCCAGTTTTCAAGCTGGTGCGAGCCACCATGTACTGAAGTTGGCGCATCAATATCGCGTAATACCATATCAGTTTAAGACAGCAAAGTCTGGGGAAGACTTTTTTTTACTATGGCAGAGTGCATCGAAACATATACTGGTATGTGCGACGAGTTCTAACATTAGACTGCTGACAACCATAAAAACTTGGGGTACGGATGGTACATTCAAGGTTCTACCTCAATGGTGTCAACAACTGTTTACCATCCATACCTTTGTGGCGAGTAGGCTGGTGTTTTTGTAGCAGTCTACTGTTTATGTACGGGTAAAGATATTGGAACATACAAGTTTATTTTTCAAGCTTTAATAAACAGAGCGGCAATCATCAGGGTCAATCTTAATCTACAAACAATAATTATCCACTATGTTAATGTGCTGATCTGTGACTTTGTTAATGTCGTCACTGATATGTTGTTTATTATTGTTGATGTAGGCTGTTCTTTGCTGTTGCTGTTGGGCAGTGAAAAAGTCACTATTTAACTTATTTTTTGTGTTGCTTTTTTTGAATTATTACCATCGCATTTGATATAGCGTCAATAATCTAGAATAATGATAAAAATTATTTTCGGGAATGCTGATCATGGAAAAGTATAACTTCACCACAAATGATAGATTTAAACAAACAAAATTTCAATGACGAAACTTCATAAATTTTGATTGAAACAGGCTCAATAAAATCTTTGAATAATAAATATTTTCATTATTAATTTTACGTCACTACTATTAAAGTTACGTAATTCTAAAGGGAATATTTGAGCCAAAGAAACGAAAAAATATTACAGCTAATCACAAGTGAAAGGTTTGAATCAATGAGCAATTAAACAAGACAAACCAATAAGGTAACGCTATGAAGGTCCAATAAAATAGCGCGTTCAACGACCAGTAAGAAAATGCGGTGAAAAGTGGGACTGAACAGGACCTTCCGGTAAACTTCCGGGTGTGATGTCCGAAAAGTGGATAATTTGTTTCAAAAGTCTGCAATATGGCGTCGACAGTTTTAATTTATCCACGAATGGTGCCAGTGCTCACGTTACGTGTTAGCTCGCAGTTTCACCAAACTTTATGCCTGCTTTTACGCATACGCCTTTGTCAAAAATAGTTCGCGTTTTCTGTCACATCCTGTAAAGGCAATTTTAATACAGAGCAATAAAACACAATTGACAAATTGTCCACAGTTGCGGCTTTCTAGCTAAATTAAAGTGTGACAACTACTGAATTGATAGCATCTGATTAATTTTCTCATTTTACTGGGAGTGTTCTGTTTAAATCTTTCATATTAGCATTCTAAGAATTTTACTTTAACCTTTACAAAGTTTATTTTTGAAATATCCATCCATGCTTTTTATACATGCTGATAATGTTTGTTTGTATGGAAAATTTTTTCACTTGTTATATATAATAATTTTAAAAGAGATGCAACAAGAGATCAGCTTTTGGTCCTAAATATTTAACATTTTGCTATCATTGAAATACAAATTGAAAGGATGCAACTGAAGTAATGGCACCTAAAGTATCCACAAAGTTTAGTAGTCAGTTTAGTTCAGATATTGAAAAACAAAGTTTACAATTTACACCAGATATATAATCATTTTTTGTAAATAAAATTGCAGATTTTAATTTTTTTATTTAAATAAAAGATAAGAAAGAAAACAATAACACTAATGAAAAAGAGCAAAACTTTGTGAAGATGAAAGTAAAATTTATTGATTACAAGCAAGAAAGATATTCAGAAAACAGAACAGTTAGAAAAGTATTTCAATGCTAACATCCAGAAATCACCACTGCTGATTTTACTGATAACTGCAGCTGGACAACTTATCACTAGTTGAATTTTCCTTTGTACTTGAATAGCCTTTGAGTGCTTCAGAAAAGTTTCTGACAAACGGAGAAGCATCTTGTGCATAAATCTTGTATAATTGCTGAGCTAAAGCGTAATTTATCTGACGAGCAAAACAACTGCTGTTTGACATTCTTTTGAACAGTATTTATGCACTCGGCAAGATAAAAGTAAAGCCTTCTGGATGTTGATGCTAACAAGCAGAAAGAAATGGATAGCACTGAGCAGAAAAGCTGTTAAAAGCTTCATCATTTCACCAGACAGTGGACATCGCATTCTTTGATGTCAGCTTTGGTGCGTTATTTCTGGATGAATTAAAACTATTGAATTCACATTTTTCAAACAAATTATCGATATTCCTACATCTTGCCTGGAAGTGGACATTGAATCGAGATAACAAATTTGAACAACCAAAAAATTGAGTTAAAAACCGTAGGGCAGGGTTGGCATTTGTGATGTCAAATGGGCCCCGTGCAAGAATCAGAATGGATAACATTCTTTTGAACAATGTTTAAGGTCTCAGAAGAAAAATTTCTTTTTCTGTTCTATTCCTTTGTCTGATAATTTTGAACTGCGTCTTGTTAGCATATTTAAACGTTAGATCGTTGCGTTAGATTGTCAATTACTCATATCACGCCTGGGGCCAAAAGACTATCTGATGAAACACCAAGAAAACTCATTCGTGGCTGATAATAATAAGTAATATACAGTATAACGACAGAAAATATCTGTGTATTTTTTTGTATTGAGAACTTTAAACTAAAAGAAAAATATTGAACATTAAAAAGTGAACATTTAAGTTATTATTAAAAGTCGAACATCTGGAAAATAATTTCATATTTTAGTAGGTGTTGTTTTCATATTTGGTATTTTTTGTTAAATTAAAATTTATTCGTATTAATTTGTATGCTATGTAAATCTACGTAATCAAGTAAATATAAAATATAGTCTTTCAATTTTGTTTATTTTTGTTAAACAAATACCTTATATAAGCCAGTGAATGAAATTTGATACATTTCAAATCTGATTATTGAAACAAAAATAAATAAATTTCATTAAAACGACAATGATTAAAATTTATAAATAGATAAAAACGTTGCTGCTTGTCTACAGTATACTAGATGTTTTTTTTTATTGTTTCGCTGCGTTTTCATCCGGTTGCATATTGTAATAACAAATAAACAACATATTTATTGAATTGAAAAAGTCAATATATTATTTATCTATGAAATAAAAAACAATAATATGTAAAAATTATAAACTAAATATTTTTCAGTTTAATTGCAGAAAATATTTTTTGTTTTTTAATAACTATTAATAATTGGCTCAGTAAATAAACATTTTTTGATGAAAACATCGCCTAGTAAAAGCATTGCCATGTGAAGATAAACCAAGTGAAAACTGTGAAAAAGGAACATCTGCGTTGTTTTCAGCGGGTGTTGCTATGTCAGCGTAAATCTTTATGGTAGATTAAATTACAAAGCAAAAATGTAATAAACAAATTGATTATTCAGTGACATCACACTGTAAAATAAACATAAAAAACATATATATAAGACTAAAAAGTTAGAATTGATCAAAATTAAATTTGTTAAAATATGAACACTACATTTTTCATTTTAGCACTCAGCGTTGCAACATTTTCAGCATTGGTAAGATGCACATTTTTGGTAGATTTCTTAAAAAGCTTAAATCATCCTATGTTTATTTAAATTCAAGTTTAAACGTTTCACTAATTTTTGAAGTTTTTTTCTTTTTTCTCACTTTTTTTATTTGAATTAAGCAAATTTTTATTTCATCTTTGAAACTGAAGAACTGGAAACATTGGATGTATCGAAGGTACAATATGAGTCAACGTTGTTGAATCAAACGGTTCAAGGTCCTGCTTGTGCCAGTGCCAAATCAAATTTAGGAACAGTTGGAAAAATATTGCTCACCGAACCTAAAATAGAAAGAACTGAAGATCTTGATCCTGTTGATGCATTGATTGTTATGAAGCAACTGACTTCTTATGTAAACCAACATATGCAAGGAAAATCACACTACAGAACGACAAAAGTGATTAAAGCAGAAAAGTGCAATGCACCTGAAAGCGACATTCATGTGCTTGAAATAGAAATCCGTAAAACAACATGCAAAAGGAAAGATGTATGCAATTTTTATTTCAATAAAAAAAATTTTTTTAATTGCATGTATATATTGTAAATAGAAAACAAAATCGCATGTAAAAGTTTTTTGTTCATGAATTTACCAAAAATATATTTATAAGAGCAAGTTTAAAATTTAAATATATATTTAGCAATTATGCAATAATGATAATTTCAATGAATGTCATAAACATTTCCATATTTATCTGTTCAGATAAGCCCAGCGGAGTCAGATAAAAAATGCAAGTTCAGAACTGACGTTGAAGTTGTAGATTGCATCTGGACTGGAAGATTAAAAGGAACCACAGTTGTTGAAAACCAAGGTCTTATCTGTGGTGATGGACGTTATGTAAGAAAACAGTATTAAAGTTTTTTAATTCATATATTATTTACTTTATTGATTTAGAACTTTTTCATGGAAGAAGATTCACTATGCCCATTATTAAAATATGACAATACAGAAGTAAGTAGCTAAAAGATCTTGCGTATATTGTTAGTCAAAAGTAATTATGTTGAAGATGAGACGTGTTCTTATAAGCGAAACGCATTTAAAATGGGATAAAGCATTATTTGCATATGCACCACCAGATTTTTCTGCTGAATTCGAAGATGATTTCCCACACGATAGTTTTGTTCCATCGGCAGAGTATTTGATTTCAAATTGCATTTCATTTTGTATATACAACAATTTTAGAAATTCATTTGCAAAATTTAACAAAATGGACAAAACTATTGACAGACGAAGCATGGGTGCACCATACAGCATCAAAGATGGCCGTCCACTCTGCCCTGCTGGTCGCACAGGATTCCAAGGTCGTGGTAAACATCCAAGATGGGGACCAAACTTTGTGCTTGCTGTCATTGTTGACAGGTAATTAATTGATAATGAATTTCTCATTAATATTTCTATTAAAAACGGTAGCATATGTATAAAATTTCACCATTAAAATTTAAGTAAATAGTTTTTGTTATGGAAAATGAAGTAATATTTCTCTTTTCAGTTAAGAAGCACTCCGTAGACCAAAAGAAATTTCAACCAAATTAAAAATTTTTTAGTAATTGTTTTCAATGTAAAGCTGTTCAGTGAGATGTATTTAAAAAATGGCACAATTTATAAAGCTGCTTGAAGCATTATTGTTGATCATAAAAAAATAATTTAAAGCATATAAAGTTTGCTTAATTTGTATTTTAATATTATTTTAGAGGATAAGGAGAATCTGTTGATGTATTATCAACATCAACAGCTGAAGCACCGTTCTCAATTCCCACAGTACGTTTTATTTCTTCATTTGCTAAATTGATTAGAAAAACTGTGAAGATTTTATAATGATAGGTGATTATTGAATAATGTAATTTGTATTTTCAGTTCTATGTTGATAATTACACAAAAGCAGGTATTGAAGCTAAACTGGAAGAAATTATAATTGCAAGCAAACCCAAGGAAGCTTCTGTAGAAGAAATACGCGCTTTGGTTAAGGCAGCAATGCAAGATGCTTTGCTCGTAATAATTTCAAAAAATATTAATTTCTATTTATTTATTGAGACTGTTTTAGGTAAAGCAAGGTTTTACACCTGACGCTCGAAATACAGACAATGCATGGGCAGAAACAATAGCAGTGCAGATTAGTGATCCAAAGCGACAACATTTAGGTAAATTACATTTCACATCAAAGCAACGTGACACAGTGGAATGGAGAGTGCTGGACGAGCAGGCAAAAAGTGATTTGAAGAAATACTTGGAAGATGCAATGGAAGAAAGCAGTTTCAATGAAGTTCTTGAAATTAGTGATAAAACAAAAGCTTACAAAAAGCTTCTAACTAATCTGATACACAGAGTTGCAACTTTATACTTTGCAAGTGGACTTGCTTTAGTTGGTGGTTTGGTGTTTGGTACATGCGCTGCTCCAGCAGTTGCACTGCTTTCTCTTCACATTGATCTTGCCATTTTAGCAGGAGTATTAGTGCACAAAAGACTTTCGAGAAGTTAAACATGCTTCAACTTCTATCATCTATAAATAGTAACTCATTGTTTAAATTTTCTGAAAAATTTTGAAATTTGAGAAGCTATTTTGAAGTTTGAAATAAATTTTATCTTGCCAGTAGAGTCCGAAATTTTGTTTGATAATTCTATTTATGCATAAATTTCAAGTTTTTCATATTGTTAAAATCTTTTATTTAAAATTAATTTGCTTTCCATCAACTTTTAAAAATTCTCAAAAGGTAAGACGGTAATTGTCTGCGCAATTGCAGTTGAATCATTTTAGAAAAATATTGTTCATATTAAGCATTTAAATTTAATGGATTGAGCATTTGTAGAATAAGTAAAAAACGTTTTATTTTTTTTGAATTCATTCTACTTTTATTTAAATTGAATTTCAAATCAGAATATCACTGTCTTGTTGAAAATTTTTTATACTCCAACTGTTGATATTATATTGCTGAAATTTTGGCATATTTCATCAAATGTATTAATATTACGTAATCAAAAATTTGGACCAATGAAATAAAGAACATTCTAGCTAATCAAAACATAATAATTTGAGTCAATCAAAAGTTAGGCAAGAGAACCAATCTTATTACGCCATAAATATATAATGAAAATCAACGCCATTATCATCCAATGAGAACACGATTTACCACAACCAATAGGAAAACACGGACAAAATCCTGACCGAATAAGACCCGTCCATGAAATAGTATAAATCATCAACCAATTAGAGATAAGCGGAAAATACCCTATCAATGAACAGCCAATTAAAATAAAAAAGGAAAAAATAGAATAGTTATGAATTTCCCAGGAAGTACATCCCTATTTATATTTATATTTATATTTGAAGCAAAATGCTCAATTGAATTTTATTTTTATTATTTAATATAAAGTTAACTATTTTTGAATGTAAATAAAAAAATTTATACATCAGAAATTGAGCAAAAAGACTTTTATGATTCACATAAACACAAAATTCAAAAATTAATAATGAAAAGCACATGCTTTTAAAAATAGGTTCCATTATATTTTGAATTATCTAAAGAAAAATATTTAAAATGACCCATTTCTTAAATTATACCTTCAGATCTATAGTACGGTAGTCAAATCGTAAAAATTAGAGATTGAAGTGTTGCTGTGTCAAAAGTGTTTTTATATTTGAAGACAAATATGACCGATAAATCTGATGAAGTTTTGAATATCAATGATTTGATTCAGTTTTATGATGGCGTTGAGCAGCTGGCAGGAGTACATGGAATATCAAACTGCACTTATCCACTTGTAAGCTGCTTATATATACTCGCATTTGAAAAACTTTAAACTTGTCTAAGATATTTGGTTGTCTTATCTTAAATTTTGTATTATTGACGAAACTATTCATTTTTTTCTATAATTTTTGAATGGTTGCTTAAATTTTGCTGATTTTTTATTTTATATTTTTGTACTTATTTTGTAGTATTTCTGTTTTAGTTGTAATTATTTGACTGCATGTTCATAGTATTTGTTAGAAGGGAACGTTGAGGTAATATTGCTAGTGGCTTTCTTTGCAGCATCATTTAATTTTAAAATTCATTGCATTTCTAGTTGGTTTTTTAACCATACGTTTGAAATATTTAGGGCTATGTGAAGCGACAGGCAGTTTATTCTTGTATTACTTGTTGGGAGAAAAGTGGTTCGTTTTGTGGTATTTGTACTGCTTGCTACTTGAAATGCCACAATACACATGATGCTTTGCAGTTATACACGAAGCGGTATGTTGTTTAATTAAAACTTGTAATGCCATGTAATAAGTTGCAGTAATATTAATTAATTTAGAAATTTCCGGTGTGACTGTGGAAATAGCACGAACAAAGATGTATGTTGCTCATTTATCCCGGTAGGTGTAAGTTTTTTTTAATAACAAAAATTTACTTGCTTTGAAATAGAAGATAACTGAGAGTTAATTGCCAAGGCATTTATCTGTTACTATATGATCATTTATTTTAGGAGAAAGATCCAGTTAATGAAAAGAATTTATATGGACACAATTTTGAAGGCAAATATTGCTATTGCAATGAAAAATCGAATGAAACAATGGAGGACGATATGTTTACATGCATTTTTTGTGAAGATTGGTTTCATAAAGGCGTAAAAATATAAAAGTACTGTACTATTTATAAGTACTTGTTTGCTTTTCATTTTAGCATATTACTGGCAGTTATGAGGATGAAGATGACGAACTGATTTGCAAAGGTTGTGCTTCAAAAAGACCTTTTTTAGCGTTTTACATAGTAAGTAGTAAGTAATATTGACTTAAAAATTGTTTTCTGAGTGATGTTAAATTTTAGGAGAAATATGGAGTGATGGAAAAAACTGATGAAGATAAGAAATCAGAAACAGAGGTATTTTTGTTGTTACATTAATTTTTAAAGTAATTATTAATATTTTCAGAGTGCAGATGCTGAACACGAAGCATTTGAATATAATAAAGCAGAAAATAAAGTCTGTGTATAACATTTATTTAAGTTCTTTGCTAACTCATTGAAATAATAGAAATTTTATTTTAGCAGAGCAATATAATTCAAGAAGGCAACGAAACTGAGAGTGTAGAACAGCTAAAAGCTGAAAAGGTTTTTTTTGTAATATATTTGCATGGGAATTAGTATCATTATATTTTGTTGAAGGTTGAAGATGTGCAACATGCTGATGCTGAAGTGAAAAATGTTTCAGTTAAAAATCGAGTAATTAATAAGTGTTGTTTGATATGATAAGTGAAATATGATTTTTTAGCAGTTTCCTGATGAAGAGAAATGCGCACAACCTGCTGTTAAAAATGAGGAGGTCTTGATTTTTTACAATCATGTAGTGTAATATGAATAAAAAATCGAAGCAATGTTAAAATTTAATATGATTGCTTTAAATTAAAGCATGTTTTTTTTAAATTTTTGTAGAGTAACAACTGTTTACTTGCTGGTCGAACTTTGGAAGCTTATTCATTTGATGTATTTATGAGAAATGGATGGCGAAAAAAATTATGCCATTGTTCACTATGCTTGGTATTAATTTTTTATTGTTGTAGTGTGTTGGATATTTTGATAAAATTGCAATTGTTGTAGGATTTATATAAAAGTTATGACTGTGAATTTCTGCTGGACGATGAGGATACTTTTGAAAAGTACAACGAGAATTCAGAAAATAATCCTATTTCGTCTATAGAAGAAATGTTCGATCATTACACTGTTGGAATGAATCCGTCGCAAAAGTTAGAAGTAGCATATGGTAAAATTTGCAGATGGAATATTTTGATGTTTCAGTTCAAATTTAAACTTTTTAAATTGTAGGAATTGCTGAAATGAAGAATGAATTTTCACAGATGGTTGCTGAAAGTGATGGACAAGTAATAATATTTCAAACTTATTTTAATTGTTTCGTATATTTAAGGAAAGTAAATTTACACTTTAGACTATCACCATAGAAGATGTTCAGCGTCTTAATCAACGATTAGAACGCATTATTGAGAACAAACGTGCTCGCTATGAAGACAAGCAATATTAATTACTTTTGAGAGAATATATTTTTTATTCTTTAAACTTCTTCCTTGCTTTCATTATTGATATTTATTAAAGATGAAACACTTTGCACTCATGTTACGCATGATATCAACATATTGGTATGTATGAATGTTTGCCAAAATTTAATAACGAATTCTTCATTTTCAAAAATTGATTAAAATAAATCCCAGAAATCATACTGATCAGGAAATTGTTCATGCAGACGCAAGTACTTTTCGCTAGCATGATCGCGTAAAGTTTTATTACCCAAATTGTGATACAAAGCAGCCTAGAAATTGTAATAATTGAAAAAACATCAATAAATAATCAACATAATAATAATAATAACAGTAATGCAAACTTACCAAGAAAAGTAATGCATATTTCCTATGATAATATGGCACTTCAAATTTTTCGAAAATATCCAACGCAGATGACATGAAAGTTATTGCACGATTGATTTCTGAAAAGAAATCGTGATAACAATGTGTGAACAAGCAAAAATGACCATGTTAACCATCATTTCTTTTCTTGAAAGTTGTGCACCGGTTTGCAAGATCGTAATGACAACGTGCCAACAATCCCAGGCACAACGCTTCTTCAAAAGCATATCTGTGATGTTTAAGCATAGTCAACGCTTGGTCAGCAACTGCGATTGCATTTTTTGAATTTCCAATTTTGTACTTAAATTAATTGAAAGCATGAAATGTATGTAATGAAATGTAAAATGAAAAACATCACTAACTAAACAAGCAGCTATTCGTCGCTTAAGCATGCTGTCCAAGTAAGCAACTTCTAAATGATCTTGAACAAGTAAATAAAACTGCTTCATCACTCGAACCATGTTCAAAGGATGTTCAAACTTCAACGCCATATCAATCATCTCAATCAACAGTCTAAAATCAATATTCAAATTTATTCATTTTTAACGTTCTCGTTCTGCTTTAATTGTACAACAAAAACTGCCAATTTCAAAATTATACCGCAAAAAATAAAACGGATTTTCTGTTCTTTTACTTTCCAACTGTTGGAACACAGCAAAAGCCTTTTCATATTCTTTACGCATGGCAAAAACTCTTATTTGTCTAAAAATGAATTATTAAAAATTCCATTATAAAACAATAAACAATTATTTATATATTTGAAACTTTATTTGCGCTTCCGTTTGTGAAAAAACACGGCATTTTTCAACCAAATTTTCACAAAGATCTACATCCCGCTTGTAAAAAGCAATTTCAAAATTGCAAAATATTTCGCACATTCTCCATTTCGATGCCAACTGTTCACCGTTTTTGTAATTAATTTTCATATATTCAATCATCGAAAGCGCTAATTTAAGATCACCCTGAAAGAAAGAAATCATGTAAATTAGTGGGTTTTTCTTTTCTCCTATCAAAAAAGAATAATAATAATTTAATTGCTTCACTTGACAAAACGACGAATAAATAAAGTTGCACAACAAAACGCAATAGCATTCCATTCTGTTCAAGTTGGGTATTTTGTCGGCAAATTTTAGTGGAACAGTAGAATTGAATAGCCGCTTGAGGCAAAAGCTTGTTGCTATTCTGAAATATCCACGTGAAGTAAAAAATGACGAAACCACTGCACCATCGTCCATGAAAATATAAGCTTTATCATCGAAAGGAGAAGTTTTTAAAGTTGGATTTCCCGAAGGACCTTTAGTAGTATCTTTCGGTGAATGCCTATATATATTATAATAAAAGAGACATTTCATATGAAAAAATAAACTAATTTCACTAAATGGTGAAATTTGTTTCACATACCGTTGCAATTGATTTGTCTCTGTAATTCTTTTGATCATATTATATCGCCACAAACCATACTCTAATAACTGGAAAAAAAGCACAATACCGATGACAATAAGCTTGTTTTGTAAGATCATTCAAAACTGTTACCGCAAAACGATGAGGTATAAGTTTATTTGTAATATAATACATAGAAAAGAGAGCATCTTCTTTCACTTTTTCACTCACATCCATTTCTAACATGTAAAACTGAAATAAAAATCATTTTTTGTGAATAATTGTTTTAACAACATTCTTTACCAACAACATTATAAGCTATAAAATTATAAACATTACTGAAATTGAAAACTGAAACAACAATATATTTAGTCATATACCATGCACATGAGGATAGCATAGTTGTCATTCTGACAGACAGCATTCCTGATACAACCTTTCCAATATCGTTTCGCCAAATCACTATAGATTATAATTTTAATAAATAAAAAACATATTTAACACTAAACTGAATAAAAATTAATTATAAAATACGACATTCTCACTCACTACAACTTCATTCTGCTCAACATTTTTATCAACAACAATTGAGGCATTGGAAGTGGTAAATTGTGTCGATCATCATTTGGAGTACGTTTACACTTATAATATGGACTGCATCGACGTATTGGAAATCGACTGAAATAGCAGTGGATATTCTCCAACACACCTTCACCATCCCGTACGCGCATCAAGTTATATGCGTGAAAAAGTTTCTGCAATTTATGAAAATATTAAAAAACAAAACAAACCAAAATGTCATGCAAATATATAAACAAAGCTCATACGATAGCAAATACATTATGATGTTCTTCGATAACTTTTTTAATCCATTTTTCTACTTGTTCAAACGGAGGAGCGTCACTAACTTCCAGGCGCAAATTGGTAATCTTTAAATAACATTAATAACAAATAAATGTGAAACATTGAAAAAGAAATACTTGGTTCTTAATTGTTGATTCAACTTCAGAAAGTGAACAACTATAATTTGAACAATCCAAGCTAAAAAATAAAAAAAATAAACAAACACTAAAATTTGAATGTATCATGAGCAACTTTTAAACAATAACTTTAAGCTTTTAGTTCATTTTCAAACAAACCATTTAATACTTACTCCCGGACCGCTACTTCTTCGTTGGCTTTGATGGAAATTTCTTGTAATGGATCGGCGCTCTTCTTACTGTTATTGAATGGAAGTCCTACAAAATTGCAAAAGTTTCGCCAAATTCCAGTCATCTCTGCTGTGCTGCATTCAAAGGCAAAAACGTGCACTCTATTCAAAAAGGTAGCTTAAAATTAAAAAAAAAATAGATGAAATTCACCAGTCAAACCAAAAACCATTCTTCATTACCCATCACACTTCCTCTCCTTTGCGGATCGTAAGGAAAAATTGTTTTGATTTCAAACTTTAATGAAAACAAAAACGAATGAAAATATGGATATCCATTAAGACAAAGAGACCGAACTCTGAAAAACGAATATTAATTGCAGTTGCAGGATAATCCGCAAATGGAAAGCTCACTCCTTATCAAAACGTTTGAAAAAATCGTCATCAAAAATGTCGCAGTTTTCCACGAGAAATGATTTCATATACGAATATGTCATATGCTGGCTGTTGTCAAGCAACAGCATGCATATAATTTCGGTCCATTGCACGAATTTATGAATATGTATGACAGATGTCTCGCATTCATCGCTCAGAAATTTCGCCAAAACGCAAGCACATATCTGAAAGATAAAATTTCTTTACAACAAATATGGCAACTAATTCCCTTCGTATTTACTTGAATAGGCGTCAAATGATCAAGATGCAAGTAATCATAATCGCCGGTTTTGAATTCATGCTACAAATAAAATAATGACTAATGACTAATTCAAATCAAACATATTTGTACTCTCAAAAATCAGCTCTCATTATAAATGAATATTTTTTATTTATAGAAAAAGTTATATTAAAAACATACAAAACCTGTATCAGTATCGCAATTCAACTGGTATTATTAAAAATAAAATTACATTAAATTAAATCAAATTAAGTACATTCAAATGTATTCTCATACCTCTTCCAAGTCTTCATACAGTCCCCTTAACGACATTTTATAAATTTCAAACAGTAAAATAATTTCGCAATAATTCAACTGGTGTATAAACAATGCTACCGTAAATTTGATATGTAAGAAGTATTTCTAATTTTCGAATGTTAATGCTAAAGTAATTTTGTTTATAGTAAAAATTAATTAATTAACAGTTCAATTCTGTTCAGTAAAAAGTTGAATAACGATGCATTTTTAAGTTATAAACAAATTCGCATTATTATAAATAAATTCAAATTAAATAATAACCCAAATTCAAAAATAAAAACTAAAGAGATTACATTTACATTTACACATGTGATAATGTTTCATCGCTTTGCTTTATTAATGAATTTTCGTGTCTCATCTAAAATATAACATAAAAGCTATTGCAATATATCTAAAACAAAGTATAATATTAGTGTATAAAATTCTTCATTTCGGACAATGAAGGAAATGCGTTATGTCTATTTTTCCCCTCAAATTTGTATTTGTTATAAATGATGCAGCAACTAGTTTGCTGCGCAAAAACTATGCCGGTCTATTAAAATCGATAATCTCAAATTCTCTACTCTTGTCGATGAGAGTAAAATACACATCAGTATTAACTCTAATGATGAATGAACAAAGCTCTATAGTAGATAAATACATGATAAAAAAATCCACAGCATCCATTCTCATAGAAAGAGTGTGCAACCCATAGTAAGAAGTAAATAAAAGTACACAATACGATAAAAGGATGATCAAGTGTAATTTGAAAATTTTTGTCTTCAACAGTTAGTAGTCTAGAGAACTAGAAATTTATCTTTTTAAAAATTGTAGTTACTTTGTAAAGTAATTAAGAAACATTTTAGGGAAAGACTTCAATTCAAAAATTCTAAAAGTTACAAATGCATATTTTGCTCAAGCGATACAGTAGTATTATTAGTGTAAAATTTTTAAAATTGATGTGCAAACGCATATTCATCTTAAGATTTTTAATTTCTTCTGTAAGCGCTTAATTATGCTATTTTGTATTTATAAATTTTATTGTTAAAAGCTGTTTATTTAATAAATGAATATATTTGATACGAATTTTGTTTTGTTTTTCATAATTATAAAGCAAAATCATAATTTTATAAGTTTACTACGGCGTGTTTGTTGTTTAATTGTGCATTTTTTGAACCGTGCATTTTGTGACATCTGCTAGTGGCACAAAATGTTTTCGAAACATAGCAGCAAGTATTTTATTTCACTTTGCTTGGCATCTCTTAGCACGTCATAAAAGTGACGTATTTCGAAGCAAAGCAGATTGATAAATTTCCAAAGGAAATTTTATATGTTTAATATGTTTGTTAAAATTCATCAACGACATTTAACAAGGGCAACTTTTTGCTGCGCGTAATCTTTTCCTTTGCTTTGACTTTTGCTCATTAGTTTTGTAAAGACGTTTTTCCTTCTCATTAAAAGCAAGTCTTATAAATTGAATTACTTTTTTACTTTTTTATTATAAATTTGTTATGTCCTTTTTTTGGAATTAAAAATGTTTCAAATAAATTAATAAAAATACATTTATGAATCAAATTTATAATATGGTTGTTCATTCAATAGATTCAAGAGATCATTTAAATATTCAAACATTCATAATAACATTCATTGACATTGAAAAGGTAGATTGATTTTGCATTTTTATTTTGTTGTTTCATTACGAGACGTTCTTCAAAGTCATTGGCTTTATTAATATGAATTTGAATGTTTCATCTCATTTCCTGACTACTTCCGCAAAGCTGTTCAGCAAACACTAGCATTTATTTGAGTGTTTGTTTTGTTTAAAAAAAAATACTTTTTTAGCAATGTGGAATCACATAAATAATTATTTCTTAAAGAAATAAGTTTTCACTAAAATAATTAGTGTAATAATGACTTTTTAAAAAATACTTTATATATTAGTTATGTATCGAATCTTTTTGAAATGTTTATGTTGAAGTTTATAGAGCAGAAATAGCAGTTCTTTTTTTTATTTAATTTAAAGTAAAAAAGCACAATAAATCTGCCACACATTGCACTTTCATATTTTATTGTATTATGATAAAGTGAGTTTCAACAGTCAACTTTTTTTAAAAAAATGATTATTATAGCTTTTAGTTTGACATTCACTGTGAAGATGTGTTTTGTATAAATTTCACGTAATTCAATTTATAAAATAGAAATATTTAATCTGCAATTTTTAATTGAATGTGTATAAAAATTGAAGTTCATTGGCGTAAGTTTTCATTTTTTTCAACTCATCTCAAAAGTTGAATCCAATGATGTTGGATCTAAAACATATATAGATATTACTTTTTTGTCAAAATAATTACTTGATTCCATCATATTGTTTTATGTTTTTTTTTTGATAAAAAGATGTTTGAATATTTATTTTTTTTGGGATATTAAATTTTAATGAAATGTTGAATTTTTTTTTTGGATAATATTGAATTCACTGTGAAATTAATACATGTATGTATATAGATAGCAAGATGACAACGACTGTGAGTTATGTTCAATCTTACCGCAATTTGAGAAATAAAGCTAACGAGTTAGTGTTCTCAATTATCAAGAGAAACCACTTCTAACACAACTGCCACACTGAAAGAAGCTTCTTTGTTCACGCCTACATATTTCAAGAGCAAACCGTGGTTTTGGCGGCTGACTGGCTTTATTTTTAATTTTGCCTAGCTTCGTCTTGTTCGCTAGCTTGATTCTGGTTTAGCTTTCAAGTCGGACAGCTGTTTCGGTTTGGCTCCACCTGGCTTAACGTGTTCAATCATTCATGGAAAAGTCACGCGCCAGAAAGGATCACCGGAAACATCATCATTTGCCAAGTTCTGTTTAGGCTAAGAAGATGCTTTCACTTGGTAAAAAACAACACAGTTAAGCTTCTTTGTTGGCTGAATTTTTAAAATGCACACTTTTGATTTAAAAATTATTTTCATTTCATTTTTATTACAATTATTTTACTAGATATTTTACTTTTGCGCGAAAGAAGTCTTTCCTTTCTTCCTTCCTTCCTTCCTTCCTTCCTTCCTTAGAACTATTTTCTAGTTATTTTATTTTAGAAAAATTTCCCTTATTATTGCAGTAAAATTTGTTTCAATAATTGTTTAATATTTTATATTAAATAAAAATTAATAACCAATGAATGATTTCATTGAAACGTTTAAAAAAATTTTTTTAATTTATTTCCATTTTAGTTATAAAAATGAATTATTATAATTTAAATAGAATTTCATACACAGCTCATATAATTTAATTTCAATAGAATTCATAAATCACATTTAAACACACTGCATGTGAAAACACTGCCAGTTATGGAATCGAATCCATGCGAAAGCAGCTGCAATTGTAAAAAGCAAACAAAGGTAGATATGGAAGAAAACAATGGAATTCTGCATCATCAAACTGCATCATCAAAGCAACAACCGGACTGGGTAAATCCACTGGAAAAAATAGAAGAACTTTTAACTTGTGCAATCTGTTTAGATAGATACAAGTAAGTGTGCTGCTTTATGTTAAAAATATTCATGTAAATTATTTTTAAGTGAAACAATTTTCATTTATATATATTTTAAATTAAATTTATATAACAAGCTTAGAATTTTAAAATTTTGCCCGGTTTGAAATTTCAAAGATTCGTAACTTTTTGAAGTTTTCGAGCTTTGAAGCTGGATTTGAATTGTATTTAAATGCAAACGTATTTGTGTAATTTTAAATAATTGTTAAACTTCAAACTTGAGTAGTTATTTTGGAACAAAATGCAAAAATGATTGTTGTTGTTTTGCTTGTTAATGGTAAGTCGTTGTTTTACGCTTTTATAAATTCTATTTCAAATATTACTTTTTGAAATGAAGCATGTTTTAACAAGATTCTCTACGCTCAAAAATGGAGTGAATATTTCCCGGAACTTTTGCTAATCAAGTTTAACTCATCGATACTGTAATAACAGATGCGAATGTTTGATTGCAGGATATTTAAAAATTGGTTTAGAATTTTTAATGAAGCTTGAATTAAATATTGTTTTTTTATTATTCAAAAGTCAATGTGCATACGATAATACGTAGTTTGGTAATAAACGGAGGCATATTTTTTCTGAAACTTTTATTTGTTTGTAAGCATGCATTATTCTTGAAAGTAACCATCTTTTTATGTAGCTTTGACGGCAATTTCAAGATGATTCTTCAGAGATGGATTTTTTAAATGTATCTAATATTATTCTGAGTAAAGTGAACACTGAAAAATAAAAATTTTTAGAGCATATTTTTTTATTGAGCAAATGAAGGTGTATAAAAATAATATCAGTTTTAATATTTGTCATTGCAAAACTAGAATCATTTATATTTTAACTTGAATTTATTTTAACTTTGAATACAATAATGCAGCAGAGGTTTTAACAGATAATTATAGGCTTTCTCACTTCCATTGAATACAGGAATAAACAAATAAATAAATAAAAGGCATTTTGCAAGCCAATAAACTGAATAAGCATTTGAGTAATTAGAAAATTGTATAAACTCAATTAATGTTGAAAAAGCGAATAGTATCCAATAAGTTAAAAGCGATTTCACTTTATCATTCTTTGGACTGGTGTAAATAAATTTCACGGATGTCATTGCTGGATAGACGATACAAATGAAATGGCAAATCAGTTCAGCAAAGGGTGAAAAAATTAGAAATCCACAAATGTAAATGCATATAATTCCGAACGCATGTTCTCGCTTTTCTTCAGAATGCTGCTCAATTTTTGCAAAAAGCCTACCAATTGGTTTGTTCTCATCGTAAAGATTTTCCAAAATGTTATTGAACATCTGGCGTAGAGATGATACCATTCTGCAGCTTTATATGGGAACTGTTCTGCATTAATTAGTTCATAAGAAATGTATTGCTGCATTTTAAACTCGTTTATATTTGTTCAAACTGTTTTAATGTTTTTAATTTTAAAGTTTGATGTTTAATTTTTTTTTTTTAGTAAATAAATCACCAATAATTAACAAGCGAATGTTGATTAACAGTTGTGTTCAAGTAGTAATGTAACAATTGAGAATCAGATTACATAAAATATGTTAACTGTTTTTATCAGATGCAACTTTTGGCATTTGAAAAAAATTTTACATTAAAATCGTGATAACCAATTTACACGAAAAAGAATTAAAATATTTAACAAACTTATTATAATATTTTATTTTAAAATGGCGCATTATTATAAATTGAACAACTAAATTTGAACATATTCTGTTTGATTTCATTTATAAAGCAGGTTTATTGAGTTATGATAGTGTTATTTGTGAATATGTTTTTATTGTTAGGCATCCTAAAGTTCTTCCATGTCAGCATAGCTTTTGTTTGGAGCCATGCCTTGATGGATTGATAGATGTAATTCGACGTACAGTCAAATGTCCAGAATGTCGAATAGAGCATTTGGTGCCGCCGGACGGAGCCAGAGGCTTTCCAACCAATTATACATTGGTAGGATTTTTGGAAATACATTTACAAGCTACTGAGCAAAGTACATCTGAACTGGAGGCGTATATTCGAAGGTGATTTGTTGTTGCATTTGAAATCATTTCAACAATAATTGATTGAACAATTCCAGTTACAATATGGAACGGTGTAAAATTTGTGATGAAAAAGCTGCCTTACGTCTTTGTTCACACTGCAACAAAAAAATCTGCCAAGAATGCCAGAACAATCATGTAGAAATGATGAAGCGTGATTTGAATCGTTTGATGAATCAAGTCAAGCGTGTTGCTGGACGCATCACTGATTGGAGCGATTGTATAATTAGAGCAACTGAAAATCTCAACTTGCAAGCTGATTCTTTAAAAGAAGAAATCAGAGAATGCCTAAGGCGATTATATAAAGGTAAAAAATTATTTTGTTCAATAATAAAAACCATTATTGAGTTGAAATTTTTAAGAAGTTAAAAAACGTGAAGAAGTGCTGTTGGCAGAGGTTGATACATATTGTTCAATTGAGAAGAGAATTTTAAAAAGTGTGCAAGAAGCCTTTGATTTCGAATCGAATAACATCAATGAAGCTGTAGCTCGTGTTGAATCATACCAAAAAGGAGAACGAAATATGACGTTGGACGTTTTAGTACGTTACAAGCAGATGTTTTTTGATGGTCTTGAACATCTTCGTTCTTTTACACCTGACGTGGATGCACTTTGCAATAAAAGGCTTCGATTTGCTGTCAATACAAGCACAGCTACATTGGCAAGTATGATTGCTCATTTTGGTGAAATTCAAGTAAGTATTTTATTAATTTATTTTTAAATTAATAAATCATAATTACATTTTCATTCGCATAATTGAATTCAGGTGTGTCACTTTATGACGAATATTAGCTTGCAAAACAGTGATATTATGGTACCAAGATTTCTTCGAGTTGATCTCGAGTCAGACGAATTGAACTTTGAAAAACGTGAAAGATCAACTGCTTTACGACACCATGAGGAGCAACCATTGGAAGGGAAGAAAGCATCTTTGCTCACGGAAGAGTCAAATAAGGCTGGTAGAAAAGCAAATCGTTTATCAACATATAAACCATCTGAAGTGTACGAATCACACAGACAATCAGAACGTGTACATGTTGACATATGTGAAGCTTTTGCTTCAAGTCCATGGCAATTCGGGATTCACGAACCTGATCCTGATCAGCCTACTTGTAGCAATGTTGCTTATGTTGATTACAAGCGGCCAAAAATCAGAACCCAATCTAGCGATGATCCAGATGATGAACTGAATACTCGTGTAGCAAATATACGTCGTGATTTTGAATCTCGACGTCGTCAACTTGATCAACAAATTCATACAATTGTACATCAGGGCAATAATAATGTCAAATCATCTCAGCCAAGCAATATTGCGGATGATAGAATAAATGAATTGAACACAGATGAAGAAATGGACATTCAACAGATTCCGATTCAAGTTTTCACTAGTACAATTGCTTCGTGCTCATGGCCAGCGGTAGTAGTTGTCGACGACGAGGCAGATTCTTCTCCGGAAGAAATACTTGATGATCAGCAGAATGTTGCTTCAACTGATAACAGCAATCTAGCTTCAACATCACTGTCATTGTTCAGTGATGACGATGAACGAAAAGCAAAAAGACGTTCATTTGTTTCTGACGACAAGTCTGACAATAAGCGGGATTTAAATGAATTGAACAGACGTTGGTCGAACAAAATACCACCCACAACATCGATGAAGCAAACACCATTTTCATGCGACAAGATACCAGTGAAACGTTATACATATACTAACAATGCCCCGAAAAATAATTACGCAAGAAAAGGGAGAATGATTGTAAAATTTGGCGAAAAGGGGGATAGTTTAGGTCAGTTCAATTGGCCAAGAGGTGTTGCACTTTCTTCAAATGGTCGAGAAGTGATCGTCTGCGACAGTAGCAATCATCGATTGCAGGTATTCGATTTGCATGGTCACTTTTTACGTTCATACGGAAAATATGGAAACGGAGGCGGAGAATTTGATAGCCCTGCCGGTGTAGCGGTAAATCATTGCAATCAGCTAGTTGTCAGTGATCGATACAATCATCGTTTGCAAATGTTGGATCCAAATGGACGAAGTGTACGGATTCTTGGATGTCATGGCCAAAATAACGGTCGTTTCAACAATCCATGGGGAGTGACAATTGGAAGTCACGGTATGATTTACGTTTGCGATAGAGACAACCACCGTGTTCAAGTTTTACAATCAGATGGATCGTTTTATGCAAAATTTGGTGAATTGGGAAGTCGCGAGGGTCAATTTCAGCATCCACATTTCATTGTTGCTAATCATCATGATCAGCTTATTGTCAGCGATACAAGCAATCATCGTATCCAGGTAATGTGTGATGTATAATATGCAAAATGATATCTCCTTTTCTATAAAGACTCAAAAAAAAATTCTTTTTCTAATTCATCTATTTAAGGTATTTGATCAAAATGGTCAGTTTCAATTTGCATTTGGCAGTGAGGGTCATCATGAAGGTCAATTTAAATATCCAAAAGGTGTCGCAATTGATGACCAAGAGTTCATATTTGTTGCCGATTCAGGGAATAGCCGTGTACAAATTTTCTATCCAGACGGCCGTTTCTTCGCTCAGTTTGGTAGTTGGGGCAACGGTGATGGTGAACTGCGTTCTTTGGAAGATTTAAAAGTCACTTCAGATGGTTTTATCATAGTAACTGATCGTGAAAACCACAGAGTGCAAATTTTTTAATTCTCTCTGCTTGAAAAATCTTCTTCAATGTGTGTTGTCTTGTTTGCGCTTCATTTTAATTTCTTGCTTTTATTGTCTTCAGTCACCTTATACGGGTGGAAAACAATTTACAGCATTATTTACTGGTTTCTAACAGAAAGATTAAATATGTTAGTAAATATGTTATTTATCATTTG
This sequence comes from Trichinella pseudospiralis, assembly GCA_001447645.1. NCBI lineage: Eukaryota > Metazoa > Nematoda > Enoplea > Trichinellida > Trichinellidae > Trichinella > Trichinella pseudospiralis. Next base: position 180,213 of record JYDV01000003.1, on the reverse strand, counting down.
AGAATGCTAATAAATAAAGTAATGTTTGCCTTTAAAATGTCTAAATTCTTTAAAATAATGCTATATTTTGAATAAGAACATTCAAATGAAAATAGTATTTTTATTTTACATTCATTTCTCTACTTTAGAACACTTTCTGAGACCACGGATTGTCAAATTGTATTTCACTTCTTCAACTTTGTTTAAGTTGTATTTCAAGCTGTCGTAATGCTTTCGAAGGTTACCATTTTTGAAATTCAACAATCGAAATGCCGCACTAATTTTTCCCAGAATGTTTGCGACATCATCAACGCGTTCATAATGACCAAATGTCGCAAAATTCACAGCAAATCGACACTAAATACATTGAAACATCAATAATGTCCAATAAAAAAACTATAGCTTATACGGATACTAAAATATTTTTTAAAATAAATAAATATAAAACATCATGTATAATAAAAATCATACAAATTCTGAAGTTGAAAGCAAAATAGCGTGTAAATAATCTTCCAAATCCAAATGAAAACCATTTTCTTCACGTTCTGCCACTAAATTAATTGAAATGATAATAATTCAGATTGATTAAACTTAAAATGTACATTTTAAAAAGTTTTCAATTAAATTTGAATTATAACTTCAAAATCGGTGAATAATTTTGAAAATTAATGGAATTATAAGAAAAACAATTTTAAAAACAAAATAACTATGTAAAACCTCCCAGTATTTCAGCTGCTTCTGATCGCGTCAGCAAATGACGTTGGGTAAAAAAAACTGAAATGGCCGCAACGCAAACAATCTTCTGGGTAATGTGACGAAATAACTCGTGATATCTGTATTTAAAGAAATATGAAAGTAATAAGTTCTAAATCATAAAATCAACCTGTAATATCGATCAGATGTGACAACTTTGGCAAGTGAAGAATAAAATGATTTCACATTTTGAAGTTCATCTTGCAACTTCAAAAACCAACCCGAAACTATAAATATATTTATGAGATATTTGCATCTTTGTTTTTTAAAATTTGGCAAAGTTTGAAACAAGTACAGAAACAAAATTCAATGAACAATTATAAAGTAAAAAAATCTCTTACGTTTTTCTTCGGTCGGCTGTTGATGAATTTGCATAAGAATACTAGCCAATTTTCCTTCTTCACTTTCCAATCCTAAAACGAGCAGCTCAATATCCTGAAATGAAATAAAATTCCTGAAATAACAAATAATAATAATAATAATAATAATAATAATAATTTTTCTAATCATACCTCTTTGCTTTTAAGATCTACCTGAAATTCTTTGTCATATGTTTTGAAGTCATCTTCTATGGCAGAAAAATCGTCCATTTCTATATGGAGTTGATACAATATATAATAAAATCTAAACAACATTAAAGTTACCTTAAATGCAATGCAGCGATTGGAAAATTTTTTACAATAAATCACATTACTACAAATTTTGCAATTGACAAGATTCTACTTTTAGTAAATCAAAACTGACAGGGTAATACCTCCTTCCTTAATCGTAATATTCATAATGAATAAATATTAAAATAATTTTTACATAAAAGAAAAAAGTTTAAAATGAAAAAATGCCTTTGTTCTAAAAAAAAGTTGGTCTATTTTCGAATTTTCAGATCATAAGAATTATTTTAAAATTGCTGATAAAAAATTAAAACAAAATTTTCACTTAATGAAGCAATCATTGAACACTAATGATCAGGAAATTAAATTCATAATCAGAGTTCACAAAATATGTAAAAATTTTCATTGTTATTTAGGGTAATAGAACTTAATTATAATTAGCATATGGTGTGTAAATCGGAATGACAAAGTTGCCATCGCCTTTGGTCCAACATCGCATACTCAAACCAAGAGAAAATAATTTTCTTCGTGAAATTAATTGCTGTGTAACTGTACCGAAATGCCAAAACGGTTCAGCAACACCAATTCGAAGACCAGCTTGGACAGATGAAGCTGAAAATGATGAAATTCTATGGTGCAGATCAAAAAACAACGAAACCTCAGTCAATCGACAATTCAGTCGTTTCTATTCACCAAATTTGCCTTCAAGAACACTTTATCCAATACAAGAAAAAAATTCCCAAAGTGCACAGGTATGTATTTGATTTTTATTCAATTCCATAAATTTTACAATTTTACTGCAATTATTTTTCTTCTATAATAGACAGCTGCTGAAATAGCTGTAGTGCGACGTCATAGTATTCTTGTTTCGCATAACAGAAAATATCAGTGGAAAAAAAGGAAATTTCGCGCAAGAAAGCTCTATCAAAACACTGAAGATATTTCTAATCATGAGGATATTAAAAATAAAAATTTTCTACAAGTTACTACATCACCACACCAGCTTCTTGGTAAGCTTCTTCGTGTATTATTAGCTGAAATTACATTTATGACTATAATTTTCGAGCTATAAAATGAAATTAATACTACAGGTCAGGGCGGCTTTGGTGCAGTTTATATTGGTATATTAGCTGGTAAATTAGTTGCAATAAAACAATTGCATAAAACAATTAAAGAAAAACTAGTGGAAAATAGTTTCTGTGCAGAATTGAATATGTTTGGTCTGGATCATCCAAATATTGTGAAAATATTAACATTTTCATCTTTAGAAGCGGAAATTGAAGTAAACAATGTTTTCATTTTTTCTTCTGATACATTCTAGCAAATTTCAGATTGTCTACGAATATGTTAGTAAGAAGAATTTACAACAACTTATTCATGATTCAGAAATAGAAATAGAACCGATGAAAAAAGTGAAGTTTTGTCGTCAAATTGCTGACGCTCTGCAATATTGTCATAAAAATAATATTTTACACTTGGATGTGAAACCATCAAACGTGTTAATCAGTTGCGATGGCAATGATTGCAAATTAACAGATTTTGGTTGTAGCCGAAGAATTCACTATGATCAACTTAATGTGGAAGGTAATACTTTAAATCTTGGACAATCTGGAACCCTAATATACAAATGTCCTGAACTGCTTCGAGGTCAACAACCAACCATTAAAGCTGATGTATATTCTTATGGCCTTTTACTGTGGGAATGTGTAATGAGACAAATTCCTTTCGGTGGAATAAATCAACATACGGTAGTGTTTTGCGTTGTAGCCAAAGAGCTCCGGCCATACATAAATAATTTTGTTGGTTCTAAAGAAGAAACAAAACTTCTTCGTCTGGCAAAATTGTGCTGGAAAGCTAAGCCTGAAAATCGACCCAACTTTACTCAGATTTGTCATTTTTTTACTAAATTCTAATTTTTTTCATTTGTACCATTTCAGCACAAGTTCGTTCAAGTTATTTTCAATTCAATTTTGTAATATTTATATTTTACCCTAAGAGGTTGTAAAACAGTTCAATTTTATCAATTGATTTTCTCCTTAAATAAATTTTATTCTCTGCATACCATAACTGTAATTCATTTTAATAAATTTTAATAAAATTTTAATAAAAATTCTTCCTCCTGGATAAAGAAAAATTGAAATGTAGAATATTAAATCGGTTTAAAAATTTCTTCAATCAACTATTTTCATAATTACAGGAAGTAACCATAAATAGGCAATAAAAGCTTTAAAGGAACGTCGTTTATGAAAATTGATTTGTTTATTTATTATATATGAAAAGCACTTCAATCTGTGACAAATAATTTTAATAAAAGTAGTCTAGATGCCATGATAATTTAATGTTGTTAAGGACATTGTTAAAGTTTCCATTCAGTTAAAATACTTCAATTTAGTGACTATTTTGAAAATTTAGTAAAATTTTATAGCAGATAAAATTCATTAATGGTAAAATCTTAATCAAATTCTCAATTTTAAGATATTTTTACTTTATTTAATTCTGTTTAAGTTCATATTTAATAGAACAAATAACTTCAGCAAGTAAAATAAATGGAGGCTAATTTCAACAGTAAAAGTGGTCATTGTTCCTGAAATATATTTATAAAGTAAATTAAAAACAGTACAAATAAATGTAAATTTAAATTTTGAAAATTCGAATAACTATAAGCAACTGTCATAACTATAAGCATTTACTTACAATATCAATAGTCGCAATTCCGTGCAAATTATCTGCAATAGTATACTGTGAAATTAAGCACTCGTATAAATTGACAGTATAACTTCAGACATTTTTTCAGATTATACTTTTACAGTTAGTCATATATTCAGCAATATTAGAAATTAATTTTTTATTCATTTGAAATAATTGGTAAAAATACAAACATACATTTTGTAAATAAAGTACAAATTAATGAAAGAAAAATTCTCAATCCGAAATTCTGTATTTGCACGTGTTCATGTTCCATTTTTCATCTATTGCTAAAAATATTTAAAATCTTTTGGATGAATGAAATTGTATAATTCAAATTTCAAATAAAAACAGGATAAAAATTTCCCATTAAACTATACATCAATTTAATGCTCTCATCTTTATAAACGTTTCAGAATTACGGAAAGAACATTTTTCAAAATCATTCTTTGATATTCTTTAGTACAACAAAGAAATAAACATGAATAAGTTATGCACTTAAAACGCTAATGTGAAATTCAAGTTTAATGTAGGGACAGGAAAAAGCATCAAAGATTTAGCACTGAGGAATTCATAAAGAGATAAATAAAACTTATATCTAATTTCCCTAATTTCTGGATACAATGATGCCATTAATAAAATTCTGCCAATAACTTTCAAGATATTTATGATAAAAGATTTTTATTTAAACTTGAAAATCATTTTTTGTAATTGAGAAGTTATTGTATTTGGTTTTTCTTCGGATGAGGTCTAAAAAATGTATCCGAAAGCAAATTCAATACAAAAAGATTTTAGTCATCAGAAAAATTGCTCTATTTTTATTATAATTGTAAAGTTTTTCTGTTTTTGTATGTACTTGATTATCTACTGTACTTCGTGACGTATGTTGCTTGCTTTCGTTGGCAGCAGCAACGTCACGCGGGCCAGGTAGTGGTAGCTACCATTTCGCCCACAATTTAGTGCTCCGAACTTCCAGATCGATTTTATCCGGAGCTAATGTGGATCAGAACTAGATCGTTGATTGAGGGTAGAATTTAGTTCTGTTTACTTTATGGTTTTGAATAAATTTTTATTTCACTTCATATTCTATTCCAATTTTTTAATAATAATCAATTTTAAATTGTAGGAAAAAATTTCGAAGATACGGCGGTATTGATCCCTTTACCGGGTTAATCGTTTAGTAATTCATGAGACTACTCGAGAGATAGATTACTGTCGAAGAGCAATCGCAAGAAATGCAACGTTCACGTCAAGCACAGAATCAAAGTATATAAATCTGCAATGCAGTTGGCATTGGAAAGTATCTCAAGATGTATTTTGAGAACAAAATACTGATGTCGGCAATAAAAGAAAGTTTTGGCCAACGCTGGGCGTGCTGAGTGAGAGGCTGTTTTAGACGAGAGAAGTCAGAATTGCGCGACTCTGGCCTTGCTGCCACCATTCAGAAGAGGACACGGATGAAACAACTGCTAAGTATGGCACCAGACATCTCGCAGCTATATATATGCGGAAGAAGGAAATGAGAAGACTCAGACTTGGACAGAGATAGTACCGCGACATCAGATATTCTTCCGCTATAAAATATAGCGGATAGGCGAAGTACCTGGTGAAGCAAAGAAATATGAAGTATAGCGTCTAGCAGCGTATAAATAAGGTTATGTTCCATGCTGGAGGAAAATATCTTCAACTAGCTTTACACTGTCACGTACAAAGACTTGTTGGAATCGGCAGCTGCTCCGTCTGCATGGTCGAGCTGGTGATTGTTTGTGAAATTGTTTTTGATTTATGACGACACAGTTGATTACGAAAAGCGCAGTTCATCAAACTCGTTGACCGTAATCTGGTCTACATGTTATTTTCGTCTAAAAATTTGACGTTGTGCGATATCTTTGAAACTCATCTCTTTTGAGAGCTGAGTTTTAGAGTTGTCTTTTAAATTCCAAAGCCAAAAAACGAATGTAAATGATACTTCTCATTTAATGATGATTTTTTTCTTTGTTTATTTATCTTCTTGTAATTCTTGTTAACATAGTATTTTTGTTGTCAGTTCATTTTTGCTGATTTATGTCAATAAATCTATTTCGCATCTTGTGCGACTATGTGTATATTCGTAACACGTTAAAAGTGCTGTACTGAAGGCAACGCTTAAATAACGCAGTAAAGTGCTTGAAGGCACGCGGCGCCTCAATTGTTTGAATTTAATGAAACAATGCAATCACGCCCAAGCTTAAATATTTTCTCTCTAGAAGTGCATTTCTCGCACCAGTTGAAAGAGTTGCGATTGCTGCAGAGACGAAACACTTGCGCTGCTATTAATCACCGTTCAATACATCCAAGGTCGAAAAAAATCACTCTGGACAGCTTATGTCAAGCTTATTTGTTCCCTGTCTGTTAGCCTTATTCAGATAGATTTGTGTTTTTTTCGAATATGCTTACAGGAATGGAATTTTGTCGACCCTGTTAGCAATCATCTAGCGTGCAGAATTCATGTGATTCTTGTACAATTTGAATTGACTGTGCAACACAAAATATGTTTGAGTATTAGCTGCACGAACGTCAACATATGTAAATAGGTTAAATAAATATTTGAAAAATTGTAAATGAAATTTATTTCCCCTCGACTTAAATAAAATTTATAAAAAACTTGCAAAGCAATATGAAAAAAATTTCACAGAATAATATCAACTGTTATATTGCGACAATAATAGCCACTGTGCAGAAAATGAACTCCAGCAATTAATCGACGGATTCCCACTAACCAGGCACGGTATTTGTTTAACTGCTTTCTTTTTTTGACTTTTGGTTTCTTGTTTATCACTTTCAAATAGGTAGCTTAAATAATGCATTTTACATTTGTAAAATATATAACATAAAAATAATTTCATTATTAAAAATTATTTTTGAAAATATTTTACAATTTTGTTATATGTAGATTTGATCATCATTATCATTATTGTATTACAGTGTAACATGAGTTGTTAAGTGAGAGTCGCAGTTGTAGTTGTTTTCTTTTTAGATATTTTTATTTTGTAGACATCGAAATGTATTTTTTGATATTTCATTGTAATTTTTAACATTGTTTTTACATTTTTTGTTTTGTTTTTTCTGGAAATTTTTTCTCTTATATTTGATAGTTTGTTTTCAAAGTTGAATGATTTGTGTGATAATGTGTGCTTACTGTGATAATTTTTATGAATATTGTTTATTGTTATTCTAATTATTAATTATTTATAATAATTATTATTTTATTTTACATTAAAAAATTATTACTTTTCAGATTTTCATCATGGTTGCGAATTTGTCAACAGAAATTGATTTGAAAGCCCTGAACGCTAGTTTAGAAACAAAAAGCTATATTAATGGGTTTTATTAATTTTTTTTTAAACGTTTCCAGAATTTAATTTTCTGTAATTAGGCATTTTCCTTCTTCCGCTGATGTTCAAACTTTCAATCAGATTAAAAATCCACCATCGACTCTTCATCATCTTCAACGATGGTTCCGCCATATTGCTAGCTTCACAGAAGCAGAAAGAGCAAAGTAATTTTCAAATTATTAAATTATAAGTTATTGATTTATTAGAATTACATTATGAATGATGAATGTGAGTTTTGTATGCGTAATGTGTTGAATGTTTATTTTAGATCATAAAATTGATTAGAATTGTGACGCAACGCATGGAATGTAAAAGTTCATTGTTCCTTTTATTATGCTTAAAATTATATTTGAATAGTACATATATATATATATGGACAGTGTTTACAGCAGATATTTATTTTTGTTTGCTGAAGAATTTTTAAAACTTTCTTTTGAAAGACACACTTGAAGATATAAATTGTTGTTTTTTCATATTGTTAAAGAAAATAATTTACGTATGATTTTTTTAGAAAGTTATGAGAAAACTGGTATTTGTGTAGTGTTTTTAGCGTAGCTTATTTCAGATGGCCAAAATGTAGTGGTGAACCTGCGGCATCTGCTGAGGGTGACGACGAGGATATTGATTTATTTGGTTCGTCAAGTGAAGAAGTAATTAAAAAACTTAGTTTGAACATCTGAAATTAAAGATTTAATTTAAGGAAGACAGCGAGGAGAAGAAGCGTATCCGCCAAGAACGATTGGACGCTTATGCTGCGAAAAAGGCAAAAAGTAATTTATTTATAAAATTTTAAATATAAATATGTGCTGCATGTAGTTTGTATTTTTAGTTTTTGCAATAAAATGTGAATTTGTTTTTAGAGCCTGCAGCAGTTGCGAAATCGAATATTATCCTTGATGTAAAACCATGGGATGATGAAACTGATCTGAAATTGATGGAAGAGAGTATTCGTAAAATTGCAACTGATGGCTTGATTTGGGGACCCTGTATGCTATTTGATTTGCTTCAGATTGCTCACAATGCATTGTTCATGCTTCATAAAGACGATTAAAATGTTCTAAAATTTGTTAATATTTTAGCGAAAATTCTACCAATTGCTTATGGTGTGAAAAAGCTCCAAATTGGTTGCGTTGTAGAAGATGATAAGGTAAATGGAGATTGTTTTTTTAAATGATGTTATTAAAGATGTTTAAGGTGGGAACGGATTTTCTTGAAGAAAGCATTATGGCGTTTGAAGATTTGGTCCAATCGGTGGACATTGTTGCTTTCAACAAGATTTGAATTGAATATAGAAAAGCATGAATGAATTAATTTGATTTGTGCTACGAATACTGACGATTATTAAATACATTTTTGAACTGTGCACTGCTGTATGCAAAAATGCAAATAATATTGATGCAAATGATGAGTATTTTCTTTTCGACTAAATACAATACTGCAATTAGGTATTTCGGGGGAGGGGGGATTAAAGTAGGTATCACAACATAGATTAGGTAGACACAATGACAAAAATTAATTGCACAACAATGGGTGTCACAGTTTCACAAATTCGGAAAAAAGAAAAAATTGGTTGTCCTTATCTGGAATAAATTTTTTGATGAATCTTCTTGAAATGTTGATAAGTTATTATTACTATTACTATTGTTCGTTCGGCATTGCTTTCAGAATAGCTTGCACTTCTTCAGCTACGCAGATGACCACAAACTGAAATTGATCCATTGTACGTACCATATTCATACGTTGGTCTCGCAAATGTTCCAAACTTGCAGCAATATCCAACTCTTTGACTCCTTCAATAAATATATTTTAATAGGCAGTGAAATAATAGCGTCGTTTTCTTCACCTTTGTTGATTCTGTTCAAGACCATATCAATTAAGATGTAAGTTCCAGTTCGACCGGCACCATCACTGAAAATTCAACGTCAATTATACGTAAGTTTGTCGAAATACAGATTATGACATACTTGCAGTGCACAACTACTGGACTTTGTTGACCACGATATGATTTGTTGACTTTGCTGAAGATATAATGAATATGATGATGATAGGAGAAAAATTGAAAGCGCAAAAGCTTGTGTAATCAATCATCAACACAACACAACACAACAGAAATTATTTTTTTAAAAAAAGCGTGCTTAAACAACACATCTATGCCATTACCATTTAAGGTTCTTCTGGATTGTGGTCTTGACTGACGGCTGTGCGCCCATCACTTTTGTGACTATGCAATTTTATAAACTGAAATGCATCCCACAAAAATGATGAGCTCCCAGTCGTTATCCACGTAAGTCATCAATTATACTTTCAAACAGCTAAAAGTTGCATGCATTTCTTTGCTAAGAACATCATTTCGGTGCACCATACAACAACAAATACAAACAAGCAAAAAAGTATTCAATTGTCTTTCATACCGTCTAAATTCCAACAATGATTTTGCATTCATTGGAACAGCATCTTCTGGCCAGGACAAAAAGTGAAATTGGGTGACTGTTCGAGTTTCTTGAGTGTTTATATTTTTCAAATAAAACGATCTGACCAAATAATCTTCACACCAGATGTGTTCTGACACCAAATGAACCTAATTGTAAAAATAAATTTTACAGTAAACCGTAATGCAAATCGTTAAATTTTATTATCATTATTAGTGATGAATTTTTATATTAATTAATATAAAATATAAATAATTTTAAAATGTTCAATAAAAAAAGATGCAGCACTTATTTTATGATCATTTTAAAATTTTAAGATGAAAAATAATTACATCAGAAATGCTGCATAGTGAATATAATTTTGTACGTTTAAATTGAAACAGTATCAAAAAATATTTTTGTATTTTTCAATTAAAATTTAAATAAAACTAAACCAACTTCAAACACATGGTAAATTTCAGTCCCATTTTCAGGCCAATAACGGCAACATTTTTCACTGTTATTTTCCACCAATTTAGTAAGATTGACAATGGCGACGGTTCCTTGTTCCCAAATTAATTGCCAAAAATCAGCTACAGTATCCGCAAGTGGACCTTGGGCGGCTATGTAAATAGGACTTCTTGGATCACTGTCACACTGAAGAAATGATAGGCTTTGATTTACATAGAACATTGTTAAAGCATCAATTGTCGAGCAAAACTTACAATAGTACTAGCGTTAATGTAATCGTCGTTGGCTTGATTCAAAGTTTTGTTCAAAACCACTCGACAGTGATCAACTAAAATTATTTTCAATTTAATTTAAATTTAAAAATAATCTTAAAGTTTACATGGCAAAATTTCTGAACGATTTTTTCCCGAATTTTCAGGTAATGCCGCTGTCGTGGTAGCCCATTGATCAGCTTGATAACTTTCCAACGCGTGCCATTCTTTTTCCAAACGTTCCTTATTTTTCAAATGATCCTCCAAATACGACTAAAAATATATCTAAATTATTTTGCCATATTTCACCAAGCATATGTCATGTAAGTTGAAAAACACTACCATAAAACTACAAAAAATACATTTTAAATTTGCGTAATATTATGTAATAAATTGTATTTTTTTTGAAATTCACTTTACAACAAATAAACTGTAAAAATTTCTTGATATTTTTTAAAAAGAAGAAAAATTTTTTACCAAAATCATGTGACCAGTTGAAATGTCAATATTTGTTTGCACTGATTCTTCTGGCCTAAAATGAGATATTAAATGTCATGATTATTTTAGTAATATGCTTTCATTATCCAGTTCAATAATAGCAGAAAGAGGAAAATTACTCACCAAGAAGAAACCGAAGAGTTGGTAGATCTTGTATGTGCTGGAGGACTTGGCTCGCTGGTCTGAGAACCCAATCTCTGCGCCAAAGTGTCCATAACTCCACGTAATGGTTCTGGTACTTTTACTTTTCCAGTCATATGACGACGACATAATTCCTGCACAAAGACAAAAATAAATATAATTTTTCATAAACTAATAAATATACATTAAGAAGTATAAAAATATTTCAAAGCAAGCTGAATAGATTGTCATTTAATTAAAAAGACAAAAGGGGTAGTTGTAGGAAACAGAAAAGCACGTGAAAGAAATTCAACTTCTGAAATCCATGCAGTAGTGTTGTGTGTGTATGTGTGTGTGTGTGTGTGTGTGTGTGTGTGTGCTTTTGAAAAAGCAGCAATTGATGGAGATTATTGGATTGTATACTGGCATCATTGAAATCGAAATGACCAATCAAGCAAAATAAAATCGTATTATGTGAAAAGAGAAACTTGAAATGATATACGTCAATCAGCTGATCACTTGAACAATAGAAGAAGAAGATTCAAGTCAATACAGGGATTCACAGTTATGCTTATTTAAACAGCCAGCAACACAGAATTTAATTTACTTCCATCTCATTGATCCAAACAATCGTCAAACAAGCGCAACAACGCATCACTGCTTCAAATAAATTTCATTTCATTTCAAGAAAAATACAGTTACACAGCAGCTGAATTTATAAATTTGCAACAATTGAACATCTGAACAATAATATCATGCTAACAGAACAATTTCTGTGAAAAGTAATATAATTGAACCATAACAATAACTAATTTTTAATTATTTTAACAATAAGCTAAAAGAATTTTTTTCACATTAACACATTAAACTATAATAAAAAAGAACAACAGTACTAGCAAACTATTTTAAACTGCTGCAATGTTCAAGTAAAATTTATTATATACAAAAATCAATAAATAAAATATAAACAGATTTTCTCATTTGCAAAAGAATATCGAATTTCAACGTGTGACGCAAAATGATAAATACATTGCTTGCATGCATTGCATAGATGTTAACAAATTAATCTGCTTTCAATCTTTCTGTAAAATTTATAATAAAACTTCAACTGATAGTCATCAAAAATGCTTCCAATCTTTCCGCATTATAAACTTATTAAGCATTCTAAATGTAAGCTTAAATTTGAAAAAAAATGTTTTAAAGCAAAACTTTAGATAATCACTGTTTTTTTTCAAAAAATGCAAACATACAAATTTATAAAGCGCACTGATGTATTAGTTAAGGTAGTTATAGCAGCAAAGAAAAGTTTTGCTGAAATTCATTTATTTATAAAATATAAAGACAAAATAACAGATCAATTCGCTGATTAATAATAAATTCTTAAAATTATTTACATCTGCATAATATTTACATTTTAGTGTGAGCTTTAAGAAGATCTAAATGAACTCAAATTTGTTGAACTTTTATACAAAATATTTAATGAACAAATTTTAAACGTAATCATAAATAAATAATAAACATAAAATTTTTATGCTAATCGTAAAATGTACAGTTGATTAAGTAATTTAATAATTAATTTTAAAATCTTGTTATTGTATAAATGTAAGGATGAATAAATGAAATTTTCAATTGGCATGACTGAAAATTAACGTGATCAAAGAGACTAAAGTTATTGAATTTTCGTTACGGACAATTAACATATAGATCAAGCAGTATAATGATGATGCTTTGCAACAACTCAGTTTCGCTTAGTTTCCAGCAGAATGAATCACCAAATTTTACCAATTTTAAATATTAAATTGCTAAAAATCAATACTTGTATACATCCATATTCACAAGTGCATACGTGTGTGCAAATAATAAATAAATAAATTTATACAATTTCTAAACTTAATTTGATAAATTATGATTATAATTTTCATTTAAACTTTTCAAGTAATAATAATCTAACAAAATTTGTTTAGGTTTAATATAAAGATAGCAAGTAATAATTTGAGAACTTCTTAATGCTTTATGCAAAAATAAATGTTTATCTTACAGAAAAATTCAGTTGTTCTTTAATAATTAGAGAACTTTGCAATTTGAAAAGATGAAATTTATCGATTCAATAAACAAATACATAAACATAATTAAATTAATAATTAATAAATACCAAATTAAAAAATTTACTTAAACGTATAAAAATAAGCAAAGAAGAAGCTATAATTGAAAGAACTTTTTTAAATAGTTAAATTAATATAAACATTCTATAAATAAGCATAAAGAATGCTATAATCAATCTTGCAAAAGAATAATTTATTTTAATACTGCCATAAAATAAAGTGATTTATGTTTAACTTTATTTTTGAAAGAAATTTTACATTAATTTTTATTATTTACAATTTTCAAATTGATAGATAATTTAGAAAATAACCAGTAAAGAACAAATGCAAAAATAACAAGCGAAAGTATTCAAAGAATATTTATGTATTAAACAAAAAAATAAAAATTTTATGCTTGTATTGGTGCATAATGTTGAGCTGTTGCAACGCAAAACACAATATTGTTGCTGCTGAAATTGCAAGGAGTAGAGAAAAAACAAGAAAAAATCATACTGATGTTGAGGTTTGATGATAAAAAATGTATTATTCCACCGGAATGTAAAAAATTTTAATCATAAATCATAAATTTATCATCATCAGCCTGGCAATGGTGTTTTTTTCTTATTTTTTGTTTTAAAATTGGAGGTGAGCAGCTAGTTGACGAAGTGCAAAGTATGGCAATAGCATCGTTGGAAGAAGATACTTAAAACAGCGCTTAAGAATGCACTGACGTCAGAGCAAGTTTGCTCCTTCAAAGTGAGCGCTATAATCTTTTCAGAAAGTTCAATAGCTGTCAACAATTCACATTTTCAAGCGTGGTTTAAGTTTTGTTTTACGAACCTGCACCTCAACCTGCAGTCAAGCTGAAACCTCCAAAGAAACTGTTGTTGCTTTAAGCATTAAGTCTTGAAAGCAAGCAACTTGTTGCTGCATATGTTAAACAATCAACTCTTTTTTATGAATTTTTAAATTTGGAATATTATAAATATTATTGTAAGAATAAAAAAGGTTAAAATTGGTTTAAAATACATTAATTTTCTTTACTGCAAGAAGCTGAAATGCTGCTTGAAAAAATTAGATAAAATTAACATCTTCTTATTTTCTTACTTCATAATCTTTCACAACTTTATTTCCACCAGTTGATGATAGACCAAAGTATGCTCTAATATTTGGCTTCTTGCTTTTGTATAAGTATACAGCTAGCAGAGTTAACACAGATGTTACTAATAATGCAGAAACCGCTGCCACTGGGATCCAAACTTTATTGTTGCTTTGATACTGTACTGGAATTTTTGCCTAAAATATTACAAAAGTTTACATCTTACATAACAGAAGCTTTACATTTTTATAAACATTAAAAATTCCTCAAAATTTGCACTTTGAACTTTCATAGATGAGAATTTTCGTAGAGTAATTTAATAAAATGAGGATGTACTTGCTATTTTTCATTGAGTAGATGATCTTTTAATATGTTCAAATAATAATTATTATTATTTGCCAAATTTGATCAATAGCTAATATTTTGCACTAATAAATGGGAAAAATTTTAAAGGCTACAGATAAATTTGCACAGCATTTAATTTTTAATCTAAACGAAAGACAACATACAATTCCATTAGTTACTCCAGTTTCGATCACTTGAGCGTCATTGGCAAACAGCATGGTTTTTTTCATCAGTTGATCTGCAAAACTCCAATTAACATTGGTAGTAAAAATTGTTGGAAATTATTTATTACAAGTTTCTGTTGCCACTTGACCTGCGTCCACTGAGGTTGCTGGAATCTCAAACATATTAGATGCCCATGATGGTGCTAGTTCATCAATAGTGTGCACTTCAAAAGATATCTCGTTGTTGTCCACACTAAAATTAAAAATAAAGCTTTAAAAAAGAAACAAGCTCACAAATCAAATTTCAGTACAATAATAAAATACAACGCATAATGTACAATTAAAAACATGTGGCTAAGTGTTCTTTTGAATATAATACACATCATAGTCAAAAGAGAAAAAATCAAACTTATACTAAATATTTCTGGTACATAAATTTATTGTACATGATTAATTTATTAATTAATGCTTGTAAAATTTAGTTTTGAAAAAAGAAAAAAAACAATTCATACTGTAACTTACTTCACATTTGTAAATGTCATGTTGTTTGGAAATGCCACATTTTCATTTAAGTATGCAAGCAGTTTTTCAACATCATCATAATTTGTGAAGCTTAAATTGAAATATGCAAAAGCTATTTGTAAATAACAAAGAAATTTTTTGTCTTACTTTTTATTTATTTTAACGTAGATTCTGTTGTTTTCTTGCCAATTTGCTTTTTCATTTAATTGGTCAGATACATCTGCGGCATCCATTTCCGATTCAGATAAAGGTTTCAGTGTAGCAGTGAGAGATAATGGTAGTCGGGTTTGGATTTTGTGTTCTTTATTACCTGTGCCTTAAATAATAAAATATATTTAATTTATAAAAAAATTAATTGTATTAACTGAAGCTATCCATTTGCATTGCTGCAAGACCTCAACATCCATGAGGCGTTTAACCCGTTCCAATAATAATGCAAAGGACTTATGGACTATAATTTCTTGCAATACTTTTGGTATTTTTACAATAAGCGTTTAATTTAATTTTGGCATTAATTAAAAATGATTCAACACAAATTGAAACAAAAATACCTTGATTTATAATGCCAATTTCTTCTAAATCTTTTTTATCAATTGCAGTTTCTAATTTTTGATTCTGATTGTCGAAGTAAAACGGTAGTTCTAATCTGTCTAAAATAAAGTTTTTCATTATTACAATTACTACAATAATATAACTGGATTATATTAAAATTATTGTATTTTAAAAATTGAACAATCTTCAGTCACTTTCTGTATAATGGATACCCATTTTTAAATAAAATTAAAAAGTGAAACGTCAAAATTTATATAAAATAGAAAAAATTTGAAGAAAGAGTTTTCTAAGTGTATCTCATCAATCAAAAAGCACAATAAGTTTAATTAATATTATAAATTCAGTTTAATATTATAAATTCTATCATTAAATTACGTCATCTTTTTCTAATTAACTTTATACTGCTTTTTGCTTTGTTTTCAGAATATAAATTTGACTGCAAAGCTAAAAAATAAGCTTTGATTAAAATGTCACCTTGGTTCATTTAATGCATAATGGAAAAATTCTGCTGCAGCAAAACACCAGCATGTTTGCATTGCATTAAACTTGAAAAAAATTCTTTTCTGAATTATTTTACTCAAATACCTTTTACATTTCATCTTTTTGCATTTACTATTATCCATGTTCGTCTTGCAATGATTTATTTGCATAACAGTGAATTTTTAAATTGCAGTATGCTATGCAAATTAATCACATGCAAAAAATAACATTTTTATGATAAATAGCAGTTTTCATAAAAATAATAAAACATGAAAAATGGTTAGATCCCAGATTAAAAGTAAAAGGAAAATTTAAAAATATTTAAGAGAAAAGTCTTTGTTTCTCAAAAATTTCAAACTGATCAACTTCACTCATTCTGATTAACTGTACTATTATTTATTAATTCTTTGCATACAATATACATTGCATATTGCGATTATAAAAGATTTTAACTCTTAATTATAAACAAATGTAGAACAACAGAATTACTTTAGTCATCATCATTAATGATATTTTCATTAAGAAAATGAATGGATTCACATCACACTTTACAATTCTTTACAGTTAAATAAATATAAGAATTCAATACATCGTAAAATAGTAAACAAAAAAAAAAGAAAAAAATTAAGCGGGTAGGAATTGTCAGAGGCAGACATTTATGATTTTATTAATATGACTTAATAAAGTAATAATGACAACTAATTTAATAAATGTAGAATTTTTGTAAAATTTATAGAATTTTATTCACAAATTTTAATTTATATTTTTCACAACATATTTTCAGTTCTCCACAAATATATCTATATGGGCAGGTATGTGAATTTATTAAAATACGGAATCAACATATTATGTCATTTAAATTCCGCCTTCTTTAAAAGTATTTAATAAACTGTATAATGATTAAAAATGGACACATTAAACAATAAAAAAATTAATAAATATTGCTTAATTTCTTTCACTTAAGTAGTATGTTTTATTCTTGCACAAAATTAAATTAGTGCTTCAGCATTTAACATTGCAGTTGACAATCACATGCATTAATAAACTGCTGTGCTGTACGGATTGATATTAAATTTCACTAACAATTATTTTTAAATGTAAAAATTGCTTCAAAGAAAAAAGACAACTAGCATATGAACAAAACGGTAACAGCACATATCATCTATTTGCATGTAAATTAAAAATGTCTTTATAAAATAAACAGTGTTTTCAAGTATTTTTATAATAAAAACAATTTAAACTGAACATTATAAAAAACTGCACAAAACTCATCGGTATCATTAAAATTATTCCAGCAAATAAATAAAGTCTCTGATAACATTGATTTTTTAATACATGGATAACACTTGAATAAATGGGTAAAATGAAACCAACTCCATAATTGAATTCGTGCCTTAAAATGAAGTTCGCTACACAGATAATAAACACTGGATTGACTAATTAGTCGAGTTAATACATTAAATTATCCCATTCTAAATTATTTTACGTCAATAAACAAGCAAATTATTGATAGATCTTTTAAATGACATCTTTCAAAAATATTAAAGATGAAATAAATAACAAATCACATCTTCTAGTTAAATTTGGATTTCAATTTGAGTACGTTTTGATGAGTAAAAATGAAAGCAATTTTCATCTTGAAAATCAAAACAATGATTTTATCATTACGGAAGAGATTTTATAATTGTTAGTCAAATTCAGCTTTATAAAACAAAAATTAATTCATTAGTCATATTAATATTTATCCTTTTAAAAACATTAAATTAAATTGCAAAAGTATCCTAAATTTTGTTGAAACAATGAGATAGTTTCATTAATACTTTGAAATAGCACTTTAGGTTATTATTAACGAAGCATTTTAATTTTCTTAAGGGAACACAGATTGTTATCCAATTACAGTGACATGATCAACAGACCACCAACTGTGCTCAATATTTGTTAACGGTTTGTTCAGTTTTAACAGTTTAATAACAATAAAAATATTATTATTAATTTTTTTTCATAAATACATAAATAATATTTTCTCACCTACAGTTCGGTCTTCTTCCACTCTATCTGAAATATCAGCGTTCGATTCGCTCAAATAATTAGCATCCATTATAGAATCAGGTTGGTTGGCTTCAACATTTTTGCTTAAAATCATTTTCTGAATTGAAACCTCATTATGTGGATCTTGGTGCAGTGTTTCAGAAACAAGGGGAATAAGAAATGGAAAGTTTTCCATATTGTTAAATCTTGTTTCCATTGTTTCCACTTCATCGTCATTCATCAATTCCTTGGCGTTGCTTAGATATTCATCCAATCTCTAAAATTTACAATCTTAAGTTCAGTTACAAAATGGAGCAGATGAACAGAATAATGAATGCAAAAGTATGCTGAAAACAGTGAATAAAATTAAAATGAAAACTGATAGTTTGAAAGAAAACGCCTACGATGTGCCTGCCTGTTACAGATATTTCCCGACGGTGCGTAAAACGGCGTAGAAAATTATATACGAATTCTAAGCACAGGCATTGATTTCGATACAGATAACTTGTTACTCTCGTTAAAAGTGCGCATTGACGAGTAAACTTAGCAGATGGAAGATCAATATGTGTTTCACTCACATGTGCATATACACAATATCTGTATCCAGAAAATTAAATAAATCTTTTATTAATTTGTTCAGTAGAATGTTTGTAGTTAAAAGCTACACATGCAATGTATTATGCATTTTTTAATTGAATTATTTCTTCAAATTACACAAAATTTAAATTATAATTTTATTATGATAAAATAATATTTGTATAAAACTTCACATTTCTATACAAACATATAGATATACTGATTTGGAAATTTTACAATAAATAATTACCATATTGTACATAATGCAAATTTATTTAAAAAAAATAATCATTATTACATTTCCAAATTAATAATGCAACATCATATGCTAATTCATACCAACCTGCAAAACTTCCATTTTGGATTCTACGTTGCCAGCATTGCAAAAACTAGGATTGTACGCTATTTGATATCGGCTGACAAAAATCACGTATGAAAATAAACATTGAACAAAAGGACTGGCCATGGGGTAGCCGTTAAGAGTAAACTTTTTCAGCTGCAAAATTAGCAATTCTTTTTCTATTGGTTTCAGATTGACGTACGTTAGTGATGTCTCTCTTGGAGATAAACATTGTCCAACTATTCCATCTGAAAATCAAGAAAAAGTAATACAATTATAATTAGTAGATGTAAAATTTACGATGTCATTTCTTTTAACAGTGGAGTGTTTTATTTTAACAATTATTCACTTTTCCCGAAGGAAAAATTTCAAGAAACTGATTCAATAAAGGAAATGTGATATCTATCTGTATAATGAATAATAAATTTTCATTTCTTCTTCACAGCCTTCTTAAAGAAAAAGAACACATTAATAACATTCGATTTTAAATTTTCACTTCATCTATTGATGAAAATAAAATAATGTAATGCTACTTTTTTCAATATCAAATGCATTTTTATTTGCATGCAACTTGCTTTTGAATATGCAGCTTTTTTACTACCCCCAAAATTCATATTATTTACTTAATTTTTTATTCATCTTACCTTGTATTTAAAAGAATAATTATTAATGAATTAAATATTTTTACAATTCATTTTATATTTCCTTTGGACACTAGAGAATTATGCATTATTCAATGTCGTTTTCTCTAATGATTCTCCAATATTTCTGCATGAATAAAGGTTGTTTACGTTCAGAAATAAAGCAACAGATTATTAAGCATATTAAAATGATAAGAAGTTGACGATATAAATTTCTTTTCTTTATAACGTCACGCGACATTTCATATTATGCAACAATAAAAGTAAGTAGCTAATCAGTGATCAGAAAATTTTTAATATTACATATTCATTTGAACAAATAAAAGTGGTAATTTTGCATTAAGTATACTAATTTGATCATCTTCAAATTAATAAATACAAATTCTAATAATAAAATATTTTCAAACAAAATACTTGAAGATTATGCTTTAAAAATTTTTTTTTGTAAATCTCAAAACAATACTGTAACTGACAAAGTTTTAATTATTGAAATGAAAAAGAATCATTTTAAATAAAATTGAAAATTATGATTATTTGCTTTATTGATGAACAAATTTCTTTTCAGCTTAATTAACAATAAAAAATTAAAAAGAAATTTTTTTCTAATAATTAAAGTGCATATGTATGTAAATATGTTATTATTGTTGCATAATGGTAATTAAAAAAAAATTATCAACAGCATACTGAATTTGAAAGTCATTTTCATTTTTTATAAATCATAATTCAGATAAAATCATATTACATTGAATTGCTTTTAAAAATTTCTCTATTTTACACTAAAATATTGTGATATTTGTTATCGATCAAATGGATACATAGTAATAATTTCAGTTAACATTGTCTGTCACGCAGCAGCAGCAATTGGACAACATAGAGGTGGATTAATTTAAAATCATATCTAATTTGAAAAAGAAAAAGCAAACGTTATTTGTTTATATACAAGCTCATATGCTTGGACACATTTTAGCTCATTTTAGCTTAACTTGAAAGAATGTCTTTGATTATTTTCATCAAGCTGAGATTATCGACTAACTTGTGGCAAATTTGAAAAATGAACTACCTCCAAAAATAGTAAATCTGAACAGAATTATAAAAATAAAAATATCCATTTATTATTTATTATTAGTCTAAATAGAAAAAAAGGGGGAAGTTTTAAACTTTAGTACTTAAAAATAATCTCAGTGAACATGAATAAAAAATTGCATAAAGCAAAGCACAATTGAAGATGGCATTTTGCAGTATCATTTGCTTTGACGTCAACATGTCAAAAAGAAATGTTGCTAAATAGGAAACTTACCATCAGCACAGAGCTCACCATCTTCACATATTGATTCGTCAACCAAGCAGCCTATGAAAAACATCATTAGATCTTGTTAAGTGGAAAAAAAGTTTTACGCAAAATGGAAAGCTGAATAACTACATAAAATTCTCTTACGTAATAACAGTGCGCTTAGATAAAGAAATTAAATGCTCTTCAAACTAGACAAAATGCAATTAATATATTATTATCATTTCTGTAAAACTGACATATATGTAATTTCATTTTTAACATATTACTTTCTAAATTTGTACTGCAAAAATAACAAGTACAGCAAAATTTGCCAGAGCAAAAATATATGACTTTACAGTTGTGTGCTTAGTTTGAAATTGATCAATTTTTTGTCATGATAAAAATGAATTCAAAAAAATATTTTTTAAATCACAATAAAAAACGCTCCCCAACGGCAGTGTTCAGCTTAAAATACTTTCACCATAGCTATCAATTTACAATTTATTAATTTGTTTGTTAACATATTGGCAGATCATGCAAAAAGATAAAAACCTTTCAGTATTGAAATCTAGTCATCATGCAATAGAAAGAAAACACCACTGATTATTAATTTAATAAATGAATTACATCTAAGCTTGTAAAACTTGAAAATGACACTCTTTTTTTTTATTTATTATAATTATTTTTATTATATGAACATTAAATTTTTTTGGTATTAATTTCTGATCTGATAGAATTGTTAAACTTTTTACAACAACTTCAAACAAATGTTCATGTCATGATGCAGTTGAAATTTTCATTTTATTGAAAAAATTCAAAAATGATAGCCATGTATACAAAATAACCATTTATTAATTTTCATCTTATTAATTTATTTATTCAGCCTCATAGCACTTTGAATGATCTCTTCTCAAAATTTACCAGCAATAAAATTTTATAATTTAATAAACTGTAGTTCAATTGCTTAATTTTATTATAAAATAAACTATTATTTCAAAAAAAAGTATGCTAAATTTGAATTATCCATCTAATTATAATATATGTGAGCTTGAAATTTCTGGGTTTACTAATGTGTATAAATTATATTAAATATTATTGAACTTCTGATCATAGCTTTCCATAACAAAAGTAACTATACAGTTGCAATGATTTGTTAATGTAAAATGTTAAAAATAATTTTTCATCTTACGTTGCAAAATAATTACTTACAAACATTCATTCATTTTATTCATAATTTCTTGGTTACAAAAATATTTTTTTTTCAAATATAAGTTTTGTATAATTCATTCACTTTGAAGTAAACTTGTGCTAAAGAAAAAAATCTTTAGACAGATTTAGCATAATTGTTTTCGACATCAGATTCCATTAAACACTGCAAAATTTCAAATCTTTCTCTTCATTAGATTTCACAGATCTTTTTCTTTTGTAATAATAAACTTTGCTGTGATTATAAGTCATAAATAATTTTCTTTCATTCTAACTTTTTTCAATTCAAATAAATACAAAAATAATTTTTACGATAGAATAGAATTATTAAATTGAATTGAAAATATATTGAACAATCAAATTAAACAAACGCAATAGATGAAAATATTAATATATAAATTAGATAAAGTTTTGAAAAATAAATTCTATTACCTGTTCATGTGTAAAAGTGGATATGATAATGAATGAAACATAAATTTAAATATAAAATAAATGAAAATTAAAGAAAATTTTTGTGAAAATGATTTAACAACTAACTGTAGCGCCGCTGGCAGAAAAAAGTGTAGCAAACTGATAAATAGCAACTTGTTTACGCAGTATCGCGGGACGCGTAATTGAAGTCAAAGTAAGCAAATGCCGGATACACCCCCGCATAAGCTACAAACTCCCCCTCTTCAATCTCTCTCCCTCTCTTTCTCTACAACTTTAACAGACGTGCATTTTACGATTGTTGCGGTCGACCAACAGCAGCATTAACTACAAAATCAATAGCCGCTTGTACTTTTATTGACAACATGGAAACCATGTGCACTTTTCATAAAGTGGAAAATACAAGCGAAGCAATTCATGCTTCATCAATAAACAAATAAATAAATAAATAAATAAATAAAGTTGTATATTGTCCAGAATAAATAAAAACTTATTAATAAAATTATCTAAAATCTTAAATATCTTATATGGATATATGTAATTAACTTTCTTTTGTTCTTTGTCTTTGTAACTGTAACTATCTCATCTATCGACTGAAAATTTTAAACATTTCCATTCTGTTGTAAAATATTCTAATCAAACCTTCAAGATGAAACAACATCAAAATGAAAATTATAAATTTCAAACTTACCGAATAAATTATTACTCAAAACCACACCAAACAGCAGAAGAAAAATTGTACAAGTCAGCCGCATGGAGCTTTTGTACAGCTTCATGCAGATAAAAGCCTGGACGTCCGCCTGAACCCCTACATCTACTATTGGAGGAATAAATGTGGCCTAAAGTGAAAAAAAGTGAAATAAAGAAAGGTCAAATAATTTTTGTACAAGTGTAATAAATTGAATAAATCTTGATTTATTAAAATTCAAATTCAAAATGTTGACTGTTTCAGATAAGAGTACAAATTATATAGTAGTGGTCAACTATGCTGTCGGTTAGGCGCAGTTTGAAATCAGAAGAGTTGCTCGGATAAAGCAAATCAAGAAGCGCGTCAAGACACATTTGTTGTTCATTAAAGTCTCACTACAGCATTTATGGCAGTGGTAGAAATGGAAGTCAATAAAAGGTGCTTACTGTATGCTCAAGATACGCAGGCTGAAAATCGGAGGTAATTAAAAGCTTTCAACAACATCCTAATTGTCAAAAATAATTATTCATCAACCAACAGAATGAATATTAGTAAAAAATGTTGAAAAGAAATTTTATTTTTAAGTTGCCTCAAAATCACTATTATATACTTTTAAAATAAATTTACACCAGAATTAAAAAGGATGAGAGTGAAGAAAGTTTTTTTATAATATAGAGAAACTTTATTTCACTTTATTCAAATATCTTTATTTTAAGCAACTGTAATGTGTATTTTGAAAGCAAAAAAATATACTGCTCTTCTTACAGCTAATTTTGTTTGTTTTTCTCAACGCATCACATTTATTATTGATTTTTGTTTGAAATTTCATTTCTTTTAAGCATATATTAACACTAAATACAGCAATCATTAATAATCTGTTGATAAAAGACTTGCGGTGATAAATGAAAATCTTCAATATATACTATTATTAATGATTGAATGTTTATAATCTTTATCATTATACATTATTGTTTTAGAATTTTATTATAATTTTAAAGGAATAATTTACAATGCAATGAATACAAGAAGTATTTGTATTATTTTGAAGGAAAGCACTAGTGCAATTTTTTAATTTTAAATTTTTAATAAACAATGAATACATTTTTGTGAGAAAACAATTTGTGATAACAATATTGCAGTTTAACATTACTTTTTCGCAGCTTTTCTTTGCTAGATTGCATGTTTCGGAAAATTCAATTTATTTATTGATAATAGCAGGATGACAAACAAATACAGTTGGTAATAATGTAATTTGTTTTCAGAAAAGAACATTACTTTTTTTATCCTTATACAAATTAGAAATTCAATTACAAAAACTGATATTAAGGAATGGAAATTTCAATTATAACAAAATATTCGCTAGCTATTATTTAATTATGATTAATTAAAAAACTGCTTTTTGTCAACTCTCAGCTTTGTAATTATTTGCATTACAACTCTTTGTATCTATCTTTTACTATTTGTTATTTTTAATCTACAGATATACTCAAAATCTGATTAAAAATTCAATTATTACTCAATTTTAATTATTGTTTTCTTCAATCAATACATTGCAATATAAAATTTTTTTTCTCAAATTATCATTACATTTCATTCTCGATAACATTCCAGTTGTTGTTATTAATGAAAGAAAGAAATAATTTCATCACTGTTTTTCTGCATAGTAATTTATTATGAGGAACAATACAATTATAGAAAAACAATGCAAACTGCTTTTCAAAATTAGCAATGTTAACAACAGCTTAAATTAATTGAAGCAATTCTGTTGTGCTAACCTTTGAAACTTACTGGATAATGAAAAAAAGAAATGTTGTTCTATTTATTGTTTTGGTCGACTTCAAGTAATATTCAACAAAATCAAAAAACAATATCCATTAAAATATATTCAATTTTTATTTACTCATATCAATGCTTAAAACAGTTCATTATTGAAAGTTAAATGTAGATTTCAATATTCGGGAATTTCCGCGGTCGATATAAAACAAACAATAATGAAATTACACAAAAAAGTGACTGCGAGCCAATAATTTTATCTAGGATAAATTAAAAATAAGGTCATCAATTTGATGAGCAAAAATATAACTGGGTAAAATAAGCATCAGTAAATAAGCAAAACATCAAAAAGTTTAACATCACTGATCAGCGTTGCTCTTGCTGCAAACCGGATGTAGATGCAGCACAACTCTCAGCATTCTGCTCAGCTGGCAACGATCGCAAACGTTTCTTTTTATAAACTTGGATTTCACCAGACACTGCTGCAATTTGACTTTTCGTTGCTAAATCATCATCATCATCAGCATCAGCATCAGCATTACCATGATAAATATAATCATCATTGTGAAACATTTATGAAAGAAATATTTACCTTTATCCATTGGAGCAATTCGCAGTGCAGTGAAAAGATCAAACTATAAAATAATGTTGCGATCAATTTGAAATTTGAACTTTCAATCTGAATTTGCTGAACATAATTTTCAAAATTTCTTCTATTGCATCAGAAATAATTAACTCATCAGAATATTTAATATTTCAACAAACTGAGTACATTAATATTAATATTATTATTATTTTAAAGTGATGCGACTAACCAAACTTCTTTCGTGATACAGTTTTCCATGATAAGCCTGCCCTCGGCGATAATAAGCCTTGTAATTCGACGGGTCTAATTCAAGTGCCTGAAAATTATGCATATATACAACAAAATAACAATTATAAATAATACAACTTTACTTCATTGCAATCTTCTAATGCACCAGAGAAATCTTTCAATCGAATCTTACAAAATGCGCTAAATAAATAATTTGCATTATTTTATTTAAAAAAAGTTATTTACTTCTAAATCATTATACATAAAAAAACAACGCAAACATATACCTATGCAAAATACAAGAAACAACCAGTGATACCATTTTCGATTCTAGCTCACCATTTGGTCGATTATAAATGCAAGCATAATTTATATAACGAACTGCTTTACTGAATCGAGCTATAGCCATTTGATAACGCTCTTGTCGAAACAAAAGATTTCCAGAAGACTTGATGGCATAAACAACGTTCATCAACTTTGTGGGCTATAAAATTCAAATCAAACAGTAAAATGCGCACACAATTAAATAAATTTCACTAACATCAGCAAAGTTAATAGCTGCTTCACTTGGTGAATCAGGAAAAATGTCAAGCAAAGCATCAGGCGTCTTCACTTTGAAAGGAAATCCACTAGGTACAACCCCCGTTTCAGAAATGTTAACATTCTAAACAAAAATTAAAATAAAACACGACTAATAAAAATCAAACAGAGATGTATACTTTAATTGGGGATCCTGATGAATTAGTATCCAAGGTGGCCAAATGCATGATCAAATCACCACCTTTAAAGATTCGACCAACCAATATACCTTTGAATTCATAAGCAGCCCAATGAGAAGTGAACACCACCATTTGGGGAAGAGCATTCGGATTAGTGATGTTCTCAGAAAGTCCAACAAAACAAGCTTGTTCCTATTAGAATTCAAAAATCACAACATAGTGAATCTTAATTCAAAATATATGCATTTAAAAAATTACTTATTTTAAAAGCAAACAAACAATATTCGTTACTCGACAAAGTTTTATAGATATGTAACAAGTGAATTTATCAGCTATTATGGTAGCGCAAATTTAAAATAAAACCAACAACAACATTACCAGCAACACATCTTTTTAAAACAAAAATATATTTAGCAACATAAAATTCAGCCAATTAATAATAAATATTACAAAATTTTTTCATTAATAATAATTAAAAACAATTTAAAATTTGTTGATCTTGAATAACAATTGCTTCCAATTTATTGCTGTAAAATTCACACTTAATTACTGATAAATAATTCCATTATAATGTTTAAATTGACCAAATTCCAATAATTAATATATTACTAATAATTAAACAAAAATAAAACATACTTTAGCTGCTAAATCTAGATCTTTCATAAAAGAATGGATTGAAGGAGGAATCAAATGAATAAAAGGATTCCCTTGTTGTGAAAGAATAAGAAATGCTTCATTTATGCTTGGAGACCAGGCAAATTCCACGCTTTGCAAGCGACAAACTACACAAATCAAAACAGTTTATTCATTCTTTGCGGTGACCGATATATTATGCTACCTTTAAGAACGCCACCGACGTAGGGCATTGAAGCAGGATTGTTATGAAAAAATTTAAACATCTGAACCAACAAATTCTCACACGTCGGCACAAACGGTTCAATGAAAAAAGTCCCGACTAAATAAAAAAAACACTTAAACAAAAAATACTAAATAACTTACTCCATTACTTACAATGTTCTGTTCCGATTTCAATAGTAACATAAAGCAAGTCAACTTGAGAGGTGTTCATCGTGTTTCAGCGGCTGGAAAAATTAAAACCTTTTATCTAAAGTTTGCAACAGTTCATTAATGCTTCATTTGTACTGAATCATCGTTTTTCAAAATTCAATCAAAACGCAATACTCTTAACAATTGTGTATGCAAACAAAAAATCACACTGATAATAGCAGTTAATCAATAAATAACAGCAGTCGTAAAGAAGTGTAAATATTTTGCTTCAATGTAAAAATGTAAAGTAAGCATGCTTAACTTGGTAAAAAATAATTATCTTACTTTCAGTTGCAGTAAATGACTAAGACAAAACAAAGTCGAAAGAATACATAACAAGCATATGCTTCAAGCAAATTAAAAAACATAAAGTTAGGCTAACAAATTCAAATAAACCCTGAAATGTGCTCCAGCTGACTTGAAAACGTAAAATAAATGAAGACTTTTGTGACATCAAATAAAAAATTTATTTGTATAATTTATGGAAATTTTAAATATGGAAACAAAAGAACAAAGTTACTCATCAAAATTATAGCAACTGTCCATTAACATAAACAAAGAAGTACAACAATAAAAAGTACCATCTGTTTTACGGTCTACAGTATGAATTTTGGTAAAAAAGAATTAAACTTAATTTCAATAAACATTACATGCAATTTAGAGTTTTAGACTGTTCTGCATTTAAAATTATATTTAAATCATAATAAAATATAATAAAGAGATAAATATTTAATACAGTTAATTTATATTTTTGAAACAACATGTAGGCCATCCTACAACTGTAGATTTTAAGTTTATTATTAATTTAGTTGAATTATAAAATTAAAAAGGAATTTATTTTATATTTAATTAATTACAGCAAGAGATGCAACTTTCTACAGCACACTTTTTAAATAATAAATTATTTGTATTTATTTTATTACAGCTATGATACTGCAGCATAATCTTTTTGTTGCTAGATTTACTATGTTTTGCTTGTACAGTGCTATTATAATTCAAATCAAATATTAATATTTTATGAATATAAATTTAAATAAACATAAATATCAATTTTTATGATTTAAATAGTTATTATTAAACGTGTAAAATACACTTTTACAATTACTGTAATGTTTAATCTTAATTTCATTTAAGTTGATAGTCTTTACTGTAGCAGTTTTGATGTTTGTCTGTTGGCAATAGAAGTTGTATCGGTTTCAAAATGGTAGGAAAAGTTATGTTTAAGTGTTTTTCTAATTAAGTAATATTTAGGGTGAAAGAAAGGGTACAAATAAATACTACCCGCCAGATTACGACCCTCGAAAAGGTGGCCTGAACAAATGGCAGGGCGTGCACGCCCTTCGAGAGCGTGCAAGGAAACTTCACATGGGCATTTTAATTATCCGATTTGAAATGCCGTTCAACGTTTGGTGTGAAGGATGTGAAAATCACATAGGAATGGGTGTCCGGTATAATGCTGAAAAAACGAAAGTTGGTAATTTTTATAGCACACCAATATTTCAATTTCGGATGAAATGCCACCTTTGCGATAATTATTTTGAAATTCGGACTGATCCAAAGGTAATTTAGCATTGATTTTTGTAATTCATGCAAATGATATTTTTTTCTTTACAGAATTTTGATTATGAGATCATCAGTGGTCTTCGACGACAGGAGAAGCGGTGGGATATGTCTCAGAATGATCAAGTGGTTCCTGTTGGTAAAATAGCAACGCACAGTGGCAGCTTTCATTTCTGAATTAAATTTATTTAAGATAGAGAAACTAGCAACAAATTGTCAACAGATGCCATGTACAAATTGGAACACAGTGAATTAGATCATGCAAAGTTGAAATCTGCTTTGCCTCAGTTAGATCAATTGGAAACTTTTCAGAAACGGTGGAAAGATGATTTTGCATTAAATCAAGAGTTAAGAAATGTTTTCAGGGTAATATATAAGTTTATTTTGGGGTGAATTTTTGTGCAGTATTTTATAATTGTTTTTTTTCTATTCTAGACAAGAAAAAAAGAAATTAATAATGAGAAGGCAGTTGATGATGCATTGTTGAAGAAAAGTTCTTTGGACATTGAGCTTCTCAAAGAAACAGAATCTGATAGAAAGCTCGCTTCAATGATAACATCTTACAGAACCGTCAGCAGTATGTACATGTTATATGCTTAGAAAAGATACTAGTATTATGAGAATAGATGATATTTTGTGAATATTTGAGGTGTAATTAAATAATATGAATATATATTTTTAGCTGGTAGAGAGAAACATGTGGCCAAATTGTTAGAGATTGAGCAGAGAGATATTTTTGATAAAGAAAAAGCATCTAACAGCAGCGACTTGTCTTTGATCGTTGGTAAATTTGATAAGCCACAACAAATTCAAAAACTGGAGCAGTGTGTTATGGTGTCTCGCAATAAAGAAAAGATATCAAAGTTGGACCAACAATTAGACAAATGTGTTCAAGCGATTAAAGGTGCAGTGCGGTGCAGGGGAATTGTTGATGCCAGTATTAGAAAGAATGAAGATATTGTCGCAGGAAATAGGTTGCCGGTGTCTGATGAACGGTCTCTGTTTTGTTCAGAATTATGTGAAAAAAGTTCCAATAATGATGAGCATGTGGAGCATGATGAGCAAGCTGATAAATCAGCAAGAAGTATAGCTTTGCTATCTACAGTGGGTGAAAGCAATAATCTGTCAAGTGGGTTGGATTTGCTACAAAATTATGCTACAGCATCTAGTGAAAGCAGCAGTGAATGATAAGAAAAATGGTTGAAAACCGGTAAATTGATTGCAAACTGATATTGCTCAACAGTTTATTTGATCTCTGCTCTGCCACTCATAGATGTTGATGTATTGTTCTTTTTTTTAATTAAAAATGGTTCAGTTTTTTAATTTGTTTAAGCGTTGTTTTCAAGGTTGCACAGAAATGACAGTAAGCAATAAAATAAAAACTGTCTAAGTACAGTTTGATGTGGCTTGATCTGTATGGCTTCGATGTAACTATATATTGATTTCATATTCATGTTGAGTAACAATTTGTTCAAAAAAGATTCCACTATTAATAATTAGTTACAGACGACAATACGGGTGATAATTTTGAAAAGTTTTAGATCAATGCAAAAACTAGAAGTAAAATATTTATTAAAATAAAAGTATAATACAGATGGAGAAGAGTGGAATTTAATATTATTTTTCACGACTGGCCATGTTTCGCATCAAAGTACCCAATAATTTCTCGAAACGTTTCAGATCTTGAAAAGCATCGGTGGAATATTGAGCGCAAACACGATCGTTGGTTGCTTTAAATTCCAAACGAGTGCACTGATGCGAGTATTTGGTAATGAAACGAAATTTGTCGGGATCTTCTTCGTATAGTTTTTCAATTACTTTTACAAATTCTTCCCATGTCTTCAGATACATAACTGAAAAATGTTCATCAAAAACAATAATGTCATTGATTTCAAAATATACATATACATATATATATTTGCAATATGTGTGATGGTAGTATATAACCATAAGTGCTTAAAAGTTATGTTTCCAAAAAAAGAAAATATTTATTTATTATACATTGTCAACAGTCAACGAATCAATATTTCATCTATTATTAACAATAAATGAACCGCCAAAAATTTTCCAAGGAAAAAAAAGAAACAAACGTAAAAGCAGTCGTTGAAATGACAACAGCTTAAGTTACATGCAAATTGGTGTCGATGAGATCGTCAGTCAGCTCATCAATTTCTCGAATTACGATAAACTATAAAATAAATAAATTATAAATAGAAAACATGAGCATAATAAAAGCACAACAAAAACAGTATTCACTTACATTGTTCGCCTTCACCAATTCCCTGACAAAACGAACACTGCCTGCGTATAACATCTGCACTTCTGGAATACATCCTTGAAATGAATATATTTTTGTATTTTTAAATATTATAATGGACCCACAAAGACAGAGAGATCCACAATTATAATTTCATCTTTACCAGAAGGACTGACAAAAATCAATACAAATGGAAATGAAACTCGCCCATCTGAATGCTGCGTGCGACGACAAAGTAAAACAAATCTAGGCTCATCTTCCAATAAAGCTTCGTTGATATTTTCAATTGAACAATTCTAAACAATAACCAAAATGATAAAAATTACAAAACTGACCTCAATCATATCATAATTCACCTCTATCAATTCTTCACAAATCAATTCATGGCTGCAATGATCAATTTTCACTATTTAAACGGAATATTAAAAAACAAAGTAAATTTCATAAAAAAAATAAATGCAACTCACAAATTAATGCTGCAGAGGTGACATTTTTTCGCATTCGAAATTCTTTCAGTTGATTAAGAACTGCTTCAGTGGGAGTGCAAATTCCCAACGATGATTCGACAACTACCGAAGATGAATTCATACTTTTTGCCATTTAATGCAATCAATTCTAATAACACAGATGCCATACTGGCATATGAATCTCACAAACGATGTATTATTGCAAAAAAATACAAGTAACAAAAATATTTTCAAAGTAATCATTAACATAGATTGAAAAAAAAACAATTGAGCTATGAGTTTAAAGATGGTTTAATTGCTAGAATAAAATGAAAAACTAGCGCTCAAAATGAAAAAACAGGCGATAAACTGTAGACATACATTTTGCTACGTGTTGCAGATATTTCCGACCCACCAAAAGATATCAGTTCACCCTCAGCTTTGATAGTTAAAAAAAATTCTGTGAACAATGGTAGAGTGGTTCGGCTTTCGACCATTTCATACCGTACTGAAAAATCTTTAAACAAATCACACAAATTCATCACTATTATACTACGGCTCTTTTTCAAGTTCAACTTCAATTCACCGAAAATATCTCTGTTCATTACAATTCCTATGATAGATCTGAAAAAATAAGTCAAGAAAAATAAAATAAAAATGCTGAATAAATTATAAATCATACTTTAAAGTAAAATTAGTCAACCGATCCTTGGAAAAGTGCATCCAATCCAAACTGCCTGAGGCTATGGATAAGCAAAGTGTAAAAAGTTCTATCATTATATTAAAAAATAAAAGACAGGAAAACTTATCGACTTACCTCTGCTTAAAGGATTCATAAAACGGTCAAAAGTTTCGGGATTTCTTTTAAACATATTACTGCCAAAACAATTAATCAGATAAACTTTATCTCCAACTGCACAACAAAAATGCTGTGGATAAAACGGTTGATAGATTTCACAATTGTTGCAAGTTACAATTTTCCATTCCCATTCCTCACCTAACATTAACAGCCAAACATCATTCAAAATACAACCCGATGAATTACGCCCTCCAATAATCAACAAATGCTTATCATCAACAACAACCTGTGAATGCAAAAAACGAGCTTCAGGTGATTGTCCCTTAATAAAAGGTGTAAACCATTTTTCTTGTTTGATATCAAAAGCATAAACACTACCATCACATACAGCAGCTGAATTTATGCCGCCAAAAATAATCATCAAATCACCAACAACAGAAGCAGAGTGGCATGCAAGCTTTGGTGCAGATTTATCACGCTTTACAGAACATGTATTTTGCTTGACGTTGTAAATGCTGAGCTCATTTGAAAGTGATACGTAAGAATCTCCGTAAGGATTTCGACAGCAGTCAGCTTTGCATCCGCCAAACTGAATCAAAAAATGCTTATACGCTACAACTGTACTTCCAATTGTTGGCAAAGTCAATTCTCCAACAAATAAAACATGCTTCCATTGACGTGAACTCAAATCAAATTTCCAAATATCGTTGTACAATGTCTGGTCTTTTGTAAAACCACCAATAATATAAACACTTCCTAATAAAAAAGATTAAAATAAATTTATGCAAAATTCCAAATTAAAATTAAAACGTAAATCTTACATTATTCAAAAAGTTTAAACATATTATCTCCCAATTCAAATTTCAAAAACAACTCATTTCACATGGTAATCTTTGATACCAATCTGCAACTATATATTTTGATAAATATTATTATTTTCCAGTCACAGGTATAATAAATGTCTGAAAAGGCAACTTTATTTATTCCATCAAAAATAAAAAATTCATTCTTTAAATTAACTGAAATTCAAACTTATGATTTGATTAAGATTTTCCAAATTAATCTGATAAACAATATAAAAAACTATAATTCATTAAATCCCTATATTTCACAACAGAGCTTATAAAAGTGAACAATGACTCAGAATTAATACATTGCTATCAACAATTTAAAATTAATCATAAAGTTGCAAAAATCTTAACGCTCGCTAAAAATATACAGTTAGAAAACTGCTATTGAAAACAAAAGTACAATATAAAAACATTCGGAGAACTAATATTAAAAAAACTATAATCCTATTTTTATAAAGTAAAAATTTCAATATTAAAAAAATAATTTTTGAATTTATCAAACTATAAAATAAAACAACTACAGAAATCCACATTTAATTGAACTTGAACGTCATAAACCGCAACAGAAATAAAATAAAGCGATGATTGATGTCGTAAAAAGTATCAGTTTCAGAAAGCAATACATTTTCTTAACAAAAAACTTTTTCCTCTAAAACTGAATGTTTACTTCTGCTTGTAATAGCATATATGAAGCCATTCTAATCATCTCAAAATACGTTTCTAATTATGAAATTAAACTTCATTCGACTTTATCATCAGATAATACAGTACAAATAAACAATTTAATTTTCAAAAGAATGATGCAACAGTATCTGCCAAAAGATGCATCAAATAAAATTTTGAATAGACTTATACAAATAACATAAATATAAAGAAAGAAAGCAATAAATTGCAAACACTAGCATCACTAAGGCACAAAGCTTATTGTGAATATCCCTTCAAATTGAAATTTAATAATAAACTGACGAAAAACCATACTCAGGCCACTATATTAAATAGAAAATGGAAAACAACAGCGACATCCCTTTTTAATATTCACTCACAGAAAAAAAATCAAAAATGTGAAAAAATAAAATGATTTCACCTTTACTGGAATCATTCATATATGTTAAATTATTCTACAATTTTGCAAAACCAAATATAAAAATTAAATTTGGCATAACATCCTGAAATAATTTTACTCAAAAATTATACACAAATTTTGATTAGAAATGTTCAATTTATTAAAAGCACATTAGATATCAATTTCTAATAATGAAAAATCATTAGTCTTCCATTACAGAATTATTCATCATATTTAAAAATAAAATCAAATGATTCATAATGAAACTCATAAATAAAGTTTTAGCTACCTTGAAGATAGCACGCGGTACGATACTGTCTGAATGATAAAGCTGCAAATTTTCCGTCGTCCATCCAAATTCTACTCCATTGAAGGTTGATGCCTCTTCTTAAATAATGTTCTCGGATTTTGAATATATGATCTGACAGCACTTTCCATCTTCTGCATACACAAGAGCAAGTTTTTAACCCTTCATATTGATCAACATAAGAAAATATCTTTTTCAAAATATCCTCTGGCATATCAGCAATGATAGTATTTGATGAAGCATCCATATTTACAATAGGTGACAGTCGTCAATACAGAACAATCAAAATATACAGTAACTGCATGCTAAATTAAACCTTGATTGTTTTTAACATACTGTATAGCGTCTTTATAATAACAGAATAAATAAAAAACACAACTAAAACTGTAGAACGCTTTAAAATTATAGTAACTGAGCAATCTTCTTGATAAAGAATGCTTAAAATTTTCAAGTAATTAATCTTTGTGTTGAAGATCAATTTCTGTTTACATAATTGGTCAGATAGATTGACGAATATTTTGCAATCTGTGTGATATGTACACTAGAATTTTTATTAACACTAATCAAGTTTGAATACAGACAGACAAAAACGAATCGTAAAATACAAACAGGTAACTTATTGCTTTAAGTACCATGAACTTACGCTTTACAATTCTCTAAGTTAATCTAAAAGACCTCCTTAATGAACGTTTTTAATTTTTTCAGTAAAGTTATTTACTTTCTTTACACAGGTTTGAATTCAATTTGCATATAATATTTTAATGTTGGCTATTCTACGTCATTTGGAGTAGTAAATTTAAATCACCATTATTTAAAATAAGCTTTTCAGAACAATAATAGCTGGCATAAAAATGAGCAGTTGCAAAATTGGTGGTTATCGTGTTGTCGTGAAAAATGCGCAGTTGTCGTGATTTTTTTTTGCTTCGTTTAAATGCAAAATTGAAAAAATAAAATATGTAATAATATAGTCAATATTTTGAAATCATTAATTTTGAAAATTTTCTTCTCAAGCAGGTGCGTAATTATATACAAAGTTTTTAGTGGCTGAGGTCAATTATTAAATGTAAATGAAGAAATTTAATAATTATGCTAAATTGGAAATAAATTATGCAATCTCATCATCAGACATTTTCATCACTGCTTGTCTGCTTTTAACAATAAAAGCTATTTGTCATTCATAAATTTTATGGTACATTTATATCAAAGTACCTTTGTTAACAAAAGTCTGAACAGCAAATGAATTTTATTTAAATTTTCACAAACAATTATCAATCATTTTGTATTTTCAAAAATACAGTGGAAGAGAAATTAGATTTTCTCTATGTTCTTTATTTTAATGAACTGCGACGAAAGCTATAAAAAAGTGAACATTTTAAATTGAACTTTTTACCATGAATTGCATGAGATGAGGATGCGAAAAGTTTTGCTTTTTGTTCAGAAAAGCTTCTTATTAAGTTTTATTTTTTTGTAAAGTTAAAAATTTTTTAACTTTTAACTGTTGAAAAATGAATATCAATTATTTTATCTTTATACCTGTAAATTTTTTCGCTGTTTCAACAAATTTGAATAATCGGCACAACCTTTTGGTACAGATCCGCGGTGCCAGTCACATAGAAAATTAAAAAGTCCATTTTGAAAGGTTTGCAATTGTGCTGTGCTAACATCGTTGATCAATATCCAAGGAACAAAATAATGCGGATGTGGTTTGACATTTTCAGTAATTTCAGCCATTTGAAGCTGAATCAAATCACCTTCTATGCTGTATGCACATTTGTATATTGCTATTGACAACGTTTGGTTTAGTTTCTTCTTTTTGCTGCAAAGTAAAAATGCCGTATCAGGATCCATTTTCAATTTGGCCGCTTCTTCTAAACAAACGATCAACGGAAACCATTTTTCCACGTAAACCAACTTGCTTATAGCACAACCGTGAA
This sequence comes from Trichinella pseudospiralis, assembly GCA_001447645.1. Classification (NCBI taxonomy): domain Eukaryota; kingdom Metazoa; phylum Nematoda; class Enoplea; order Trichinellida; family Trichinellidae; genus Trichinella; species Trichinella pseudospiralis. Next base: position 143,075 of record JYDV01000003.1, on the reverse strand, counting down.
GTTTGTTCAAAGCACATTCAACAGGACCATGTTGACATTGTATAGTCCATGTATTGTTAAGTTTGGTTCTTCTAGCGTTGCCGTAAGGGATCAAATTCAGTTCGACAAAATCTTGTCCATATTTCCAGACATAACGTTGCAGAGTGTTCAAAATAAACTCTTGACAATCTGGACAAAGAGTTTCATAAAGTAGTGTCAATTTGATTTTCTTGTTTAACTGAGTTGTGTTGTAATTTAAGCATGAATCCAAAACTTCACACTCTGTAGCTACCTTTTCACTGTTGCACCAAAGTGCTGGCGGGATATTACAACCGTCGCTTGTTGAAATAGTTAAAAACCACAATAAGAGACAACCACTGACGGACAACATCAGATGGAAACTAAAATATTTCTAAATTTTATTATTGTCGAAGAGAAGCCACAACTTTTCTTCTATGCAGAAAAAGAACAGCAACGTTCCAACAGAAATGAAGTATTCAATAAAATAAAGCAATCGACAATAAATAATACACAGCAACATTTTGTGTCAGTTGTTCATTTTGTTATCGCATTTTCGCTTCTTATCACTTTGCTACTTATCTTTTGCAATTGTTTCAGAAAAATCAATTTTGAATTGCATCCTTCGATATGCCTTAACTAAAAGTTAGTCTTAAATTGTTCTTATTAGTCAAATTTGACAGCTCATATTCCAACAACTGTTACCTTTCTACATACCTACGTATCATGTATATTTTTGTTTATTCTTTTTTTTGCGCATTCCTCTTTGTATTTCTTATGGTGCGCTTAATCCTTATTGCCCTAATGCTGACGTCAATAGATTGGTGAGTCATTTCCAATCTAAGTAAGAATAGTAAACACATCTGAAGCAAAATACATTGTAATATCATATTTGAAAGTTCGTCTTTATTTTAATGATGTTCAAATTTAATTTACAATGTCGTATATATATTGCATATAATAATGGCATGTAATTTCAAACTGTGCAGACACTGTTTATCTGATGGATGCTTCACAAAATAACAGCTCTGCAAAAACAGAAGCACTTTGTCGGGTAAAGTAGATTCGTGGGTAGTGCGTTCGTTCCAATAAGACACAGTTTCCATCAATGAAGTAAATGGCACTGCATTTGTTAGCATACATGGCTGCTGCACAGTTTAATAGACACCACTGCACGCTAGTTGTGTTTCGTATTTCTGCTATAACTGACCAACCACTTACAAATAAAGGTTTATAAAATTCCACTAGACAGATTTCATCCAGAAGTGGAAAAGCATGCAATTCAGGTGGATCATTGTGAGCACGCTCAACTTCTCTATCTAAAATAAAAGAATTTAAAATAACAAACAAATTATAATTGTGGCTGACTTCAATAAAATTGACTTGAATGAATAATGTTCAATGGTGCGCTTAAAAATTTTCATACCTTTGGAGCAATTGTGCAGAGTTAAAAAATGATATCCTCCGTTTAACAAAACTTCATCATCATTATTTCCATTAACTGCAATGAGGCATGCTTTCTTTTCTTTAGAATAAGCAATACCTTCACATAAACCACTAGATCTTATAAAGCGGCATTTGCTTATGCAATCGTTTAAGAATGAAATATTCACATATTGCTGGATAAATTTTATACGTGGAATGGCGGTTAAAATTGAATGCTCTACAGTACATACTTCCTTAAATTCATGCAAAGGAACTTTCATTTCAACTGTGAGATGATTTGAATACATTAAAGAATGCAGTCTTAGGTCTCTTGGAATTCTGATTGTCATTTGATCTGGAATAAAAGAATTTCATACAGCTTTTAGCTCCTTCTTGCTTTATCTAACGTACTTTTAAAATCAATGTCATTAATAAATGTTAGGCAGTAGCTGTTTTATCATTATCAGAAATTTATGAAATTAAAAACTATCATAAAATAATTCTTAAGAATTTAAAAATTTGCATGCATTCTTATTAAATGCAGCAATCTACATACTCAAGAATAAATCATTATGTGAATCGAATTTGATCGGTAAATTACTGTAACTGACCTTCAAAGCACTGCCACTATCATACTAAAGTTTGATCATGATATGCGAATTTCAAATTAAGTTACAACTTATACTCAAATTAAGTATTAAATTCAAAAATTAAATATCTATCTTACCGACAGCAAATCTTATTATATGGCGGTCATGTTGGCTATTTGGCAAAGCATATTCTTCTCTTATACGAAAAGTAAGACATGTCTTTTCCTCATACGAGAAATAGAATCCATCACAGTAATCTGCTAAAAATTTATCTAAGCATATCATTAAACATTCAAACTCGTTTGCAGTATCCCATAATCGAAGGCGAATGGCGGCTGTCGTTGCATAGAAATGCGCACGATACAATGATACTTTTATATTACTTATACTGTAAGCAGTTGGTACTATTAGTCGAAAGTTTGGGATGGCGTTTCCAAATGGTGGATCGAAGTCTTAAAAAGAAAGTAGCTGTGTATTGCTTAATAATAAACATAAAAATGTTATTCTGCTAAATAATAATTAAAGAAAAAATAATCATAAGTATTAAATTAATAACAGGTAATCACAAAGGATTAAATACTATAATTAATGCTTAAATTTTATAAATGCAATGACCAATTGTAAACAATAAACATATTTTCATTTACCGTCATTGCATGCTAAAATAGCAACAAATAGTGCAGAACTTTGTATAGTTGGTGCAATTCCATTGAATAATTGCGTTCTTATAGATCGAAATAAAAGAAGGCAAGTTCCTTCTTGTGCAGAAAACAGAACGCTGTTGCATGAAGTGTAAGTAGGTGCTTCACAAAAAGCAATGCAGCGTTTCAACGAAGATGCTGCAATAAGTTGAATTCGCTCAGCATGATAGTTTTCTACAAAAGGCAACCAAAGAGAACCACAATTTTTGTGTGTTGAAGGTATGTGTATGATTGCTGAATTATTGTTTTGAAGTTTACTTTGAACTACCATTCCCGCAGGGAGGGTTGAAATGTCTAAATGAAATGTCAGAATATTTCAAAACTTTTATTCTCTAATTTCAGATTATATAATATTTAATTAATTAAGTGAAAATTGATTTTAAATATTAATTTGTAAATTTTCATGATTTTTATTAGTTTAAGAAATTCTTTAAGAAATTGAAAATNAAAATACAAATCGCACACTTTTGTAAATGGACTGTATTTTATTAAATTACATGAAGTTGAATGGGACAGACAAGCAGCCACACAACTTTCCATAGAACAATAGACCCTTCTAATGTAAGAATCTTTATCATAGTCGACTATCTTTGCAGTTAAAACACATGTCACGTCCATTTTTGGAATATATATTGACATCCAAGAACAACTGATCAGCTGAAGAGTAAACATCAGTTAAATGTGTTTCATTGAACGTTTCAACTCACTTAAACTTACATGGCAATTTATGAAGCATATTATTGCAAGAACAGAGCATTGCTTTAACATTGTATCTAAAAGTGATTTTCTGTTTTATGAGAGTTATACAATTGAGTTTGATTAGCATTATTACAAAAAATTTCACGCATCTGTTCGCGTTAATCAGTTGTTTGAGAAATAAATTTTGCATACCATAAGATGAACATACCACCTTGGAAAACTCACAGGGCATCAGTTCAAAAGTTTGTTTGTAATTATTGTCGTTAGTTGCAAAATTTGAAAATACCGAAGCTCACGTTAATGTTGTCCTGTGGCATGACTTAGTTTGGACAACTTTTGGACAAGAAAACAATCTATATTAAAAGGAAATTTACGTTTATCGACGAGCTAGTTGATCACGCTAACGTCACATGCGCATGCACAGCACTGTTTAACATCGAAATCACAGCCGAGTGCACATGCAATTTTTCTTCCATAAACATTGTTCATCATAATAGCCAAGATTTTGTGTCAACCAAAAGTCGACTGTCTCCTTTGAATTTTATTTACTTTAATTTAAATTATTGAGCTTTTTTATTTGAGTTTTATTGTATTTAAAATATTGGTTTTTAATTAATGGTATTGAAATACAGCTGCACCGTTTAATTTATAACAAACAGTGTTGTGTATTGTATGAAAATAGGAGAAGATTTTGAAAAATTAAATTTGGCAACAAATAAAATATAATGAATGTAATGTATACTCGAATGTGATGTGGTTTATAAATATTAAAAGAAAATTAAGAAATTATTGATTTCAAATAAAAACGTGACATACTCCTAGCATAGTTCATCTCTGTTTGCTTGAACATCTTTATTTTTTTGGAATTCCAGAAATAATACACATAATTACGTTAAAAAACCATTACATGTATGTATATGCATTTGTGTGTCCGTGTCTCTCTGTGTGTATGTGTGTGTGCGTTAATATAAGCACAAAATGTTATTTATATTTTTAAATCAACTTGAAAGAAAAACATTCAGTGAATTGAATGTAAATAGGCTGGAATGGATGCAGTTTACATTTACTTAATGAGATCTCTAATTCATTAACGACTTTACTTTTAATGCTGTTACTGGAATACATAGCGAGTTATATGTATTTATCAATGATGGTATTGAATAATTAGCAAATTCTAAAGTGTAAAATATTGCTGACAGTATGCAGATAATAATATTTTATTAAAATGCTAAAATCATTTAATTTACATTAAAATTTATGGCACCTGTTCTACGTTTGCTTTGCGAAAGTAATTTAATTAAATGTAATAAATGTAACTTTTGAAGCTTATTTTAAATTTGATTATTTATGTTGTTGAAGGCAGTTTTTACATTAAGCATTTATTTTATTTGAAATTACTTTTTTTTATTTAAATAAATAAAATGCAGTATAATCTTAGTTCTTTTATCTGGGGGCTTGTAAAAACAGACGTGCTAAGCGGGTAGCATAATTGAGTCATTGGAAACCAGTAAGCCAGTTGTAAGCCAAGGAAACTAGGTTGTGTGTAGTAGTTTTATTCAATTTGTTTTAGTGAAAAAGTTGTCAATAGTAGTTCTGAAAATTTTCTACCCTAAATTTTCTTTCAGCTGCTTCAATTTCCAACATTTCAGAGATACTGTAAAGTTCTTCGCTTTGCAAGAATCGTGTTCAACGTTGATGAAGGGATTTTCATTATTCGCGCAATGTCGATGCGCTTCATGCTATGGTTTTCATCAACCGTTTAAATGATCTAAAGTATCTGTAATTTGGCGCGGTTCTTTTTTTCACCATTTTGAAAGTCCTATTTCCAGATAATGATGGCAAAATTTCACATGCAGCTTAACTTGTTTTCACTCACAAACATCCAATTATACTAAGCATATCACCATCACCACCTACCACAAGCAACAACATACGTAAAGTGATGGTGGGTGGGAAACATCTTCTCAGGATTAATCATGCTCAGGACGACTTTGCGTTTTTCACTGCAATAATTTTGTTGTTGTTGTATACAGTAAAATTTGTTCTAATTGTCATTTCATGACAATCAGTGCAGCAATTACATGATCAATGTCCAATTACCAATACAAATCTGAACAGGCTAAGCGGCACGCTGAAGGAGATAACAGAGCACTTATTACGCAGGAAAACGTACTAAACACGAACTGCTAACGGGATACTACTGTTATTCTACTTGTTTGTTTGAATGTAAGTGCAGCCGACATGGACTGAGCTAACGGAATTTTTCCTCCAGAAAACGATGAGGAAGAAACCTTAGCTACCGTATGAAGAAATAGACATGAAGATCAGATGCGCTGTACGGTAGCAGAGTGAGTAGAAGGAGTGAGACCGGTGAGAGAGAGCTGTGGTCGTGTGATATCGTCGTTGGTCTGTGCCTTAGATTGCCTAATAAAGTATATACTCATTGTTGTTGTTTTGTTGTCGCAATGCCATCGTTAAAGCGTGAGGCAAAATGGAGGGGAAAAGCGGCGGCCAATACCGGACTGTCGGCTGATAGTGAGGGACGTGCCAACAGTCCGGGGGAAGAAACGGACGAGCCTGCTCGTGGCAGCGGCTCGTTACATATGTAATACTGCAAATTTTATTGTGACTTGTTAGTTTTAATTAGTAATGTAATTTATGTATAATAACATACATATATTATTTCTTTTCACAACAAAGGAAAAGCAGAAACAAATATTTTTACGTATTTAGTTGTAAAATGTGTGCTGTCATTATATCTGTCGTGCGTAGTAATAAAGAACACAATAATTATTTCTTTTTGTGTAGTAAGCAATTTTATTCTTTTTTACTAAATTGTTGATTTTGCTGCCACATATGGTCAGATTAAATTAAGAATAAATTAAATTGAAAATTTTGTTCCTTTGAAAACATCTTTATTGCATGAACACACAGTCAGTAACTGTTGATTTAGTTGAGTGGATTTTTTTCGCAGTTTCTGCAGGTGAACAAAACAAACCAACAGCGTTGTTTCAATTAATATTTAAAATTTAAATATGCAGAAAATTACATTCATTATTGCTCTGTTAAAGTTTCATTCAACACCTCACAAGAACGCTATAATAATTATTATTATCCCAGCAACAATAGGTGGGCAGGAAGAAACAGTGTTTTCTGTCTTGAAAACAGCGAAGCATTGAAAAAATGATGAACAATTTGAAAAAGAAGGCAAAAAGTAGATGAGTTTTAAAAAAGGGCATGCATGTATCATGTGATGCAGAAGCAGCAGCTGATCTATTTATTATTCCATAGAGCAACAAGCAAGCAAAAAAACCAACAAACAAACAAGCATTGGTTTCTCAAATTGCTTTGCTTGCTTGCTGATTTGAATTTGTTTGGTCAAGCAATTCAAGTTCCACTCGCATGATGCATGAACAATTTCAACAGCTCATCTTGCTCACCAGTGTCCAACTGCTTTACCAATTCAACTACAGTTTCCATCAACAAACATGGGCAGTTGGCAAACCACCTTCACAAACAGGTTGAAAAATTTCATACCCAGAATAACCAAGATAACTAAGCTGTTCATTACCTTTATGAAAAGTATTTATTTGTCCTATTTAGCTTCACAGCTGCAGCGGCATCACTAGATGCACATACTTCTTCAGTCGCTCAGTAGCATGGATCCTTTATAGTACTGAAGGATTGGCCTCTGGTGGCACTACGTTCTGCTGACTATGACACCACGGAATCTACCACCCTGCTGTCCAGTAGTAGAGGAATCCTCAAGCCATTCAAATTACCTGCCACTAGTGGTGAGCATTCTGCTTGCTTTTCCGTCACGGCCAGGAGTCAGCTATCAGTTAATTCAAATTTTGATTAGAAATGTTCGATTTATTAAAAGCACATTATATATGAATTTCTAATAATGAGAAATCATTAGTCTTCCATTACAGAATTATTCATCATATTTAAAAATAAAAACAAATGATTCATAATGAAACTTATAAAAAAAGTTTTAGCTACCTTGGAGATAGCACGCGGTACGATACTGTCTAAATGATAAAACTGAAAATTTTTCGTGGTCCATCCATATTCTACTCCATCGAAGGTTGATGCCTCTTCTTAAATAATGATCTCTGATTTTCAATATATGATCCGACAGCACTTTCCATCTTCTGCATACACAAGAGCAAGTTTTTAACCCTTCATATTGATCAACATAAGAAAATATCTTTTTCAAAATATCCTCTGGCATATCAGCAATGATAGTATTTGATGAAGCATCCATATTTACAATAGGTGACAGTCGTCAATACAGAACAATCAAAATATACAGTAACTGCATGCTAAATTAAACCTTGATTGTTTTTAACATCCTGTATAGCGTCTTTATAATAACAGAATAAATAAAAAACACAACTAAAACTGTAGAACGCTTTAAAATTATAGTAACTGAGCAATCTTCTTGATAAAGAATGCTTAAAATTTTCAAGTAATTAATCTTTGTGTTGAAGATCAATTTCTGTTTACATAATTGGTCAGATAGATTGACGAATATTTTGCAATCTGTGTGATATGTACACTAGAATTTTTATTAACACTAATCAAGTTTGAATACAGACAGACAAAAACGAATCGTAAAATACAAACAGGTAACTTATTGCTTTAAGTACCATGAACTTACGCTTTACAATTCTCTAAGTTAATCTAAAAGACCTCCTTAATGAACGTTTTTAATTTTTTCAGTAAAGTTATTTACTTTCTTTACACAGGTTTGAATTCAATTTGCATATAATATTTTAATGTTGGCTATTCTACGTCATTTGGAGTAGTAAATTTAAATCACCATTATTTAAAATAAGCTTTTCAGAACAATAATAGCTGGCATAAAAATGAGCAGTTGCAAAATTGGTGGTTATCGTGTTGTCGTGAAAAATGCGCAGTTGTCGTGATTTTTTTTTGCTTCGTTTAAATGCAAAATTGAAAAAATAAAATATGTAATAATATAGTCAATATTTTGAAATCATTAATTTTGAAAATTTTCTTCTCAAGCAGGTGCGTAATTATATACAAAGTTTTTAGTGGCTGAGGTCAATTATTAAATGTAAATGAAGAAATTTAATAATTATGCTAAATTGGAAATAAATTATGCAATCTCATCATCAGACATTTTCATCACTGCTTGTCTGCTTTTAACAATAAAAGCTATTTGTCATTCATAAATTTTATGGTACATTTATATCAAAGTACCTTTGTTAACAAAAGTCTGAACAGCAAATGAATTTTATTTAAATTTTCACAAACAATTATCAATCATTTTGTATTTTCAAAAATACAGTGGAAGAGAAATTAGATTTTCTCTATGTTCTTTATTTTAATGAACTGCGACGAAAGCTATAAAAAAGTGAACATTTTAAATTGAACTTTTTACCATGAATTGCATGAGATGAGGATGCGAAAAGTTTTGCTTTTTGTTCAGAAAAGCTTCTTATTAAGTTTTATTTTTTTGTAAAGTTAAAAATTTTTTAACTTTTAACTGTTGAAAAATGAATATCAATTATTTTATCTTTATACCTGTAAATTTTTTCGCTGTTTCAACAAATTTGAATAATCGGCACAACCTTTTGGTACAGATCCGCGGTGCCAGTCACATAGAAAATTAAAAAGTCCATTTTGAAAGGTTTGCAATTGTGCTGTGCTAACATCGTTGATCAATATCCAAGGAACAAAATAATGCGGATGTGGTTTGACATTTTCAGTAATTTCAGCCATTTGAAGCTGAATCAAATCACCTTCTATGCTGTATGCACATTTGTATATTGCTATTGACAACGTTTGGTTTAGTTTCTTCTTTTTGCTGCAAAGTAAAAATGCCGTATCAGGATCCATTTTCAATTTGGCCGCTTCTTCTAAACAAACGATCAACGGAAACCATTTTTCCACGTAAACCAACTTGCTTATAGCACAACCGTGAAGTTTGTTCAAAGCACATTCAACAGGACCATGTTGACATTGTATAGTCCATGTATTGTTAAGTTTGGTTCTTCTAGCGTTGCCGTAAGGGATCAAATTCAGTTCGACAAAATCTTGTCCATATTTCCAGACATAACGTTGCAGAGTGTTCAAAATAAACTCTTGACAATCTGGACAAAGAGTTTCATAAAGTAGTGTCAATTTGATTTTCTTGTTTAACTGAGTTGTGTTGTAATTTAAGCATGAATCCAAAACTTCACACTCTGTAGCTACCTTTTCACTGTTGCACCAAAGTGCTGGCGGGATATTACAACCGTCGCTTGTTGAAATAGTTAAAAACCACAATAAGAGACAACCACTGACGGACAACATCAGATGGAAACTAAAATATTTCTAAATTTTATTATTGTCGAAGAGAAGCCACAACTTTTCTTCTATGCAGAAAAAGAACAGCAACGTTCCAACAGAAATGAAGTATTCAATAAAATAAAGCAATCGACAATAAATAATACACAGCAACATTTTGTGTCAGTTGTTCATTTTGTTATCGCATTTTCGCTTCTTATCACTTTGCTACTTATCTTTTGCAATTGTTTCAGAAAAATCAATTTTGAATTGCATCCTTCGATATGCCTTAACTAAAAGTTAGTCTTAAATTGTTCTTATTAGTCAAATTTGACAGCTCATATTCCAACAACTGTTACCTTTCTACATACCTACGTATCATGTATATTTTTGTTTATTCTTTTTTTTGCGCATTCCTCTTTGTATTTCTTATGGTGCGCTTAATCCTTATTGCCCTAATGCTGACGTCAATAGATTGGTGAGTCATTTCCAATCTAAGTAAGAATAGTAAACACATCTGAAGCAAAATACATTGTAATATCATATTTGAAAGTTCGTCTTTATTTTAATGATGTTCAAATTTAATTTACAATGTCGTATATATATTGCATATAATAATGGCATGTAATTTCAAACTGTGCAGACACTGTTTATCTGATGGATGCTTCACAAAATAACAGCTCTGCAAAAACAGAAGCACTTTGTCGGGTAAAGTAGATTCGTGGGTAGTGCGTTCGTTCCAATAAGACACAGTTTCCATCAATGAAGTAAATGGCACTGCATTTGTTAGCATACATGGCTGCTGCACAGTTTAATAGACACCACTGCACGCTAGTTGTGTTTCGTATTTCTGCTATAACTGACCAACCACTTACAAATAAAGGTTTATAAAATTCCACTAGACAGATTTCATCCAGAAGTGGAAAAGCATGCAATTCAGGTGGATCATTGTGAGCACGCTCAACTTCTCTATCTAAAATAAAAGAATTTAAAATAACAAACAAATTATAATTGTGGCTGACTTCAATAAAATTGACTTGAATGAATGATGTTCAATGGTGCGCTTAAAAATTTTCATACCTTTGGAGCAATTGTGCAGAGTTAAAAAATGATATCCTCCGTTTAACAAAACTTCATCATCATTATTTCCATTAACTGCAATGAGGCATGCTTTCTTTTCTTTAGAATAAGCAATACCTTCACATAAACCACTAGATCTTATAAAGCGGCATTTGCTTATGCAATCGTTTAAGAATGAAATATTCACATATTGTTGGATAAATTTTATACGTGGAATGGCGGTCAAAACTGAATGCTGTATTGTGCATCTTTCTTTAAACTGAAACAAAGAAACTTTTGTTTCAACTGCGAGATGATTTAAATGTTTAAGAGAAGGCAGTCTTTGGTCTTTGAAAATTTTGATCAGCATTTTATCTAGAATAAGAAAGTTCTAAACAGCTTTATGTTGTTTCTTGCTTTATCTAGCACACTTGTTTTAAAAATTCATGTTATTAATTAATGTGGTGCATTACTCATTTTTTCATAATAACAAATTTATGAAATCACAAATTATTACAAAAATAATTTATGAGAATTTAGAAATTTGCATGTATATTTATTAAATGTGGCAATTTAAATATTAAAGAATAAATCATTATGTAAATTCAATTGTAATAAGTAAATTACTAAACTGACATTTGAAGCACTGTCACTGTAATACTAAAGTTTGATCTTGTTATGTGAATTTCAAATTAATTATATTTTAAATTAAATAACTTTCTTACTGTCAGAAAATTTTATTATATGGCGGTCATATTGACTGTTTGGCAAAGCATGCTGTTCTTTCAAACGAAAAGTAAGGCATGTCTTTTCACCATGTGAGAAGTAGTATGCATCACAGTGATCTGCTAAAAAATTATCTAAGCATAATATTAAACATTCAAACTCGTTTGCAGTATCCCATAATCGAAGGCGAATGGCGGCCGTCGTTGCATAGAAATGCACATGATACAATGATACTTTTGCATTAGTTGTACTGTAAACAGTTGGGGTTAGTTGTCCGAAGTTTGGGAGAGAATAACCAATTGGTGGTTCGAAGTCTTAAAAAGAAAGTAGCTGTATATTGCTTAATAACAAAAATGAAAATGTCATTTTGCTAAGTAAAGATCAAAATGCAAATAATCATAAATGTTAAATTAATGACAACAGGTAATCTGAAATGAAGATTAAATACTAAAATTAATGCTTAAATTTTATCAATGCATCGACCAATTGGAAACAATGAACATATTTTTTATTTACCGTCATAGCATTCTGAAATGACAACAAATAGTGCAGAACTTTGTATAGTTGGTGCAATTCCATTGAATAATTGCGTTCTTATAGATCGAAATAAAAGAAGGCAAGTTCCTTCTTGTGCAGAAAACAGAACGCTGTTGCATGAAGTGTAAGTAGGTGCTTCACAAAAAGCAATGCAGCGTTTCAACGAAGATGCTGCAATAAGTTGAATTCGCTCAGCATGATAGTTTTCTACAAAAGGCAACCAAAGAGAACCACAATTTTTGTGTGTTGAAGGTATGTGTATGATTGCTGAATTATTGTTTTGAAGTTTACTTTGAACTACCATTCCCGCAGGGAGGGTTGAAATGTCTAAATGAAATGTCAGAATATTTCAAAACTTTTATTCTCTAATTTCAGATTATATAATATTTAATTAATTAAGTGAAAATTGATTTTAAATATTAATTTGTAAATTTTCATGATTTTTATTAGTTTAAGAAATTCTTTAAGAAATTGAAAATATTTTGCCTCATACATTACAGAATATTCAGTTTTTTATAAATTAAAAGTATTATACTTTTGTGACAGCTTTGCAGTTGAAAATGCATTGACTGTCCTATTTTATCGCTTGGGTACACAATATGGCGAGTTGCATTTGCAAAATACAAATCGCACACTTTTGTAAATGGACTGTATTTTATTAAATTACATGAAGTTGAATGGGACAGACAAGCAGCCACACAACTTTCCATAGAACAATAGACCCTTCTAATGTAAGAATCTTTATCATAGTCGACTATCTTTGCAGTTAAAACACATGTCACGTCCATTTTTGGAATATATATTGACATCCAAGAACAACTGATCAGCTGAAGAGTAAACATCAGTTAAATGTGTTTCATTGAACGTTTCAACTCACTTAAACTTACATGGCAATTTATGAAGCATATTATTGCAAGAACAGAGCATTGCTTTAACATTGTATCTAAAAGTGATTTTCTGTTTTATGAGAGTTATACAATTGAGTTTGATTAGCATTATTACAAAAAATTTCACGCATCTGTTCGCGTTAATCAGTTGTTTGAGAAATAAATTTTGCATACCATAAGATGAACATACCACCTTGGAAAACTCACAGGGCATCAGTTCAAAAGTTTGTTTGTAATTATTGTTGTTAGTTGCAAAATTTGAAAATACCGAAGCTCACGTTAATGTTGTCCTGTGGCATGACTTCGTTTGGACAACTTTTGGACAAGAAAACAATCTATATTAAAAGGAAATTTACGTTTATCGACGAGCTAGTTGATCACGCTAACGTTATCCGTGTGCTGTTATTGTGCACATGCAAGAATTTTTGCCAAAAACATTGTTCACCATAATAGTCAAAATTTTTTGTCAACCAAAAGTCTACTGCAACTTTTGAATTTTATTTACCTTGATTTAAATCTATTCAGCTTTTTAATCTGAGTTCTATTGTATTTACAATATTGTTGTTCAATTTGTTGGATTGAAATGAAGCTGCACTGTTTAATTTGTAACAAATTGTGTTATAAATTGTGTAAAAATAGAGGAAATTTTTGAAACAGGACAAACAATAAATTTGGCAACAAATGCAATATATTAAATGTGATATTTGCTGGATTGTAATGAGATTTATAAATATCGAAAAATGATTGAGAAATCATTGATTTCAAATAAAAAAGTGACATACTCTTAGCATGGTTAACCTCTGTTTGCTTGAGCATTTTTCTCTCTTTGCAATTTTACAATTAATACAAATAATACTACAAAAATTACGCGTGTGTGTGTGTGTGTGTGTGTATGGGGGGTGTGTCTTAATATAAGCGCAAAATGTTATTTATATTTTTAAATCAACTTACACTATCAAATCAATTTTAAATCAAGAAAAACATTGAGTGAATTGAATGTGAATAGGCTGGAGAGGATGCAGTTTACATTCACTTAATGAGATCTTTGATTCATTAACGGCTTTACTTTTTGTGCTCTTTCTGGAATACATAGCGAATTATGTGCATTTATCAATATTGGTATTGATTAATTAGCAAATTCTGAAGTGTAAAATATTGTTGACAGTAAGCAGATAGTAATATTTTATTAAAATGCTAAAATCATTTAATTTACATTAAAATTTATGGCACCTGTTCTGCGTCTGCTTTGCGAAAGTAATTAAATTGTGCCGTATGAAAGTTTTGAAGTTCATTTTGAACTTGATTATTGAAGTTGTTGGAAACATTTTTTATATTAAGCATTTATTTTGACGTGAAATAACTTCTTTCCATTTACACGAATGGAATATTTGTCATCTGATTTGTTTGAATGTATTGAATTGCTTTATTGGCAAGCTGAATGTGATTTGTTAGCTTCAATTAACAATGTTATTTAAGTATACTAATGTGCAATTATTATTAATTTTGCTCAATAAAGGGAAAACAGAAGCAAATATTTTTACGTGTTCTATTGCAAAAAGTATATGTGCTGTCATCACGACTGTCGTACGCAGTAATGAAGAAGAGCATGATAATTGTTTTTTTTTTTTGTGCAGTAAGCCATTTTTCATGATTTTTTAAAAAATTGTCGACTTTGCTGTTACACATGATCATTTATAAATTAGAATTTATAAATTAAGTTGAAATTTTCGTTCCTTGGAAAAAGCATCCTGTACATCCATGTTCTTGTTTTATTGCATGCATCAATGACACAGCCAGTCATTAATTGATGCTTCAGTTCAGTGAATTGTTTCTCTTTCGCAATTTTTTCTAATGAACAAAGCAAACAAACAAACAATTTTATTTCAGTTTAAAAAAAGTGGTTAATAAATTAAAAATTTTAATAAGCAAAAAAAATTGAATTCATTATTTATCAGCTGTTGAACAAAAGAAATAAAAAATGGACGAATTTTCTTCTTCTTTTACCATGGCTAAAGAACGACACGACAACAACAACAACAACAACAACAACAGAGTGCAGCAATGCCGGTTGCTTTAATCTTATCGCTGTTCGTTACCTGCTTTATGTTGTATGATTTGTGATTCATTTGTGTGAATAGGTATTATTAAAATGAAAATTGTTTTCCAATAGTCAATAAGTCAATAAATGAAATGAATAAAAAAAAATAAACTAGACATGAAAACAGATAACGGATTTTTTGATGACTGTTTATTTTGAACAATGTATTAAAATGGAAGAATGTTCTTCAGATGAGCAAATACTTGGCAAATAAAAAGAAATGCCAAAAATTTGAGAAAAGCCAGTTCAGCATTAACAAAATAATTAATTGTTCAACGCCAATTGAAGCACACCGACCAGATGAAAGTTTTAAATAAACAGACAGAAAAAAAACAAAAATAAAAATAAATACCTTTAAAAGTTAAATAAGAAAAAAATAAATATATGAATTTGAGCTTGAAAAAATAAAAAAAATAATTTTAAAAAAGGTATTCAGTTAAAAGCAAAAAATATTATATAATAACACATACATCCATATATATATATATATATATATATATACATGGACATCAAGCACAACACAGTGTACAAGAAGCACGTTTATTTATTTATTTATTTATAATTATTTATCGTAGAATAGAATGAATGAATGAATGAATAAAGTTGAAAAAAAATACAAAGAAAGTCACTGGTTTCATTCAGCACCTCAAAAGAACGCAGTGATTATTATTATTATTATTATTATTATCGCAGCAACAAAAAATTTGGGCAGGAAGAAACAGTGTTTTCTGTCTTGAAAACAGCAAAGCACATTGAAAAACATGATGAACAATTTCAGAAAGAAGGCAAAAAGTAGATGATGAGTTTTAAATAAAAAAGTTTAAAAAGAAAAGCATGCATGTATCACGTGATGCAGAAAGAGAAGCTGATCTATATTTATTATTCCAATAGATCAACAAACAAACAAACAAGCAAGCAAGCAAGCAAGCAAACAAACAAACAAACAAACAAACAAACAAGCGTTGGTTTTTCAAATTGTTTTTTTTGCCTGATGATTCGGATTTGTTTGTTCAAGCAATTCAAGTTCCACTCGCATGATGCATGAACAATTTCAACAGCTCATCTTGCTCACCAACGTCCAACTGCTTTACCAATTCAACCGCAGTTTCCATCAACAAACCTGGGCAGTTGGCAAAAACACTGAATATAAAAAAAAAATAAACAAATAAACAATTAATTATTATTATTATTATTATTAAAATCAACTGTTTGTTGTCATCACCTTTTAATTTTGTTCTTTGCCTGTTGACGCTGGATCTCTTTCAAACCTTGCCGCACTATGGACTGCTGCTGCTCGTCGGCAATTTGACTTTCAAACCACAACGCGGTAATTTGGTCATCTTCCCAGTTTTGATTTTGCTGAATATAGAAGAACAAAAAAAAAAAATTTTTTTTCTTTTTTTAAAGTGAAACAATTATCCGCCACCCCGCGCCCCTAGCCCGTTTTCGTACTTGATTGCCAACATCCGAGTCAAACCAGTGTTGAAGCAGAGCATTCATTTGCGCATTGCTCAACGGTTGGTCGAACGAGTGTTCAGTGATCAATTTTTTGATATGCTCTTCGACAAGTCTACGTCTCAAGCGCCAATAAAATACGCACCGTGATGTCTTCCAGTCGACCACTTTCTTAAGCAACAGAACAGCACAGCGATTACAATTGCAATTGGACAACAGATACAGGCAAAAAGCAAAATTTGCGCATCCAATTGCTGAATCTGATTTTGGTGAACAAACTGTGAATTAAGAACAATTTTACCGAGATCACTTTTTTCGCCAGCATTCTTCCTGCTCGATCGTGCAAGTCTGCAAACTGTACAGCCACTGAATGGTAAACTGGCAACAGAGCATCTATCCGGGCGCGAAGCTTTTCTTCCAATTCACTTCTCAGTTCATCGCCGACATTGTCGCTTTTCAACTCTACCAACAGCGACTGACAAATTGGATCGCATCGTTTGATCGTTGTTCGCAAATCCTTTTCTCGATACTTGATCTCAACAGTACCTTCCGGTTCCAGCACCCCGCCTCTGCAAACAAGACCGTATACAACACCAAACAAGCACAACAACCAACAACAGAGGATACCTGGATTTCGAATCTGCATACATTTCCATGTAACGACTGTTGATCGACGGATCAACCACTACCCAAGCACCGCCCCTCAGTTCAGCGTGCGGTGGAATATAGACAAAGACTGGCTGTTCGTATTTTCGCAACGCATCCACAATGTACGCACCGAACTTGAGCACTTGATCGAACATATCTAAAGACGACAAGCATAAAGTGACTTCGAGAAGATGGAAAACTATTCGCACAACTATTCGAGACCAAGGTGCCGCTTTCTTACCTTTCATACCACCGGAAAAGCCCCGCCAGTTGGCAAAAATAAACAACGGCAATTGTTCCCTGTTGAAATCGTTGATCGCCTGTGCAGTTTTGTAAGCAGAATCCGGAAACCAGACTTGACCAGCCTGCGAGATCAGCTTGGATTCCGAATCCAAGGTGGCCGGATCGGCCGGCACTTGCACTTCGACGGTGCGAGTTTCGACCGCGATCACCGAGCACGGTATGCCGCCGAGACGTGCTCGACCGCAGATGACGGTCTTTGCCCAGCCGGACATGATCTCTGACCAAGAATTGCGATCGAAAAAGCCACTTTCCCACTGTGTGGAACAGAGCGGACTCTGTCGACCGGCCAACAACCATCTAGGATCGTAGGGATTTTTGGTTGGACAAAAGCCAACGTCTCGTTCCACAGGATCGGTCGGCGAGACGACCGGCAACGGCGCACCGCGATGCGACGGCATGTAGGAGAGCCATTTGAGAATCAAATAGACGCCGTCGAATTCGTTCTGCGCTATGGCGTGCGAGACGCCGTTGTTGTGCATGATCTGCGTGCCGCCGAGCTGATTGTTCGACGAGTAGACTTCGCGGCCGAGGAGCTTGTTCAACGCCGGCGCGCCGGTCAGTATGATGTGACTGTTGTCCACTTGGATGGTTCGCTGACCGAGGCGAACCAAATAGGCACCGATTCCAACAGTTCGACAAGAGACCAAACTGATCACGCACACTTCGTCGTACGCTTGGATCGTTTCGCCGGCAATCAAGCCGGATCCTCTCAGATTCTCCACGCCGATGCTGTCCTCACTGCCGATAATATCCGTGATCACGTACCGCAACTCTTGACCTTCGACAACGCGTTGCGCGTTGACGATTCTTCTCCTGCCGGCGTTCAACGCGTCGTAGTCTTGCGGTGTCAAGTACAAATATTTGAATCCTTTCTCCGGGTCGTCCGCATCTTCCCAGGCAATGCGAAACGCGTTGCGCACTTCGTCGGAAAGGCCAATTCTGGCGCCGCTGTTCGCCGCCACGTATATTCGCGGTATTTTCAACTGTCGACTCAGCTGCGACGCTTTGTAAAACAGTTGGTCCTCTTCGACGCCGAAACTGCCGATCAAATGCGTCATGTCGTTGGCAATGACAATAATATCCCGACCGTTGACGTATTCTGGAGTTTTCAACGTCAAACGCCAGACAACCATGCCGCAGGTGTTCTCGCCCGGTATTCGATTCACTTCGATCAAATCGCCGTGACTGTCCAACGCCAGTTCGACACCTTGAAGCACTTCGACACTGCTCGGCTCGTCTTCGTAGCCGAGTTCGGCGTTGCGTTCGCGCCACAGTTTCAACAACGCCTGTCGAAACATCTCCGGATAGTCGTACACGTACGTGGTGCCCATCTTCTGCGCCAAATAGCGCTTCTGCTGCATGTGATCTTTGGCCTGATACGGCGTGCTGACGGCCAGGTTGTGCAACGGACCCGGCGCGTCCAAATTCCAACCCCTGTAACGCACCTGTCCACTGTCGTTGTCGACAACCTCCTGGTAGAGTTCCAAGTTCAAATAGTAGCCACTTTGATTGCAAATGGTCAGTCGCATCAATATCGGCGGACCGTGCGGTACAAGTCGAATTGAATATTTCAGTTCGGCTTCCAAGACGCGCAAGTTCCACAAACGTTGACCGTAACGAATGATGATGTCGCTGACCGTGTCGACAACTTTCTGCGGATCCAACGTGACGCAGGGCATGAAGTTCAAGAAAATGTGATTGCAATCGCAACGCTTCGCGTCCGGGTGAGAATTGAACGCCACTTCCAGTTCGTCCAACGACTCCAACAGCACACGTTCACCTTCGTTTCGCATGTACTCGAACGACGCCTCTTTGGATATCAAATCCGAATGGCGAATTATGTAACGCAAAAAGAACCTGTAATCAGTGGAAACTTGGCAGCGTTCGTTCAATTTCCCCTTGCCCAAGTAGAGGTGCAGTTTGCTGTTGGCCGTCGGCACGGCTTCCAGGGTGAAATTTTTCATACGTCCAATTTCCAGTTGAAATGCCATCGCCGGATCCAAGTGTCGGTAGATGCGATCCTCTTGAAAATGATCCTTGGAACGAAACGTGTAATATTTGGGCGCCGCCCGACTGGTCAACGTGACGAAAGTGATGCGACGAATTCCGTGTTCAATCAACAACGACTTGTTCTGCATGCAGAAGTGTTGGAACTTTTCGGCCAAAGATGCGTCGTCGGCCTTCGGTTCGCTGTCCGTCTTCACGGCAATGTTCAATATGTGTATCGGCTGGTCGGTGTGTTTGGCCGCATGCAGCGGTGGTTCGCTGCAGCTGGACGACTTGTGCACGAGCTGACCAGCACCAGCACCACTGCCGCCACCGTCTATTGAACGCAAAGACAATTTCAAAGTGAACAAGCCGAGCAGTTGGGGAAAATTCAAAGCTGCCGTTTCGAAGTCCTCAAATGCGGCCAATATGCCGACACGTTGACAATTGGGCGAGTCCGGCAAATCCAAGCCGACCAAATCGTCGTCCATGCTACGAACGCGGCACATCTGCTGCTGCAAAGCCTGGCCTGCTTTGCTGGTGACGTTGCGACGCTTCAACGACGTGATCCGCTCCGGGTGACTGCTCGGCAACGTGAACTGATACTCAACCACTGAACAAGCCGGACAATTGGCCAAGCTGTGGTGCTTCAGACAGTTCACCTCGAACGCCACGTACGCCCGTCGCACGTAAACTTCCAACGCCGCCTTGCGCACGGTCGAATGGGCGTGGTAGAAGAAATCGTGCAACACGTCGCAGATCGACGTTTCGGATGTGATCAATTTGTACAAATTTTCCGGCTGAAATGTCTGACCGAATCTGTCCAAAGCGGACAAGAAGATCGACTCTACCTGATTGTGACGAGTGTCGTAGGAAGGCTGGTGAGCGGCGATCAACAACTGCCTGGCCAGCAAGGCTACTTTGCCGTGATCCGCCTTGCTCAAAGTGGTCAACTCGCTGAGCACGTCCTTCAGCTCGTCAATGACGCCCGGCTCGTTGGCAATGATGTGCTCGATCAGCATCACGATCGCTTGGTTCTTTTTCGCCAGCTGATGGTGAGAAAAGATGGCGTTGGTCACCAGACGTCGGTCACCGTCTTTCGTGCTTTCGCGCAACGCGTGCACGCATTCGTCGTACTGGTGCTGTTGGAAGTGCTTTTCCGTGTTCAAATAGCGTCGAAACAAATCCTGCAACACCAGAGCCATGTGTCCACGGATGCCGTCGCGGTACCGCTGCACCAAAGTCAACAGGCCGTGCGTGGACATGAAGAACATTTCTCGGTCTTGCTTTTTCGACAACTTCGCCATTTCGCTGTCCAATTCTTGGGCAATCTGCTGCGAAGGAAATTTGCACAAAACTGACGTGATGTTGCCGGCGTAGGTGAACATCAGCTGTGAAATTTGAGATTCCACTTCAATCGGAATACGTCCCGAAATGATCGATATCGACTCTTGCAGTTCGTAAAGCGGCAGCCAGGGATCTTTGAGAACTCGGAAAAATTTTTCCACTTTCTCGCGCAGATCGGTCGAAAAGTACGGTTCCGGCAGTGTGTAGCCTTCGAGCAGATGATTGAAATAGCTGACCAAATCACGATAGGTTTGGTACAATTTTTCCGCGTGCTGAGCAGTGGGACAGTGCTTAGGAAAGGTGCCTTCGTAGTCGGTGATTGTGCGAATGTGGCTGGCGTCGTCCAAGGTCAACGTGGCCACCAAAGAGCCAGGATTGAGCAATGTGCCGGGTCGTTTGACGTAATGTATGCAACCGTTCTCCGGAGAGCTCAGCGTGATGATCATCTTCATCACTTCCATTTCCGCAACCGGACTGCAGGCGCAGACGTGGCCGCCGTCTTCGACCAAATATTGCACCAATTTACCAGCGGACGGAGATCGAACTTCTGTTGGATTGTACTTTTTTTGAAATTCGATCGTCTTGTTGCCTATGATGACACGGTACTGGTGTACTTCTTCGTTCATGTAACAAGTGTACGAGTTGGAATTGTACGAGATGAGCATTCCGCCGTCGGACATGCGATGAAATTCCACTTCCACACCGGAACCGTTCATCACCAAAAAGTACGCCTGCGGACAGCAACGTGTCACTTGGACAACATACCGTACATCTTCGTGCGTCAGTTCCACGTCGACAGTGTTGATCAGACACTTGGCCGGCAACACTTGGCCTCGTTCGAGTGAATTTTGAAACGACTGGAATGCATTCACAATCGCTACGTCGGCAAGCAGAACGCTCAAGCACACTACGCCGACAATGATGTCCGGCTTTTCGGCTTTCACTTTTTCCGCAATCAGATGATCCAACCATTGAGTGTTGAACTGATTTTGAATGAAATCCTCCGTCTCCAGCAGAGTGATCAAATATTCGACAGTGGTGCGAAAATCGCCTCGAATCGACAGCTCTTTCAACGCCAGCACCATATTTGCAATCGCGTCGTCCCTGCTCTCACCCCAGGAGAAGCAATGGCCAAACTGAGAGTCGGCGAATTCGTGCAATCCGCCGGCGGCCGACACGCTGAAATATCCCCAAGCATTTTTGCTGCTGCGAAAATTCAACTCTTGCACAGTGCCTGAACTGGGCAAAAATCCGTCATCAGGATTTTCGCTGGTAATTCGCGCCGCAATCACGTGCCCTCTGGGCAATGGTCTTTCGATGGAAGAGTCAAAATTCAAACTTGTATCGCTGAACGGTGACGCGCCGTACAAATTTCGAATATCCTTGATCCGATGCAACGGAATGCCCATGGCAATTTGCAACTGCGCGGCCGGCAAATTCACATTCGCCACCATCTCTGTACACGGATGTTCAACTTGCAGTCTCGGATTCAATTCCAAAAAGTAGTAGCGCTGCGTTTCGGGTAAATACAAATATTCCACCGTGCCGGCACTGATGTAGCCGACCATTTTCGCCAACTTCACGGCATCCTTTTCCATCTGCTCAAACAGTTCAGACGGTGCTACAGACGTTGGTGCTTCTTCAATGATTTTCTGATGTCGACGTTGTATGGAACAATCTCGACCAAACAACGACACCGCGTTGCCGTAACAATCAGCCAACAGTTGCACTTCCAGATGTCTGGCACCTGTAGCCAGTTTCATGATGAAAATTGGCGATCCGGGTACTTCGGCTTGAACTTGACGAAACTGCGTCGGAAATTCGTCCATGTTGACGCATTTGCGGATTCCTTTGCCGCCACCGCCCTCAGAAGCTTTGATCATCAACGGCAACCCAATCCGAGTGGCAACTTTGATGCCTTCTTCAACAGTGCTAACGGTAGCTTGAGCGTACAAGCTAGGCGGAACGTACAAGCTGCCGTTCGAAGCATTCTGAGTACGTTTCCAAGGAATCGTCAGACCACTGCCACTCCACGGTAATGTCGGCACTTTGGCCGTTTGTGCAACAATGCTGCTGGCAATTTTATCACCCAAAGACCACATCGCTTTTGCAGGAGGACCTGGAAAAAATCATTTGAAAAACATAAATGATATTGTTTACACTGCAAATATTCAATCTTAAATCAAACAATAAATGAACAAACAAACAAACAAACAAACAATTATCACATTAATTATTAACAATTCAAACAATTCATTTGCACACAAATTATTTATTCACCAATAAATATTATATCATGCTTGTTGAGCAATTCTGGCAGTTTTGGATTTTCTGACGCGTGGCCCCAACCGGCCCAAACGGCTTGCACTTCCATCTTTTGTGCCAATTCCAATATCACTTGCACATTGGCGTAGTTGTTGTTGTTCGACCCACCGGATGTCATAATAAACTGATCTGCCATTCGGATATATTCTGCCGGTGGAAAAAATTTACTTCACAAAAATCAACTATACACTTTTTTTTATGAAAAGATGTGCAAAAGACAAACCGGCGCTTGCGTGCAAATCTTCCGGCGTGACCATGGCCACAAATTTGATTGCCCGATCATTTCGAAACATCTCGTAAGCCCAACGTCGAATTGATCGCATACATTTCACTGCCGCAATTCCATTGTTGGCAATGAGAATCTTAACAATTGTGATAATTTATTATGATTATTAATATTATATTGAATTTGTTTAGGTCTTTTTCTTTCCTCATGCAAAGAATACATACCTTGTTGATTACTGTCGTACCGCCGAAGAGGCGGACAAATTCTTCCGGGTTCATCGCGCCACAACCCGTAGCACTTTCACGTCTATCTCCTCCACTAGCATGCTTTTTCGAACTTGTCGCGTTGCTGTTGCTTGAAACCTGAGAACTCGCCGACATCGACTGTCTATATAAATGGAAAATTTTTTAATAAAACAAAAGCTGCAATATATCACATTAACAGAAATTATTTTTTTTTTTTGCTAATAAATTTTACTTCAACATATACATCCATCTCCAATAATTCAAATATTAATTATTAAAAATTAAATTTACAATTAACAATTTATCGTCAAAATTGATTGATAAAATTTAAACAAACCTAACAATTCCAAAAAAAAAACACTCAAGTGAAAAACTTTAAAAACCGATACAGAATTGCTGCATGTTCAGCAAACAAATGGAAAAATTCCAAACGACTGGTACAAACAATTACAAAGAAATGACCTTTTCTCAAAAATAAGAGGTGCAAAATTCATCTGATAGGAAAGTTTCACAAAAAATTAAAAACTGCCGTACAGTTGTTAATATGCACCATTTCTGACGTCACATGGAGAACAACAATTATTCATTTAATTTAATAAAACTGCGCAATAATATTTATTACCTTCAAATCAAAGAAATTTCAATACATTCTTTTGACATAGGCACTGATTTGATCAAAACTGCAAAACAAAACAATCGATTGAATCATTGAATTGAGAAACCAATTTACACTTATTCTGATTAAAGAAAAAAAAAATTCTTCATTCAAACACAGTCAATCGATCAAAACTAACATTTCATGCAGTAATAAATATGTTTATAGGTAGAATTTTTAATTATTATATTCAAAGTAAAAAATTTTAAACAAATGAACAATAAATGATGCGTTGAAGAATGTGTCACCAACCAAGCAAGCCAACCGGAATACATACAGTTCACCTTGCCGACTTACATTTACAAAATATTCCGAATGACATCACAGAACAGGCAAGGTCGCTGACAATCTGCTGAACTTAAACGAAATAACTGTTTTCCCTGTAAACGTTCATCATTGCATCACTAAACAAGTAAACACTGATCTTATCAGTAGGAAGAAGAAGAATATGCAAAATTGATTAATAACGAAAAAAAAAATAAACGATAAACTTATTATCAACTGCTTAAAATTTATCAACCAACAACAACAATATATGCAAAAAATTAATGCAAAATTGATTTTAAAAAAATATTTTTTATTCAATAAAACTATAAATCCTGACATTTTATACATACCGTATACCACTGTCACCGCTAGGGTCAGAAGTAGACTGCAGAGATGTGCTCATGTCATCGCCGGATGATAATGACAAATCACTGCTGCTTTCGCCAAGATTGAAAACGGTTCCACTTGTAAGCGGAGGGGCTGGTGAAGAGGCGATTTCATCTTTGTAGAATTCTTCACTCAACACAAACTGTTGCCCTTCAGTTTGCTCGTCCGCTTGTCCATTTTCGGCCAACGACCCCTTATCACTACCATGCTCGACCCCGTTAACATCCATACTATTTTTTGTCTCGTTTCTGAAAATAATATAATACAATAAAATAACCTAAAATTTTGTTCTTCACCGCGAAATATCGACAGAAATTATGCAAAAGTGATCATTACTTTTTGAAACGAAAATGATCATCATTTTATTTCAATTTCAGCTTTAAGACAAGCCATATGCAAGCATTCCAAATCATTCATTTTGAAAACAGTGCTTTTACTTTTAATGTACTAATATTTTTAATGAAATATTAATTAGTAAACAACAAAACCTTACAATTTAGCCGAATAAATTGTTAGTAGAAATACGTGCACAAAATATAACGTTTTGTTCCAATACTGCACGCAACATATGATCAATTGGAAGTATTACGTCAACTTGATAACTACAAAGTGGAACATTAAACAAGGCCATGCAAAGGGTAACAGCAGACAAAATGTTCCTAAATACATCGAAATAATGCAAAGTTAATTTCAAACTGACACCACTCTTCATTTCTTCCCATTAATGATCAACCGAATGAAAGCAAATTTTCAATATCCACTGTTCTAAAGCCACAATCTTCCCTCAGTACGGTAAAGCAACGGATTAAAGTTCATTTTTACATCAATTGCAATCTTACGCAATCGTATATATTAACAATTGTCTGAAAAATTCAAATTAATTAATATAAAACCAATAATATCATTCTCATTTCAGTATTTATTATAGAATTTTCAAACTATGACTAAGTATTTCAAATTTAACAAAATTCCCATCTACATATATGTATATGAATAATTTCGCAAAACACTATAATAAATTTATAAAATCAATACTCTTTAAATAGCTTTAACAAAAAATATTGATTACTTTGATGTCATAAAAAGATATTACAAGTTTCAGTTAATTGTGAAATGAAAATTAAATTTCAAAATTTATTTTGATTTAAAAGTCGAAATAGCTGCTATAGTTACTCTAAAAAACTGATTAATTACGAGTTAATTAAAACCTTTAATTTCATAATTTATTCGCTAATCTGAAAGAGCTACAACACGACAAAATAAATAGAATTTACTTCTTTCTATCCATTAATGCAATCAACCTACGATCAATGCAAAAACAAGAATACTTACCAGTAAATGTAGCTAAAACAAAAGGTTCAACACAGTAATTAAAAGCTTAACTTTCTAAATATTGTAAATGATGAATAAAAATATTAGTAAACTTAAAAATAACTCACTAATAACTGAAACTTTTCATTAAGAAAAGAACTAAAATTGTACGTTAATTCGTATGGAAATGCAATAAACGTAAACATACTTCACGTGAATAAATTATCTGTAAAATGAAGTGGTATTTAAGAAAAAAAAGGAATATAACAAAAACTCCATGATCATTGAAAACAAAAATGCATTAAAAAATGTGCGAATAACAGACCAATACCTGAAAAATAAATACACTGCTCAACAGAAAAAATGAAACAATTCACAACTCAACCAACTGATTTGCAAATATATCAATTAATATAAACAGCAGATGAATTCCCAATAAAACACAAGCCGATTAGTTACTTTGCAATTTTTTATTTTACTGTAATATAAAGAAAGTGATGCATAAGTACAGTATACATGATGTTACCGTTTTACAAGAAACGACAAGTTAAAAAAATGGAAATAGGCATATATAATATTTATAGACTGCTTCAATTAAAGCAATTATGCAGAAGTATATTTGAATAGCAATACTTTCATTTATCTATAAAAACTTTAAACTGCAAACATATAATACAACATTAGTAAAAAAACAAATCAAGATAAAGTAAATAAAAATTAAAAAGTAATTTTCAATTTCTATTTTTTTAGTTTTTTGTAAAATAAGTAAGACCGCATTTGTGCTTTTAAATTTTTTAAGACAAAATAGAAATTTAAAAACTTTCCTATATTTGTTTCTGTTCTATTAGCCAAATGTTTTGTACAATAATTCTTTCGTAAAATTTCAAATTCATGTGCCGTACTTTTTTTCATCAACTTGTAGGTTTTCGTTTTTACCATAACTTTTATGATGCTCAGGTATAGTTATTTGTGATATAATGCAAAACAATACATCATGCCTAATTTATGCAATTAATTTGGTTTCATCGCAGTGTTAATTCTTTTCTGCTAAGAAAAACAAACTGCACTGAAAGCTCACTTTTTTTGCAGCTGTTTAGTAGTTTTATAAATAGCAGTTGATAAAAACATTATCTCTGTAAAAGTTTCTTTTAATATTCAAATAAAAGGAAAAGAAGCATCAGTAAGTGTCTAAAAAATCCGTTTATTTTCATAACTGTTTTGTGTTTTAAAGAACACATTTTTTTTAAAAAAGACGTTTTTAGGCATTTTCAAGTGTGTTAAATTTCTTTTTAGACTTAGCGGCTAAAGTAAAATTAGAAGAACAATTTGGCTTGCAGCTTGACTGAGTGCGGCTTCAATTTGACAGATATGATCGCATGTTTGCTTTGAATAAAGCACGTGCTACATCTTCCTAAGCAACAAATGCTAGATTGCTGCAAATAGTGCTGCTGCTGGAATGCATATGTGTAAAGTCATAAAAATAAATAGAAGCAGTTTTATATCAAAGTAAGTTCTGTCCAATTGTTCTATAAAGTTTGTTTGATGTGCATTTTAGAAATGGATTGTTCAAAAAATGCATTATTAAAGCATTTGTATGCATTTTATTGCATTAGTTCGATGTTAAAAATATATTACTTAATGTTTGAAAATTTTAATTTACTTAAATTTGCAGTTTTACTCTGATTAAATTTTGAAGGAGAAAAGAAATTGCATGATATATATCTTTGTAAAATTTCATGGAATTTAATTTTATTTTAAAATGAATGTTGAATAGTAAGTTTAACTTTTTTAGAAGAATGTAAGAAAAAATTTTAGAATGCAACTGGATTGAAATTTTTCATACAAAAGCATAAAATTTCTTTTTAGAAGTGCATCTTAATTCAATTTTTATGGAGAATACTTTTGCAATTATTAAATCTTCGCAGTTTACTTATTTTATAAAACTAGAAAATTTACAAATATGAAAGAAATGATACATTTCTATGAAGAAGTAATAAATCTGATGACAACGCTAAAAATTTTTCTGATTCAGTGTGAAAAATAGTCATGCTGTTCATTTTTAATGCGTAAATTGTTTAGCTGTCAGAAATTTGTTTTAAATTAGTCTTGCATGCAATGTTTATTTTGCATATTGAACCATCAATGAAAGCATCAGCAGTATTTTCATTATTTGCCATTGGAAAACATTTTATTTAAAAAATCTGACATTTAAATACCATTGTCAAATCATTTTAATATAAATTAAGTTATGATCAGAACCAGAAATAAATGTTGAACGATATTTAATCATAAATTATTAGATTATATTACATTAGGACTTTAGAATGATCTACGATATTGCTTCAAATTTCTTATGTGTTGACATTTTTGGGATTAACTTTCATTAAACTGCTTTTCAGATTTGAAGAAATAATCTTCGAATGAATTATTTGATTCATAGCTGATGCTGAAGTTTATAATATATTAAAAATTTGAGAATGAAATTAAATTCACTTTGAACTTGAAATTTGAGACTACGAATTTCTTTGTTAATACTGAAATTTTTTGGAAGTGATTATTTATTAAAGAAGTTGTTTATGAATATTAAAAATTTACCTCATTCTGTAATTAAATTTTTATAAACGGAAACCATGCATATACATATATATGAATTATTCTTAGCAATTGTCAAATGAAACATAAGTTGATTTAATGCTTAAAAATAAATATTTTATTATCACATATGCAACATTGCTGTTGTGGTCATAAAAAAACGTATAATGAACGTAAGCATAATTACAATAAATTGGCGTTTTTAAATAGATATTCTTTGACTGATTGCATTCGTTTTCCTGATGAAAATTTTTCCAAATTTCCGTTTTATTGCTTTTTTAGCTTGCACATTGTACCATCAATGAAAGCATCAGCAGTATTTTCCTTATTTGTCATTGGAAAACATTTTATTTAAAAAATCTGACATTTAAATTCTATCGACATCAAATCATTTTAATACCATTGTTTGGTAGCAAAAATAATCTCAGTGCAAATATTACAAGTATAAATTTGAACAACAGCATTATTGTTGGTGAAATAGTGAGCAATAATAGCATTGAAGTGAAAGGGTATATGAAAGCGAAAAAGAGAAATTTATGAATAATAAGTTTGAAATGTAATTCAAATTTTATGGTACAGGATAAATAATCGCTATTTTAAAATTTTGTATGATGAATGTTTCAATTTGGGGTAGGTTTTAATAAATATTATTTTGATGTCAATGTGCTTTTTTCTCATTTGAAAGTGAGCAAAGTGTTTTGTTATAGCAAATTGCATAATAAGCATAAAATTGCGTCATTTTTTATATTCTACAATGATGTACTAATTTGTAGCTTTCAATCTACAAATCTGTCATTGCAAGGTTAACATTGATCGTCTTGACAACCGATCATCAGTAATATGGAAAATTAATTAAAAGTTGTTAATCAATATATCATCATGATCGACGCTGATTGGTCAGTATGAGACAGCGATGGAGAAGTTCAGCGACACCGAATGGATGGTCACCGTTGAGGCTTTGGATGAGAACAGTTCCCATTGTGTGCCATGCGTAGGCGTGTCTGCACTGTGGATTTCATGCAGCCGCATTTTTATTGTTAGCTTGCCGTATTATAGCCGTTGTGCACTTGGCATAAGATTTGTCTTTCCAATTCATTGAATTTTTCAATTGCCTCTTACGGCGAGGTGGTGCTGAAACCGAAGCCACTCAGCGGGAAAATCAATATCCTTCTGTGATTTGATATCCCAATCTGAACGAAAAAGAATTGTTCGCTTTTTTAAAACACATCTTGTCGTATTTTGCGCCTATTCTTGCCTGGAATTTTTGCGACGTAATTTAGAAATAAGAGAAAAATTATTTACATGCCAGCATTATCCCAGAGTCGTGTTAGTATGACTTTGACTACAGAACCGACTTGTTGTGTTAATATGGAAGAGCGTATAGAGCAAGCTTTCCGAGAAGGGGATGAAATGTTTGTATTGAAAATGATTGCTAGACTGAAAACTCTTCAAGCCGGTAAAGCAACAATGCCTTCATGTTTACGATCTGATTTGGATAATGTGAACAGTTTAAATTTGTCTGATCCATCTCCATCAACTTTGAGATCAGTGTTGGATCGTTGTCTACGACTAGCAGTGATCTATCGTCGTAATGAAGTGGTTGAATTATTATTGAAATCTGATGTACATCCAGATCACAAAGATCAATGCAAATGTTCAACTGTATGTCCAAATGTAGATTCAAATCCTCCTTTTACAATGCCGGTACAAACGGAATGTACATTGCCAAGGCATCGCATGCATTCTAGACGTTCGTCGCAGTTGCTTTCAATTCCTAAAAATTATACCTGTTCTGAATACCGACCACTGTTTTTGGCAGTTGAAAGCGGAAACGCAGAGATGGTTGCTTTACTTTGTCGTTATGGAGCATCAATTAACTTGAAGAATAACAAGGTAACAAATTTAGTCGGATAGTAATAAAATTATGGTAAATTTTAATATATTTATATATATATGTTAATTGTTCTCCTTATCAGGAGAATATGAGATGAATTATAATGGTTAACGGTTGTATTAATTTATTAATTATGATCAGTAAACATGTGTCATTAGTTCAAAATTAATATGATGAAAAAGTAGTTGAGTAGTAAATTCAACAAGGAGGAATAAAAAGTTTTGAATTTTTTGTAAAATATCAGTAGAAGACGAATCGATATTTTTGATTGTTGATGTATTAAATTAATAAATAAATAAACAAATAAAAAATTATATATATATATATATATATATATATATATATATATATATGTATATGCTTTGCTCAATAGAGAACTAATGGCAGTCAGCATGCTCCACAGTAATTTTTGTTAAAACTCAGATTATATTTCCACTATTTTTATATTGACTATTAGAATGACTACCGCTGCTGCGTGATAATTTTCTTTATTCAAGAGGAATAATCGTTTTCATGGAAACAAAGGCGGTAACAAAAATTGAGTTGTTTTTTTTGAGAAATAAAAAAAATAGAAACTAGAATCTATATTCAAAGCTAATCTTTAATGTACATTAATTACTAAAGAATTGGTCGTCTAAAAGAATCATGATGCAAATTGATGAAGTGAGAAGTTTTCAACTCTAATAAATGATAATGAATAAGTAATTAAAGTTTGTTAAAATGGGTAAAATAATATCATAGAAATAGCTACATTGTTCGTAGAGAAGATTGTTGCACGATAGTTTTATTGGTTTTAATTTTCTTCACAGTATGGAATAGAAAATAGCTATACGTATAATGTTGTTGTTGTTAAAATTATGGAGATATTTTTATTTTTTGAAATTAAATTTTTTATTCGTTATTATTATCAGATGGATTAAATTCTAAATTTTAAACTTGACAAAAAATTAAAATTTTTTCTAGTAACAAAAAGATAAATAAAAATGTTGATCTATATTTCATAGAATATAGCTGCCGCACTATTATTCTTTATTATTTCTTTTTTGATATTTTAAATTGAATAAATTGCAAAAAGTGTGCCTTTGGTCAATATTGTTATCAAAGATTAAGAAAGTAAAAGTGGCTAATTTGTCTGATTGATATGAAATAGGTGTTTCAATTGAAGATGTGATGTGTTTGTTGAATTTTAGAAAATTATTTTATGAAGGGAGGAAGTACTTTTATTAATTAGTGATTGTTCCTGATGGGTTATTTTTCAATAAATTAACTGCCTATTCAATCAATAATTCCACAGATTATGCAACTGAACCGTATTAAACAGTGCGCCAGTGGATGGTATTTGAATTTGTTCAACCGCATCATTGCTTGCTAAATAAAGTCAAAATGAAGCTTTCATTGCACCACTATCAAATGTGGCTTTCAGCGTTCACAATTGCCAACCGCTTGTGTAGAAGCTTTGTTGCAATTGATTGATGCAACTCTAACTAGCAGCTCTCTATTCAGCATTTGATTTATTTTGCCCACTTATAGCTTTAAAGTGCTTTAAGATGATGTTAAAAAGAAGGAATAAACAAATAACAATTTTTTTCAGTTTATATTGTTTGCAATTAAAATTGAAGCGATTTTCTTTTTGAAAAGTTTTCTAAATGTATTTTTGCTTGCTTATCGCTTACTTTCAAGTTCCAAATTTATTCATATCAAAGCATCATCATGATAAATTTAATATTAAGATTATTCCACTTTATTTTAAACCTTTTATTTTTAACATACAATTAAAAGATTATAATTGCGTCAGTATTGCAATGGCATACATGAATTTCACATAATAGAAGCTTTTTTTCCCAAAAAATACAATGAAATAAAATCTTTTGCAATTAATTATTTTTAGATGTCACGTTTTAGCTACAGATATCATTAAAAATTCATAAATTGATTTTTCACATTTAAAATTTATAAGTAAAAAGTATTGCAAACTGCAGTGCTTCAGTTTTTGTTTCCTGTAGCATTGCTGAAGTGTGAATAAATAATTGTTTTGCAGTTGAGTTCAATTTATAATATGAAATTTTGTTCACATAATTTTTATACTAAATTCTCCATTGGGAACAATGCTGTGATATTGTAGCAAAATTGTGATATGCAGACTTTGCATATAAGTGACAGAAGAATATTTAGCAGAAATGTTTTTGTTCTTCACATACAAAATCAATTTCTGCAGATCAGAAATGATATTTTATAAGGTGATTTTATTATGAAGAATACTTGAACACGCGCACACATGTATATAATATATGTGTATTATTGAATCTTTATTTTCAGTGTCAGGTTTTTTTGTTTAATCAGATAAGTTGAATGTCTGTCTGTGAAAATTAATTTTATTATTAGCAATCAAATAGAAAACGTTATTATTCAAATTTTATTTATAAAAAAGAAAAGAAAACCCTTCTGCAATTGCATTTTTCTTATAACACTTTTATGTGAATTTTCTCTTATAATAGATTGAAAAAATTGCATCTCATTCCCTGGTGACTTTATATATCTATAATGATTAAAATTTATTTTTCATCAATGTATCTCGGCTCATTTTTATTTGAACCTTTTTTGATTGATAAATGAAGCATATTAAGTGGATTCATATGCTTTCATTAGCAGTTTATTTTATACGACATTTAGTTTGCTAATTTTAGTGAATAGTTCTATTGTTATTGTTGTTCAGCTGTTGTAAAGTCTGCAACGCTGAATACGAAATTTAAATGTCCACCATTTTTGTGCTTTCAAATGTTATATTGACTTTTTCTTTGAATTTTGGTTTTGTATTGATCTAATTTTTTGCTAGTAGCAAACTTTTAAACAGCCATCTATTTTTCATTTATGTTTTGAAGAAATTTCAATTTATAAAATGCTGTTTAATCATATCGTTGCTGTTTATGTTATCTGATAATTATATTCTATAATTTTTATTCTTATTTAATCTTTTCATATTTAAAATATTTGTAATATATATATATATATATATATATATATATATATATATATATATAAGTGTGTGTGTGTAGATTAATCAAAATCAAATGAAAAAACTCAATAATAACAGAGTAAACAGGAATATTTAATTTTGTATTTCTTATGGGATTAAATTAAAATTAATAACATAGATATAGACGCTTGAAGGTAATATAATAATAGTATTTTTAAACTACTTTCAATTGCAACTTGTTATTATTAACAATGCTTTATTATAAGAGAATATATCTGTGCACTCAGTGCAAAAAAGAAAAAAGAATCACAAGTAATAATTGTATATGAATAACATAAAATATGAGCGTAAAATGCAAAAAGCTTGCATTTATTGAAAGCAGTAAACTGAATTGTGCAATATGAAAATTTAAACTAACATGAAATTGAATAAAATAATTAAAGCATAATGTAAATTTTAAAAATATAAAATTGTCTTAAGTGTTCTAGAGTAATAATAATAATAAAGTTAGTGTTTGTTGATTTTAAATGATAAATCTGGCTTTTGTTTTGTAAAAATTGGCATTTAAACACGGGCATTTTCCCAAATGTGACCATCTGACTAACACGTACATTTAGTTCAATTTCAAATATAGTATTGCAATTGATTTTTTTGCAAATTATGTTAGGTTTGCTTAGTTTCTTAGCATAGTCCAATATTGATTGAT
The DNA here is from genome assembly GCA_001447645.1 of Trichinella pseudospiralis. NCBI lineage: Eukaryota > Metazoa > Nematoda > Enoplea > Trichinellida > Trichinellidae > Trichinella > Trichinella pseudospiralis. The sequence continues at coordinate 108,735 of JYDV01000003.1, read as the reverse complement.
TGATTGTTATTTTAGTTAAATAAAGCCAGTAAACTTTAAAATTTGTGAAACTTTAACTTTGCATATTCAAACCAATATATTGGCAATATATTAAAATTACATTTATTAAATATTTCAATTTATTTCCAAACTGAAAATGATACACATTTATTTGAGCTTCATCATGAAAACCGATGTTTCACACATAATCTGCATGCAATCTGATATTCAAAATGACACTTTTAAAAGTGAATAATTGCTCATATTATTCAGTTTAAACGGATCCGAAATTGATGGAATATTTTTACACAATTAAATTGCATTTTATAAATATTATTTGCTGCAATACATTTTTCAAATATGAATAAAATAAAGAAATGTGGTTAATCTTTTTTGTTCATTTATTTTTTAATTTGTGAATATTATTTTTTGTCATCAAATATATTTTTAATTTTATTATTATTATTATTGTAATTTTTGCATATACATTTCATTTACTAATAATACTAATTAAAAATTCAGTTTTTTTACCTAGATAATTTTCAAATATTATTATAGAAAATTTTTATAATTCATCAGTTTCTTTTATTCTTCTAAATAATAATAATTAATTTGTGCTAATAATATTCAAGTTAAATAAATTCAAATCAGTTCTTTTCTTCAATTTGTGATACTTCATTTGTTTTATTGAAGAAATGATTTTCAATTAAATAACCGCATAACAATGAACATCAGTAGGGTTCAGGTTTACGTAATACTTTTAAATCAAATTTTAAAAATTCCAGTAAAAGTGATTAATAGATTTCTTTCTAAATAGCCTTTGCATTTAATGTTTGGAATGGCTGTTTTACTACACAAAGCTAAAAGAGTAATTTTGTCCCTTTTCATTCAAAATTTGATTTGCTTTTTATTATTCTCTGTTGCAACTTTAGCTCATTATGAAGATTAAATTTTTCATTTTTCTTTTTTGTTTTTCTTATTGTTGTTGTTACAATTTTCTCTCTTTTATTATGCAGTAATAATTTTATTATTTATATATTTATTTATTGTACAGTAATACTGATAATTTTATTATAATTTTATTTTTCAGTTTGCTTATAATGAAATAAAACAGCGCAAAATGATACGTTTTGTTGAAAGGTAAAATATTTTTACGATATTTTGAACATTAGATATAATAATGTTCCATTCATTAATCAATAAGTACATGGCAATTACTTAAATACTATTCAAATAATGAGTCATATTCAAAAGAATACCTGGCTTGTATATTTCAAGTAAATTGAAATATGTATTAACTGCAATGGATGTGCAGAATAGAATAATGCGCGTTGTTTTCTTTATACATCTAATATGCTTGCAATAAGACATCAGAAAAATTATATAAAAATGATACTGAACTGAAATGAAATATGCTTTTTATATACTAAGGAGTACAAGATATTAACAAATAAAAATATTTTTTAAATAAATATTACTTATTTCCAACTTTATAGGTTATTCTAGAATTTAATTGCAAACAAAGTCAATAAATAAAATGCAATTGGGATGAAAAATTTAATATTTAATCCATTATTTTAATTCACTAATCTAATTTCTGTATTTCTTGAAAGGTTTTTAACAGTTTTGACTGAAAATATCAGAAAAACTACTCGCCATTTACATTTGACAGACATTTAATAATCTTATATTGCATTATATTTTTAAATGTTAATTACAAATATGAATTTACGCTGCATGTGCGTGCTTACTGTGCGCTTATTGAATAGTTTCTTATATGAGATTTCTGATTGCGCATTGATAAACAGTCTTCTACTGTCAGTTCTAATTCTAATTCTAATTCCAGCTATATATATATATATATATTTGTGTGTGTGTGTGTATGTGTGTATTTTTTATTTTGAATGAATGTTTTATTAATTGAAGAAACTAGAAACCAATTGTTATATTTTAATTCTTAATATATTTTAATTTGGTTTTATTGTTTGCATAGTTATTATTTAATTATTCTCCATATAGATTTTATTTAAAAATATTTATATGATGGTATTACTTCGATAATGTAGAAATCGAAAAAGTATTAAAAATTCATGAAACTTAAATTGTCATTTAAGTAGATTGCTCTGCTTAATGGTAACTGAAACAGGTTTAAAACATTTCCAAAAAAATTATTTTTTAAAATTCAACAAGAAAATAATTAAAATGCAAATTTTTAAAAATTATCATGAGATATTCTTAAAAATACTTTAGTAGTTTAACCCTTTAGTACTCTTTAACACTCTTATTTTATGACTAATATGTTTTTTCATAAGAGCATATTTTATTTGCTCACGATTAATATTGATGTTTGTTTCTGTAAATTTGTAATAGATATTGTAATATTTGATTTGCTATTTTTTATACCACTGATTTACAAATACATATTAAGAATGTAATTCATTGTTGACTGTCTAAACTTTAATAAAATATTTTGATATAAAAAGCTAAATAAATATGAGAAGGTTCAAATGTAACTACCTTTTGTGAAATTTAAATAATTCTATCAACATAATATAGTTTTTATTGCTTCATTGAATTTACATCACTATTATAAAGCAGCTGAGAAAAATGTTTAAATAAAGTTTAAGAGCCTGTTTGAAATCTAATGTGAGAAAGCTGAATACGTAGGAAATGAGCAAAACTTAATATTTCAAATAGCCATTGATTTTATCCATCTTGTGATCAAGATTCTGAAACTCCCTTAGGAAGCTCAACATCCTGGCATAAACAACATCCTTACAAACTTTACATTATATCAGAAAATTAACTGTTTCTGGCAAGATACTTTTCTGCTGCGCTTCATGCACTTACATTGCCATAATCAAGTTATGCACCGATATAAGACTGTTATTGATTTCCATTGCATTGTACAATGTTTACAAAAATAGTTTATTGAGTTAAGTTTTCTTTGCTTATTTTTGGAATTTTTACGTGTGCTTTACGTATTTTTTGTTAATCAGGCATTTATTTTATTGCATCTTTGTTTTAATATAAAAATCTAATACTACAGTAAGCAAATAATGAAACTTCAAAATATTAATAAAAGTTTATTAGTGAAGTGCGCTTCGTTTTGTTTAAATAAATGATGAGTTATTGTAAAATATGAGCTATTTAAATGTTAAGTTTTAATTTTTAGTATAGAAACTGAATGGATTCTTTGTAGTAATAATAATAATAATAATAATAATTGTGAGCATTTTAATTAAGTTACATGATAACAAAAAATTTAATTATTTATTTAATTTGACGTTTATTAGAGTAGTGTAATGTAAAAGCGAATAAAGGCAAAAGCTGACATCCATAAAGATTCTCAAATAAAATATGCTTTAATCTATACATTTTTATTTTATAAAATCTATTCAAGCAAATCTGATTAATGCAATTGCAATGTGAATATGAAGTAGTTTGGAATCTCTTTTAAGTAAGAACCATAATTTATTATAATATATCCAAAAAATAAAAAATTGACCATCTTGTTTATTTTTGGAATATAATTACCTAACGTCAGGAAGCAGTGCCTCATAATTAACTTCTTGATGTTTATTACTCTGCTGTTAACAGAATGAAGTTTAATTCAATTGTGAATATTTTCACTGCTTGTGGTTCTGATCATTAAATGAAGCAGCTGATATTTGTCATGTGAGGCTTTATATCTTTCAATTTAAATAAAATACATAACATTAAGTTTTCACATTTAGCAGATGAAATAATATTAATTTCCACATCTAAAAAAATAACCTGATTTATTTTTAAGTTTATTACAATAAAATGCGAACAATATATTTCCTAGATTGAGTTTGAAATTAAAAGTAAAGTAATTATATTTTAGCATGGTGATTTTATTTGCACAAAATAATGTGCTTTTTTATGTACATTTACGCAGCTTTTAATTAAGTGATCGTTTTAAAATTGAAACATTTTATTTTTGTCAAAGAAACTTTATTGAAACTTGCAGTTATTTTTAAAAACTGTTATATATATAGACAAAGTAGTCGAGAAGTTCACGACTGGAACGTTTTGCATTATTTTATATATACATTTATATGCAAATGAAAGTAACAATGATATTACTTTTATTTATTGAAGCTGAAAAGTTTTATAAATTTTAAAATTTATCATCACAATGCAAAAAAACGAATAACAAACTTTTTAGGAAAAGTAAAAATAAGGTGATATAACTTGGAAAGCAGTTAATGATCAGCTTAGCAGACCAGGGTGAAGAAAAAAGAGAATTTGAGAAAAGCGGCATCTGAAAGATTTATTTTTTCTTCAGAAATAGGTGTTGATTTTAAACAATATTTCTTTGGAATGATACTTGGAAATGTTAAAAAATGCATTGCATTTAATCAAAAATGCGGTGCTTTCGAAGTTTTTAAAAAGCTTTTACATTATAGAGGAGTCTATTTTAACATTCCCAGGAAGTTAATGGTGAACATCGAAATGTAAACGACTTTACGGAGCGTAAAATTTTAAAATACTTCCAGCATTAACAAGAAGAAAAATAACAAATTTTTAGTTTTATGCATTAGCATGATTGTTAATATCATGCACTCATTATAATCCTAAGTGACAGTGAAAAAATAACATTGTTAGTCGAAAGTAAGCTTAAACTCAAAACTGAAGTAAAATGCTGAATAACATTTATTATTTGACCTATAATAATAACAGCTTCAAATTTACTTACAATTGCAATTGATATAATTTTTAAAATTATATTTTGTACATTATGCTTTAATAAATGCTTCAAGAAAAAATGAATAATTTTGTTTCATTATTTTAATTTGGCTTTTATTTTAATGTTTCTTATTTTTTCATTAAATATTTTAAACGTTCACAGAACTATGTTTACTTTCTACTTGAGTATTAGTTATAAGATGCTTCATCAGTTGAATAAGCAAGCTTTGTTACGACAAGTGATAATCATTTATCATTTTTAGAATGCGACTCCACTTTTAGCGGCTGTCTGCCAGTCACCAATATCATGGACCGTTGTGGAGACCCTTTTAAAATTCGGCGCTCGAATACGACTTGATGGTGACAAACAAATTTCGCCAGTAGATCTCATGCCTGAATTAGATAGATTGCAAAAAGCCTTGATCAGAGAGTTGGTGCATCAAGGCTTCCAGGCTTCCAAAGTAATACACATATTCTTACATACACAAACACACACAAAGATATATATGTGCTTTTCTTTTCTATAATAATTCTTGATTTTAAAACGCCTTTATATTTAAGTGTGCTGCTGATCAGAATCATTTGTCAATCCATAAGACAATCAGCGGAGCGGAAAAGTCAACTGGCACTAAGGGTCATGAAATTGAAGCTCCCAAAGAATTGCTGAACCGCAATTCTGCGTTGACTAATTCTCTCAGGATGGCTACAGCTGCTATGCTATCTCAGTCTCCAAAAGGAAGTCGCACAAATCATAAGCAGGGTATTTCTAATTTATTATTGAGTTTTTGAAAGAAACTTTTTTAATCATCAATCTTTAGAAATCATAAAATTTAATAAACAAAAATTCGAAATATATTGTATTTTTAGTTCAACATTTCATTAAGTTTGTAAATGTTAATTTTAATCTTGATTATTTTATGTAAAGTTAATCTTATTTTACTATTTGTCTTACAGTTTGCAAAGAAAAATTGACTATAAATTTTAATTTATTCGATGTATCAAATATAACTGAATGGCACTCTAACTACTGGACGCGTTTTTGTTCATTGGAATTTTTAGTACTAAATAGATATTTCAGTAGTTTTACAACTGATAGCCATAATTTACAGTCATTATTTTGTTGAATTTTGCTGTTTTGCTAAAGTGCTAAAGCAACGCTTCTTTACTGTCACTAATAAAAATTGTCACTGTTTTGAATTTCAATTTTAAAAAGAGACTTCAGTCTGTTTAAATTTGGAGTAAAGCAAAGTTAATAAATACTACTGAATAGGACAAGCATGAAGTATTTGAAAGCATAAATGCAACTGCAACTATGCACTTTATTTCCACTTCCCGTTATTTATCTTCAAGCTGATATACTTGTATTAATTTACTGTCCCATTGCGCAGTATATAATACAGTTTAATAATTGAATAAATTCTAAACTTAAATTTTCAGAATTACGAAAAATAAACAGATCTGCATGCTTCAATAATAACTGAATATTTTCAATTTTAATATTAATTTATGGATGTTATTTTACGTTCTTATACTATTCCTAATAATTGTATATTTATATGAATATGTGAAAGTTGCATTTTAAGAACATGGAGAACTTTTGACATTTTGAGAACTTATCTTAATTTATTTTGAAATGCCATTCGCAATTTTACTTTCTTGCTATTTTCTGCTTACCATTATAATCAGTTCTTAAACCAAGCTGGCTGAAGCACAGTTTAGCAAAAGTGGAACAAACAACCGTACGCCCAGGTGTTGGGAAAGCTGCCTTGAATGGCCGGTATTAAAGCCGGTTTTAAAATCATAAACAAATATTGTCGGATGAAGTTAGATGCATAGTTCTTCCCCTCTTTAAATATCCGGCAGATCTTTCTTAGCAGGTGAATAATATTTGACGGATAGCGTTTATTCCTCGCGAATGCATAAAAGGTAAGCAACTGCTGGTACCAGGATGGGACAGTCTTGGCACCTTCATCAATCGGCAATTGCACCAGCAGTTACTCTGAGCCAGCAGCCTCACACCAACCTCAGTCGCAAAACTCAATATCATTGGTTGGCAAATGATACATTCAAAATTGCTCACCGGATTTTGTTGTTGTTTGTTCAGCAGTGTTGTTCATGGATGTTGAAATCTCTGGGTCCGGTTGTTGCACATTATGTGCCAAGCCTAGTCCCACATAGGAAAATGACGGGCAGTATCTGAGCTGGTGGAGACAGTGCTTTCCAGCTCATCGTATATCTCTGTGACTAGCCTCAGATCGTCTGAGAAGTTGTTTTAGTTTCAGCTTCATCATCCTGGTGGTGTTTGTAGAATGCGTGAGCGTCTATCGACCTGTCTCTGCATGTTCACTGGTGCAGAGCACCCGTGTGGCTTCCACCTAGGATATGCTGAATTATTATTTATTTCACCAATCATTTCTAATTTATAATTTATCTAATTTTCACATTTGTGGGCAGGGTGCCAAAGCAGCCTTTCGTTCTCTAAAGTGGAAGAGAAATAACTGGCTTGTGGTATTGCACAATAATAACAACGTGCTTTGTTATAACAATTCTGTTTACCGCTGTGCATATCCAACATTTTTCATTACAATTTGTCAACTTCAGGGTGTAGTACTGTCCTCTGTATACTAATTTCTGTCGGTTCTCTTGAATTGAATTGAATTTCATCATTCTCCATCAGTGACAACTCTCGAACACGAAGCACCGAACACAACAGAATAAAAAAGAAAATGAATTTAACGGTCTTGACTTCTATTTTAAATAACTTTGCACCATTCCAGTTTTTTGTTTGGCTGTGTCTAGCTGAGCCAGTTTTGTCTAGCTTTATGCCCTATAAGATTTGCTTTCTGTTTTTTGATGTGTGTCTTGTTTATGCTAGTAATAGTAATATTGGTATTGACATCTGAAAAAAATCCTGGTCATTTCCAGTTCAGAATTTCAGCAGGCAAAAAATGTTGGAAGCAAGGTGATATCTGATATTTGATTTATCATTTTGTTGTAATGAGTCATCACAGCAAAAGAGAAATACTGTTCAGTTGAATGTCACTAATAGTTATTTCTCCCTCAGATAAAATACGTGCTTGCTTGAGTTTTTAAAGTTTAATACATATTGTGAGTACTGCCTTTGTCAGAAATTGTTAGCGTTTTTTGCCACATAAGATGAATAGATTTCAATACGAAACGAAAGAATACATTTTTCTTGCAGTTGTCAGCTAAAATTGCTGAATATTAGCATCAAAATGTGTAAAATATATATTGTATCAAATCTATGCTTAAATTTATTTGATATTCCTGCTTGTTTGCTTTAACCTTACATTTAATGAATATTATTAATCCCTTGATGTTCATAAAATACATTAAGATTAAAATTTATTATATGTAAAATAAAGGTTTTATTTGATTATTTGAAAATTGATGGATTGTTTTAAAGATCTTTTGATAAGATAATATGTTTAAATTCTCAGATTCATCATTGCAAAAAACGTTATGTGGAAGTGATGGTGGTGATGCTATTTTAATGCTTAAACGACTTGCTGAAAATTCAGAGTGTCTTCTGCATGTAACAGATGCGGTGATGCTTGAAGCTGATACTTTAATTCATAACACTAACCATAATGCTGAAAACTGCCATCTTGATGATTTCATCAGTGAGCTTCTTACTGAAATTCTTTTTGTAAGCATTTCAAAATGTTTTTGCTCAACTGTTTTATCTCGCAAAATTGTTTTGTAGACAGCAGTTAAACAGTATGATTCCTGTGCATGCTTGTCAGACGATTGTGAAACTGAGATGGTACTGCGCGCTGTTTTGGTGTCTCTAATTCGATTTGGTATAATCCTGCTCACTAAAGGAGGAAAATGTGCTCATTTTTCAGCTTTTAACCTTCTTAATTCAGTAAGTTTTCAGTTCAAAGTTTTTTTATTAAATAACAGAATATTTTGAAAATATACAATCTGTAAATTGAATGAGTTTAGTAAAAAGTATGAAATTCCGTTTAATATGCTTCATTTATTAGTTATTATCATTTTAAATATTTATTTATAATTGCAGTCAATTCTCTTGTATTTTCAACCTAATTGCAATGCTTCCTTAAAAGCAAGGAGCTGAAGCTATGAAAAACTTAAAATATATTACTATTAATTAAAATATATTAAATTATGTAAATTTTAATTTTTTAACATAAGGCATTAAATTGCTTTTAGATAATTGAAACGTGCATAGCGTTAAAGTTGTTCAAAACACATCAGTTTAGTTTTCTTTCTTCACAACTTTTATGCCCCAGTAATAGAAACAGTGAAAATGCGTGCACTGTGACACCTGAATGTTCATCAGAATTGATAAAAGTGAAATCTGGAACATTTTCTATGCAAAAATTAGAAATATCCACTCCCAATAGTTTTTCTATTGATGCGACTAAAGTTTCTGATCGTTCTACCGATGTGATTGAAGCATTTAACAAAGTTGAGCCCAGCACTCGTAAGTGACATTTTTAAATGTAAAATCAAGCTGTTATTGATAGCAGTAATAAACCTTATTAGCAAAATTTTTATTTCTTTAAAAAATAATTTACATTTAATTTAAATTTACACAATTAAAAATAAATAATTTGCATACATTATTTAAATTAAATTATACTGCGGTTGCTTGAACACTATCTCCATTATTATGAAATTCATTTTTTTAAAGATTTATTTCATATAAATGATATTTTATATAAATTTCTTTTGGCTTCAAATTACTTATATTTATGTATGAAGAATTATTCTGCCTGTGTTTCATGTCATTGATTTAATGAGAAACTACACAGAGTTTTAGTCAGGGCTTATGTTCTTAAAATATCTTATTGCCATGCATTATGAGTAATAACAGAAAAAGTTTTGGCTGAATTACTCTTATTTTATTGTTTACAGTTATTACTATACTTCACAATGCACTGACATTGCAAAAACGTTGTGGCACAGTTAAATACATCTGTTCTCCAAGTCGTCGATTCCGAAACTGCAGTCACTGTGTTTTAATTTTGGGCGCTCGAGTTTTGCTGTTTCTTTCTCACCAACTTTCATTTCGACGGAAACTTTGCGATGCTCAGCATATTCGCATTCTTATTCAAATGTTGGATGTAACTTTGGAACCAGTATGTACTTTTTATTTTGTAGTTGTAAAACAAATTTGTAGAATCTGAGTAATTACAGTTTTTGTTTCAAAATAAAAATTATGTATTACTGTTAAATAACACTAATTCATCTTATTGAAAAAAATGAAAAATATTATATTTCAAATTATTTTTACTTGTTAAATTTTTTGTATTTTTATTATATTATATAATTATTATTTTTATTAAATTTTTGTGTTTCAAATTAAATAAGTTTCAAATACAATTTCAATTTTACATTTTTAGCAATTTTTAACCTACATGTTACAAGTAGTTGCTGTATTAGCAATGGAAAGAAAAGCACAAACATTACTACGGGATCTCAATGCTGAAGATGCATTAGTACAGATGCTTCTTCCCGGTGACGAATGGTACTACACCAATCATACAATGCTGTTTCCGAAGATTGTGAAGCACCATGCTGCTCGAATTCTTGTATACATTGGATTGGGGGAACTAGTTGGAAATAGAGTGAACTTATTTCAACTGCCATGTATTTTTCCCTCAACAATGAAATGTAATAGCAGAGAAACTTTACATTCAAAAGAAGTGAACGATCAGGATTTGTATATTTTGAAAACATGTTTTGCACAGCCATGTGCTAAAGGAGCTAATGGAATATCATTGTATTCAGTTGAAGGGCTTCTCCTAAAAATTTTATCAACTATGAGTGAGAGTTCAAGTGATAAAGAAACCAAATTGCTGGAGGTAAGCTACAACGCTGTACGTTATGCATCAAAATATTCTTCTAAAATTAAAAAGTTATTGAGTTATTAGAATTTAATGTTTTTGCTGCTATATTTTGCATTACAGCGTAACATCAGTAAAAGTTTGAAATATTAGAAAGTTTTTGTTTCAAATTAAATTATTATTAAGAGAGAAGATTGGACAGTATCAATTTTTAGCAATATAAATCATTAGATAAGTTAAAAAAAAATTTCATGTGTGAATGTCTGTATGCATGTTGTACGTTCATAATTGTGTATGATATGTTATATTTTCTATTTTATTTTTGCTTACTTATTAATTTAATTTTAGAATAAATTTTCGTGGATTGTCTCTTTAGTAGATCCTGTTATTTTACTTCGTCTGTTGTTGCACAAATTTGTTTGGGATGTTGGTTTTCTGAAACGTCGATTACAGTGTGCAAGCAATTCTCTAGTAGTTCCCGCTTTCCAAGTACAGAAAAGTAAATCATTCGATCGTCATCTGCAAACAAAATCTGATTTTGACGAATTAGTCGTTTCACCAGTGCTTCGTTCAGTTTCAATGAAAATGGAAAAACTGCAAATGTCTAATGATTTTGATCAGCGCCACAGCTTTTCTAATGCCGATGTTGCCGGCCCAAGCAACATTATGGAATCAGTACGCCCTCGAGTACCTTTGACAAAATATCTGCCAAATTTCTTCCGTCCTAAAAGAACTAAACTAAACTCAAACACGTCCGTTCAATCTGTTCGCAGTTCTGATTCAGAAAAAGTACTACAATTTCAAAAGCAATTACAAAATTTGCCGCAACGAAAATTAACCGACGAAAGTGTTGACGATCAGCCAGTATTTTATCGGACACCAGAAAATATAGAACGAATGCCATCTTGCCAGATTCAAGCTACAGATTCAGGCAGTTCAACGTCAGTTGAGTGGTCCAGTGTTACAGCTTTTAAAGAAGGAAAAATTAATGATTTAGAGCCAAAAGCTTATACACTTGCCGTACCACAAATTCAAATTGAAATCCGTCGCGCCAGCATTCTTTCAGACTATAGCGTTGGGTTTGCTGCAGGTAGTCCTCCATCTGATTGTTTGCCTTTGCTCACACCTCCTGCAAATATGAGCCGTCGATCATCAGGAACAACAAGCTCTGCAGGATCATGTCTTAGCGCTCTTTCATCTCATCGCTCATCCGTAGTTTCATCTATGGTTTTTTCTAACGCGTCCTCTCCATTGCCAGTTGGAGAAGGAGTTGCTCATGTTTTCAATTTCATATCACCGAGACGTAGGGCTTCATCAGTTGTTGGTATTTTGCCAAAAATTAATTTAACAAGCTTAGAAAACCAACCAATACTTTCATCAGACATGAATACGCTCAAATATATCTTGGAATGCGTAATGAGCATTTTTGCTCGCGGAAGTGACAGTATCAACGATCTTTTAAAAGAAACTCGCGCAACTTTGAAAGATGTTATGAACTTTACGGATAATACACAAATCAAAGATTGGTGCTGTGGAATGACTCAGTTTATTACAATTAAAGTGAGCTCAAAGACAAGTGATTTGTTTACAACTTTAGAGTTTATTTAAAATTTAATTGTAGGAAGTTCTCGAAGAATCAGAAGTTTATAATCGTGACTACCTTGCTGAAGAATATTCAGAAGTACGTATTCAAATGGATATTCAATAATCAAAGTTTATTGATGACTTCACTTGAAACTTGAATTAATTAATGTTTTTAAATTAAATGCATTCATTTTAGTCATTTAATTTTGCTTTCAATTTAAGCTTCAAGATCAGATTGTTAGCGGATCTTTGCTGTGTTCTAAAGAAGAGGCTGCTTTGTTAGCAAGTATTCAAATTTCAATAGAAGAAAAATGGCCTTCAAATCAACGCAAGCTTACCCGTCATTTATCTTACCGTAAACTTCGAGAAATTAGTCAAAAAATTAGTACACTTGCCTGGGAACCAGGTGGTGGTGGAACCCTTTCAACCCTTAGCAGGCCTTTTGGCTTTTCATCTGCAAAAGCAAAATTTTCTAATGCTGGAAATCAGCGTTCTTTTCTCAGTCGTTTGGTTCACAAAAAGCAAATTTCAGCTTCTAGTTGCGAACAATTTGAACACTGTCTTCCTCAAACATATCGAGAAAGCAAGAAAACAACTAAATTAATTCAAGTTAGTAAGCATTTTTATGTCTGAAGTTGTGAATTTCAATAATGAATTCTTTTTTTTCTAAATTGCTTAGCAGCTTCAAAAAGACAATTTTTTAAAAATTTATATGGATTGTATTTAGGATTCAAAAAGAAAGCTTTTCCATTCAAATTTCTTTGATAGCGAGAAGGGCTTGAAGCATCTTTACGTGCAAACTTGCAAAAGATTACCCTCATATGGCTGTAAAATATTTCCTGTCACTGAAATTTCACGTGGAAAAATTCTTAAAAAGGTAACTTTAAATTTTATAAAATTCTACCTGTAACCGTTTGATATTGAAATCTTTTTATTAACTGTTTACTTGTATTATACAAAACTAGTATAATGAATATTGGGGAATATTATTAGTAAAGAAATTATTGTATACTCTTGTAAAAATGCATTACGGTGTTGAAGTTCAAAAACAAAAGAAACTTTTTAATTATAATTTGTTATTTATTTTGGAAAAAGTTAAACTTTTTAGTCCCGTCGTATTATTTGTTTTGGATCAACATATATCTCTTTGTTGAATCCTACAACGAAAGTTTTAATACGGAGACAACCAACAGTCAACCTCATCAAATGGAAAGTTGACAGTGAACCAATGGAACAAGACTTTACGTTGGATTTCAATGATACAGTATGGCATTTTACAGGTTATACAAAATGGACTTGCGTTGAATTATTTTATAAAAATTTATTGCGTTTCAGTACCTTCAAGTATGCTAAGAAAAACTATAAGCATGACATTATGGGAGCTCGTGCAAATTAATACGCCGAAGATCGTGCAAAAGGCATTTGCGTCAGTAAATCTACCCTCTGATTCTCTTCCTATTGGCTCATCGACGAAAGGTAATTAACAGTTATTGTTTTGATCTTTTTTAAACATAGACGAAAGCAGAAATATCTTCTTTGATTAGATGGATTAAATAATATTATATTTTTGCATCATTTTAATTTTACTCCACTGAAATTTAAATGACGAGATTTTAACAAAGCTCTTGTATAATAACAAACAATAAACAAAGTTTATGAAATTTATATAACTATAAATAAAGTAAAATCCAATAAAGGAAAATGAAATAAAATACTTTTTTGCTAATGCTTGACGTTTTAGAATTAAAAATTGTATTAACAATGCAACAGACTCAAAACAAGTTTTTAAAGTTCAGTGGAGCAATTAATTGTGCTCAGTGTTGGTGGAATTTTATAATTTTTTTATTAAAATTTTTTACAAATACCTTTTCTTTATTATAAAATGTTTATTTATAGCTATTTTCCAAAATGTTAATTACGTAAGCAAAGTAAAAAGCATATTTTATAAATAACTTGTTGGCTGCATTGCAAACAATTTCTTCCGCTTTAGTTGACATGTTTTCAAAGGCATTTTTTGCATACTTTCTTTCTAATTAACATAAACAGGTTTGCAATTATAAATAATAATATTAAAAACAACTGCCTAAGAGAAATTATATTATGCATATTGAAAAAAACTGTAACATGAAATTGTTTCGCTTTGTCAATAGTAAGCGTGGCTCTTTGTAAAACATTTGTTTTGGTGCTTAAAGTGGTCAAATACATTCTCATTTTTCTTGCAGTTGCATATTTCATCTTTATGAAAAATACTGTCAGGTGTGAAGCATTTATTAACTTTTATCTAAAAGATTTTCAATTCAAGTTTTTTTAATTTTCAAGTAAAGGGGTTGGCTTACTTGAAATATTAAAGGCACACTTTTGTTTAAATTTCAAAATTATTATTTCATTTTTACGTATACTACATATACACGTATGTTCTGCTTTTATACTTGTTCTATAATATATTTAAAATACATCAGATTTAATATTTATATGTTTACTGCTGTTTAATATATTGATATAAATATTTGAAGATTTAAATTAAACGGAATTTAAAGACTTCAACCTTAAATATTTTGACATTTTACTAAATAAGAGTTATGTAAAATATTAAAATAATAACATGAAGAATCTAATTGGTCAACTGTTTTGCGCATTGTCAAATGACATCAAATTTACTACGTTATTTACTTACTAAATTATATATTTACATTTACTCAGTTACTTGGAAAAAATGTTCTGAATTGTTATACAGTACTACTGTTGCAATGTTATACGTTGTATAAAGAAATTTTAAAGTAGTTAAGCAAATAATTCTTACCCAGTTGCTTATTTCAAAGATAGCATAATTAATGAAAATGTCCTTTAATATCTTTATCATGGATGACAAGCATTATTATCATTAAGTGAATATCAAAAGTAGTAAGCAGTATGAAAAAATGAATTTTTATCAGAAAAATTATGGTCAACAATGTGAAATAATAAAATCAAATTTGATAAGTAGAACATTGCAAATAAATAAAATATGATTTTATAAAACTTACCAGGAATATCAGTGCAATTATTTGACTTTACGGAGCAGGTAATTTAGGAAAATGGTTGCATGCCGTTTTGTCATTTTTTAGTTAGATGCATAATACATGCCACGTGAAAATAGTAAACCTTTTTTTGAATAAATTTGGCAAATTGCAAATATCGTTTTGAAACAGGCGGTGTTTCTTCGACAAAGCCATTAATATTTGTTCAAGCTTAAATGGGCATGTCAATCCAATCTGACGTAGGGTGACTGTTTTTCAGCTTACCCAAAGCAGTATCTTTGATTGCTTTTTGCGCTTAACTGAAGTCTGCCTCATTCATCAAGAGCATCATCAATTATTTCTTGCCTCTTTTCAGTCCAAGGTCCTAAGCAGCTAAACATCTGAGCACATCTACGTAATAAGCATAAACATTTGCTTGCAAAGTGCGTTGACCTGTTCCAATTTTTGCTCTTTGCTAGATGATTCAGTGATGGTCCGGAAGATGCGCTTTTTCGCTAGGGCCAATTTACTCACTAGTTGACAGATGACCCATTACTATTAATGTAGCTGTTTCTTTTTTGATTACTCGTTTTATATAACGATGACGTGATGTTTTATTTTTTTGTTTTTCTGATATCTAAAAATAATTTTGAATTAAATTTCCTCTATTTTTATTTATTTTTGTTGTATAATATACAGAACGAGCTTGTTCGGTTTATTATGGCGTGGAAAATATACTATTTATGCAGTAATATACTATTCATGCTGTTCAAGATTTTGATTTTGAAATTCTACTTTTTAAATAATTCATGTTAAAATTCTACTAATTTTAGGTAGAAGTCAAGAAATGTTTTCTGATCACGTTGGATTGAATATGTTTTTCAACGAATCACCAAGCGACTTTTTAAAAGAATCTGCAACACTGTACAGTATGGAATTAGAAAGACTACAGTCTGTTTTTTATTTTCCAGAAGAAGTAGCATTTCAACTAAGCTCTGTTGAATACGATCTTATTTATTCCATCCTACCAATGGACTACGTTACTTATGTGATTTGTGACTTGAATCAAGTACGACTGTGCATGAATCCATCGCAGGTGCGACTGTTGATTAAACGCTTTGCTGAAGTAAGAAATTTTCAATTTAAATATCTCGAGTTAATTTTATTTATTAATCTCAGGTCAGTTCATGGGTAACTCATCTCATTATAAGCCAACCAACGCATGACGATCGTCGCAACATGTTATGCTTCATTTTAAGATCTGCAGAAACATGTTGGAATATTGGCAATTTTAACGGTGCTACAGAAATTTTGTATGGACTTACGTAAGTTTGTTTTTATTTAAGTAAAATTTCGGCAATTAGTTGAAATAGCTTAGTTTGAAATGATAAAATAGATTCAAAATTGTCCTTATTTAATTTATTATCCTAAAAATCTTTCATGCATTTTATTATAATTTTTGTATTTCGGTTAAGAACAGTAAAGGACAAAAACTACTAACCATAAATAATAAATAAAAATAGAACTAAAGTACTCGTAAATTAATGATTATTTGTAAAATATGATAAAACAAATTGCAGTGCAAACTATGTTAGCTTATAGCTAAAACATTTTTGAATTACTTTTCTATCAAGATTTTAAAACAGTCTTTATGATTAAATTTTCATTTTTGGTAGCAGCACATGCATATTTTATTATTCTACTTTTTTCTGCTATGCATCTAAATTTAATGATTTTAGCTTTTTTCAGTTAATTTCTTTAAAATCTCTTTAATATGTGAGCTTATGCATATGAAAATTTTTCAAGCAGTTCTTATATTTTATTTATTTTGCATAATTTATTTGTGTATAATTTAATTTAATTTAATTTGCTGAAGCTGAAGCTGATTATACTGAATTTTTATAAGCACATTGGTTGTCATTGATCTGTTATGTTTTTCATTCAAATAATTAACCCTTCCAGAAAGCAATATCTCTTTCCAATCTTAATAATTTGAAAATAATTTAAGAATGGAAATAGATTTTTCTTTAACAGTTTAATGTTGAAATGCATTTTATTGTTTTTTTTAAAGCAAACGGAATTGTTCTATTTTTTCTTTTACAGTTTTCTGTTTGTTGTGAATGTAGAATTTTTTTAGCATCGTAACGTTTTTAACTTTGCAAAGCGATTTATTTCTCAAATTTTTACTTTTTGAATTGTTTCATTGTTGTTATTGTTGCAGTGATTTCATGAGTTACCATTTATTATTATTCCATTTATGGATCACTTCATTTTGTCATTTTTATACGTCACTTGTTTTAATTATTTTGCATCAAACACGATTATCTAAAGTTTTTCATTGACTGCTCTATGATTATTAATATGCATCATTCACAACAAATATATATAGTTGTATGAGAAGATTTTCCAGCACGTGAAACTGATGGACCAACTCAAAGCTCCTACAAATGATAGCTTTTACTTTGAAACTTACAAATTAATTTTAATAATAAACTAATAATTTACTGTATTATATGCAAATGCATATATAAAATAACGTAATCTTTTAAAATGATTGAAATGAAGTTGATAATTTTTAATAATTGAATGAATATCTCATATTGCTTTTTAGATAATTTTGCATGCAAATATTTATGATAAATATATGCGATATAATTTTATTTATAATTTAATGTATTAAAAATGAATTATTTGTTAAACAATAAGAGTTTATTTTTACTTATGAATTTACTTAGTGTAATTTGTATTATAATACAAATTATAAATAGCAATCTTAAAATAAATGTTGTTGATAAAATTATTTTAAATCAAGTCAAATGACGTTAAGTTTAGTTTGGTTGTTTCATCGCTTTTTCTTATCTTTATTTGCATGTTGTATTTTGCATGCATGTGATGAAAATGATATTTTTTAGCTCAGAAAAATTACAGCCATTTTGGTTATCGCTGTCCGCTGAGAACAAGCAAAAATTTGTAAATTTAACTGAAATACTACTCTCACACGAACCTTCCAGTCAGCTTCGCAAAGCATCTCAAAGAGCTCTGTGCCGTCCTGAATTTCGCCCAATACCTTTTTTTGGTACATTTCTAAAAGATTTGTATACAGTTTTTCAAGTTGTTCCATCACTGGTTCCGGCATGCAACGACGAGTGTTCTCAGGTGACTATTTTATGTTATTTGATACTGTTTGTGCAAATTTTTAGCGTATAGCTACCTAATTCAACAGTGTTGCAAAGTTATCAATAAGTTATATAAATAGTGCATTTCATTTAGCATATTCAACAATAAAATCGAAACAGAATTATTAAATAAGCTACACAAATGTAGGTACTATAACTTTCAGCTTTCATTATTATCATCAACATATTCATCACAAAATTAAATAATATTAATTTTAATAAATTTAAATTATTTCAAATTGAGCAACATTTATTTTTCCACAATTCTTTTGCTTTTAAAAAAATACATTGGGTAAAACTATAATGAAAATTTTTTAAGTAATAATTTTGCCTTATTTTATTCCAGTGTATTGATTATGTTGTTTTCTAAGGATAAAGGATAAGTATTCATGCAAGTGTTGAAGCATTACTGAAATTGCCATAAATGTCAAGTATTCATTTGCTTGTCGATATTTTATCCATATTCGTGCATTTCGATTAGGTATTGCATATCTATGTTGCGTTATTTATTTAAAATGTTTTGAATGCCTTTTCATTGTGCTTTTGTTAAATTGCATTTGTTTACTTTTATGATAAATTCAGCGGTGAACAAACAATCAGCAGTTATTCAAATTTTATATTTATTAATTATCAAGTTTTTATCTATCTTGAAATGCATTTGTTCAAATAATTGTCATTTATAAAATTGATACGTATTCAACAGCAAAGCAACGTTTGTAAGTTTTCAAATTTAAATATTTAAAATATGGAATAAAATGAGTTGAATTTTTTCCAATATTGAAACTTTAATGCATAATTTGATTAAAGCAACAAACTTGTTTAGTTTTTACATTTTTAAAATACAACATTGAATTATTATTATTATTATTATTATTATATCACCACTTCTGAAGCAATTCTTGCTCTTTGTTAAATCTTGCTTTTTCCATTAAAAAAATACAAAATGATGCTGAAAATTTTATCGGGCTTCCGTACACATCATTTTCTAGGTACTTCGATGATTTTACTTTTTTTTCTGTAATATCTTGGCTTTTTATTGTGCTTAAGATTTTATTATCTCTTAATACTCACATAGTATTGTTGTCGTTGTTATCTTTGTGAATTTTGATAAAAGATCATCAAATGCAATTCTAATTGCTGAAATCTGCTGAAGAATTTTTTTTCTTTTGTTTGAAGTTAATAAAATTACATAATTGAAAATGCGTTAGAGAGAGGAATCAATATAAAAGTTTAAAGCAGTCAAGTATAAAATATAGATGTATAAACGGTTTTTCTTTGCTTGTAATGACTTGTTGCTGCTTGAAATTTTCATCAGTTTTTGTCAACCAATTCTGAGTTTTGAGTAAATAATGAATCAACTAAAAGCCATTTTTTGGCATCATTGGCACTCGTTTGCAATGTAATTTTTGAATTTTATATAGGAAAGTGACCTTCACTTCATTTCATTGTGAATTAATTCATGAAATGCTTCTAATATTTTATGCAACAGACATATTTGTTTTGAAAGATGCTTTTTGATTTCTTTTACCTAAAACAAAAATAACATATTATCATATTTAATTCTAGTGTTTTTGTAATTAATTCCATAAGTCGAACTAGTAATGAGTACAGAGATTGGAATATGCACCGTGTCAAAATTATATATGCATGCTAGCACGTTCTACATGAATTAATTTTTGTTTTAAATTTAAAAAGCTATCAGAATGGAATAAGAAGAACTTTGCATGCAAGTTAAATTATATATTATAAAATTATTGAGTTATTTCATTTTGATTTGTGCATCTTAAATCTGATCGCTTATTCCTGTTAATCAATCAGCCAAACCGATGTAGTCGATCAATTTCAAATGCCATGTATTTGTCATCGAACATTATTTGATTATCGGCTACTTATCTTTTCAAAACTACTCCCTTCGTATTTCTCATTTACCAGTCTATTTTCTAGCGTGAACTGCTTAAATGAAGAGTTTAATGCTCGCAAATAGCAAGCAAGTTATATACATATACATATAGATATACATATACATACATATACATATACATATACATATACATATACATATATAGCGAAACCTTTTTTAACAAGGTTAGGTAAATAATGGTGATTTATTCAGAAGATTTGCCTGCAGCTAAATTTCTATTGATATTTTTTTTAGTTTTGAAAAAATCTGAGGAAATGGACGACTAAGAAGTGATCCATTTTGATTGATTTTATTGTTAGTTCAAAGAGCAAAGGGTTGAATTTCATTTAGGAATTCATTGGTTCTGATCGGCAACTTTTTCCTCCTACCACTTGTTGGCAATCAATAATAATAGAATAGAACATTTGATCATCTCCACATGCTGCGTTTTAAATTCTACGCTTATCTGCCAGCACAAACACGCGCACAGTAATGCTTACAGACATACATATGTTTGTCATGTAATATATGATAAGCACGTAAGAACAGTTACCAATTCATATAATTGCAATATTGAAATTTTATGTTAACTTTTAAGTAAAATTAATAATGGAAATTCTTTTCAAGTTTAAAACGCAACATTTATTATACTGATCATTTGTTACATTTTCTTGTGTATAACTTATTATTATTATGAATTTTTAAAATCACTCTCATATTAGTTATTTATTCCATTCATTCATTCATTCATTCACGATCATTTCATATTTATTATTCATTTACCCGATCTTTAAATTAGCATTAAAATTTTAACGTTAAGCATTACTCTTGTTGTTTGTTAATAATTCCATCTTTAACTCATTGCTGAAGGGTTTTTTATATTTTTAGTCTTCTTTTTACTCATTGATAGCGAGAAAGAAACAAGTAATAGTAATGAAAATGAAAAGTAAAATTCTGAACATTTTTCAGAACAAAGGTATTAATTTATGTGCTCCACAATAGAATCTTACATATATCAGAGATGTGATGTGAATCACTTAACTTTCAGAATTAATAATTTTCAGTTTAATTTTAAATTTAAAAATAAACATTTGTTTTTGTATGTGTGTTAAGCTTTTGCAATGTGTTATTTTGCTGCAGTTTCGAAAATGGCGTAGGAGTATGCAGCATGTGGTTTTCTTTCTTTTTTTAGTTTTCACCAATGCATGCTTTTTTTTCTTATTTGATAATAATAAAGTTTAATGAATTGCTATTGTGCTATATAGAGTTGTTAGCTTGTTCAAGTGAAAGTTTAAGATGTTGAAAAAAATGGAAAAATGATCATCTACAATAGATGAGATTGTTTTTGTGATTTAGATTTCTGCCGAAAAGAGAAACAAAGAAGCATCAACCGTGTCGGATAGTCTTTTCACTGATCACATTGGCGTGACGGCGTTTCTCAACTCGGAAAAGATTGAACTGATTGAAACGGTACTCGACAATTTGGAAACGTTTCACAATCATTGTAGAAATCGCCAAGTCAGTAGTACAACAAGCGTCGACAAGTAAGCCATTATATAGCCAAGTACTGTGCTGTTTTATACAACGTTGCTTATCAATGTGTCTTGTCTGGTCGCCTGGTTATATTGATTGCTTTTTACTTGTTTAGCTTAACACTTTAACGAGATGCACTCAAATTCAGATTCAAATTCTCTCTCTCTCTCTCTCTCTCTCTCTCTCTCTTCCTCTGTCTCTCTCTGTCTCGCCCTCTCTCTCTCTCAGTTCATCATGTTATTTTTCTCACTAACTGCTAACAGCAACTAACTAACTAACTTTTAAAATATTATTTTCTGTTATTCGTATTGTTTTTTCTTACATTTACGTTTAATCAAAAATAATACCGCATGAATCATCATCATCATCATCATAAACGCTGACAACGATGATGTATGAGCATGTTTTGCACAACAGCTAGTGAAGAGGAAAGAATAATATAAAAATATAACGCTTGTTGTGAAAGTTTAATCACTGCTAGCAACGTTTTATATTTTTTTATTTTATTTTTGAGTAGGTGGAGATTACTTTATTTTTTAGTTTTTCTATTCTGTGTGAAATTTACATTTTCAAAATATTATTTTCAAGATCTGACGAACGCGGCCAAACAACACCGGTGATAACGGAAATTATCCAACCACTGCTGACAAGCTGCATGCCCACGTTAGCGTTGGTGCCGCTTCGTAACGTTGATGTAGATCTGATGCAAAGACTTCAACACGGTTGCAGTGTTATTCATTATGACATCGAGACAGGTCGATCAGTTTTTTGTCAACTTCGTCTAGACACCAGCTGCTCGTATATCCGATGGCAGAAGCATAATTTTGCCAGCTGGCTGACCGGCTCCGTTGGCAAGATTGGTTCAACAAGCGCAACTCGTATAGCAGTTGACCAAGGAGTGAACGCTTTGTTGCCATCTTCGCCAAATTTGAATGTCACTTGTTCAGAACTGCGTCGAGCTGTATCACCAGAAAGTGTGGCTGTTTCAGCACCGTCAAATGAAGAATCCCCTCGAAGTTCGAAACGTCTGAAACTTCTGTCCGGTGAACTTGGCTACAAGTCAGCTGAAGAAGGTTTAGTTTTGCTCAGCTACGTCAAAGAAGTGGAATTGTACAATGACAACAACGACATCAGCATCAGCTCCATTTACAAACGCCACTGTATGGAAGATACTGGAGTGGCAATCAAGTGTTGGTCGCTTGTTTATGGCAACACTCTGTCCGAAAATTATGCCATCTATTTCATCGCTCCAGAAATGATTGCCAGCACCTGGACCGACGGTCTCAAGCAAATTGTGGCCCAATACAAGCGCCAATCAAGTTACAGTGACAAGCGACTGTTTTGGCTCAAGAAACTGTACTTGGACTTGCTCAACGATGAGCAGCAAATATCAGTTGCACCGAATCCAAGTTTGGCTTTACAAGCATTCGGAGGAAGACCTTTGTGGACTGATCACGTGGCGCCATTTCAGCCCTCTACTGACAATTCAACACCGACATCTAAGAAGGCCAAATCTGTACGTTATTCAAGCCAATTTTCGACCAAAACACTGAAGGTAAGGGTGCAGACATTAATTTCTCCACCATTAATTGATCTCATTTAATGTCGTAAAAGATAGTTCTGCAGGCAGTTGTTGTTTTTTTCAACATTTTTGTGTTTAAATTTTCAATTTCAAATTTATTATCACTGGACTTAATTCTGGTCGTAAGAATCAAATTGTTGCTATAAAAGCACGCAATTTAGCTGTTGTTTTTCTCAATTCTCAACACAATTATGAAACAGTTTTTTTCTAAATTTGTTCTCCATTTCTAAATGCAAAATTTGTAAAAAAAAGATTAGGCACTTTATTCTTCAAATTATTCTTTTCCAACAGCTTAAACCAGCGTTTATTGAATTCACTTCTATTTTTAAGTTCTTTTTTCTCCAACAAGGTCTTCACAATTCATTAGATTTTAGTGTAGCGTTTTTATTTGCCTACAAATTCCTGAAGATTATGCGATTTAAAATTGGAAAATTTTACTGACCAAGCTTGACTGTGTAATTGAAGAAGATTTTCATTTTCATTCAGATTATAATTTTTTCAAGAAAAGAAGCACATTTCAAAATGTCATCCTTGCTACTTAGACACAGTGCTGGTTTTCTCTGACGAGATTATTAAATTTATTTTAAAAAAATATATTTTATTTATTTATTTATTTATGTCATCTTATGTTTTGCATATTTTATAAATTGTGATATTTTATCAGAAAGAAAACTGATGTTTTGTGATTGAATTTTTTGATTGCAAACATTTGAAACTATGATTCATGTGAATACTGTAAAGAAAAAACTTAAACAAGACGATGCAAAGACATGTTGAACTTTTCATTTTTATTACTAAATGCCAGAAATTGAATGCAGTATAACTGAATTTTTTAAAAGTTATTATTCATGCTGAATTGTAGAATTTAAATTAAACAATAGGCAAGTACAAAAAACAAAATTTCTCTGAGTAAATATTTGCATAAGCTGATTTTTTAAAATAAAATTATTTATTCTTTCAGACACTATTTTGATATCAGTTATTGTTTTTTAATCAATGTCAAGTATGCTAATGATGAGGGTACTAATTTGTATAAAAATTTACAAATTGTTGATGTAGGTTAAAATAATTATTAAACTTGTTAAGTTGAAATCTCACTTTAAATTAAATCAAAAAAAGAGTACTCAAATGGAATATTATTTATTCTACAACGTTACAAATTTATACATGAAGAACAATTTTTTCTGACCAGTTATTTTGTTACAAATAATTTCACCTTTTATTTCAACTATTTTAGCATTTATTTGATTTCAGCAATTGAAATTTGTATTCAAATATTTTTGATAATGCATTCGCAAATTTACAGCTTCATGAATTAATCCATTGTTTATGAATGTGTGTTCCTGTTGTTGGTGGTAAAGTGTCTGAGGCTTCTTTCTTCACTGGCTTTATATGTTACGTGGTTGGATCTTATTTCCAACTTGATTTCTTTTCATTATTTTTTACATTTATCAAGTAAAAGAGGAATTTTATGGAACAAAAAATATTAATACTATTTTTCAAAATTACATTAAAATTTAAAGTGAATTTTAAAAAATTCAAAATTTTACCAAAGATATATTAGTTATTAAATTAGTTTGCCACTTGGTAATCTATACATATACATAAAATACTACATGCATGTTTTTTGTTGTAAAGTAATCAAACAGTATTAATTTTTTACTGATTTGTACAAATTTTATTCTACACTCAATAAAGATTTATCGTATTTATGCGTAAATTATAGGTAAACAGCGAAATGTGAAATTCAATACTAATTGACTGCGTGCATGGTTAGAAGTCATACAATTAATTTATTCTAGGTTACTATATTGTATTATTTGTCCACCGTTCAACCATTAAATTATCGAATATTTGCATTAACGTTAGTAAATGTTCCATCTAAGCATGCATATTTGTACTTTTTCTAATTGCTATGCAATTTTGTATAGCTTTAAAAATAATAAGTTAGATAATAAAAAAAAATTTATTTTAAATTAATTCAATGTTCGTTTCAATTTCAATAATTGAAACTTAAAAAATGCCAGTCACACTGTGACATTACACATTGCAGTATATGATATTTTTTTCATTGAACAATGAGGTATACATTTGCCAAACTGTGATTGGTTTGGTTTGTTGTAAAGTTTCGTTTAAGTAGCAACGTTTTCTTTATTAAAAATACAATTCTACTTTAGCAGTAACTTTTTTATGAAATATTTTGTTGTAGTGAAAATTTCGCAACAAAGTCAACAACTTGCAAAACAAAAAATAGGAAATTAAAATAAAATAAAAAGCTGTTAAGCATGCATTTTTTTATTTTTTTAACAAACTGTATATAAATTTGAATTATTATTCACAAATATTGATCTGTTTCACAACAGATCGACATTTGGTAAGCAGCAAAGTTGCCAATTTGGAAAAATACAATAGAAATGAAAGCGTTTCTTTTTTTCTGACAAATGAAATTTTTCAAATAATTTCAAAGCAATAAAAATTTATTTGTGAAATTGATGAAAAAAATTGTTCATAGATTAGAATTTTAATCTACCGTTCAATCTACCGATCTACCTTGCACAGATTGCACTGTTTTTTTGGATAATTTAATTCAATTTTAACATTAATAGGAATCAGTCAATTCTACTTGGAAATTAAGGCATCGCTTCTTCATTAAATATTAGCTTCACACCAGCCAGTTGGCTATACTAAGTGTTAATATTGAATTTTTACTAACTGACTAAATAAAGCTTGCATGCATATATATATATATATATATATATATATATATGAATTGATATTTTTATTTGAATTATTCTATATATATATATATATATATATATATATATATAATCGGAATACAATCAGAATACAATTTAGCCTGCAATCAGAATTACAATTTATTAAGTTATTACAAAAAATAAAAAGAACACTGCAGTAGAAATGTCTTGCATGAGGCCATGCTGCATGCGCAAACTAGACGACGAAAAATATTATGCGTTAAATTTGATTACATATGTTTTTATATTAATTAAAATAAAGCTATAATACGGATTTTTAATGTTATTTTGATGTTATTTGCATTTCAGCTTAATGTGTTTGTACGATGAAGAATACTTTTTACACGCTATACACTTGTACGCGGCATTTAATTCTGAATTTATTATCAAAGATTTGTTTTGATTATAAAACTTTATATGCTTCTTCTTTATAAAATTTTATCATTATTTTAATTTTATGGTCAAAATTTGAAAATTTATATGCTCATATAACTCATTTTAAAGTTATTATTAGTTTTATGCAGAATTACAGTTATTGTATTCTGTACAGTAAGCGTATACTGTATTTAAAATGTTTAAAAACAGAATATTTATAAAACAAGCAATGAGAGAAACAGCTGATAAAATTAATTCATTATTATGCATTCTTTTGAGTATTGTATAGTTTTATACGTCAGTATAAAGTTTGCAGCAGTTGAATTTGCAGATTGGAATTTGCTTTGAGGAAAATGTTTTTTAATTTTATATTATCAACGATTGTATTCAATGAAAAACACTTCAAGGAGGGTGAAAATTGTATATAATTTTAGAATTGAATTTGTTCAATCGATTCTTTAAGGCTAATAATGTTCTTCCCATTTACAGTCCAGTTTAGCGTTTTACACAAGATTTTCCCTTTTCGCATCACATGCCTCATTTTTGCACTTGAATTCAATTTCTGAATTAATCATCAGTATGGAAACATTTTCGATTTTTTAAATTAGTCATTTGAGAAAAATCTGTTATCGCATGTTCAGTCACTTTATTGAAATTGCGTTAGGACCTTTTTTTTGTTAAACAGAAAATGGATGAGCGTAAAATTATTTTGATTGAATACAATGGATGAATTTTTGAAATTGATGTTATTTTACTAAACAAATATTTATTTCAGCATTCTTTCCAAATGCCATAGATGGTTGTATATTTTTTTGTAATTCAAGATTATTAGTTTTGGTATTATTAGCAAGCAACTTGAACTACTTGCAACAAGCATTTGTATGCTAAATTTAGAGAAATTTATCTAAAATAAAATTATTAGCACATGATAACAGTAGTAAAAATATTTCATAAACATTTTTCTACGTTATGCATCAAAATTAAATTCAGTGTATTTTTTAACATTAGGCACTGTATGTGATTGCTGCATTTTTCTGACTTTAGCTTGAATTTCTGCGCAAAATGACTTTTATTGTTTGTTTGTTTAATGGATAATAACTGAAAAGCTAATATAAGAAGAAGTGTATATTATTTCAGTTATCATAATTCTGTTATTAACGCCGTTATGTTTATCTATTATTGTTAATACTTTTGTAATTTCATATTAACTATTGTCAATTATTTTATTATTATTATTATTATTGCAAAAATTGATTTGTTTAATTAAATAAATGTAAACTCACTACTATTTTTCGCTTTCATTCAAATTAAAAAAAAATTTTTCGTTATTTGAAAATATCTGTTTGTTAAACTTCTTAATAATTTTATCATATGCACTTGTTAATTTTTATGCTTTGCAATGAATTGCTAATTAATGATGTCTTTTGTAATTGATGAAAGCCATTTTTGAATTTCTGGTGTTTTATAGGTTTTAATCAATTATACTCACTTGTTTGATTGTTGCATTTTGTATTCATGCAAGGTAATTAATCAGCAGTTATCAGTTTTAGACCAATGCAGTACAGAGGAATTAATTAAAATGTATAATTCAAAAAATTATTATCAGAAAGAAAGTAATATTTTAAATAACTGTTTGTGCAGAGCAATTGGAAATTGGGATTTTGAAATGGCTTTATAAAATTGCAATGATTTATATGTGTTAACAAATTTTAAACGTCTACGATAATACGCAAATTAATTAATTAGGTATCAGCGATATTGTTTTTTACAAAAACATTGCATAAATGTATAATTTATTGAAAACTGTTTTCATGAATTATATATATATAATTTGTATTTTGTATATATAATTATATAATTAATTATATAATTAATTATATAATTATATATATATATATATATATATATATATATAATTTTTTAAATCATATATGCTTCAGCTTTGTTCTATGTTGGAAACTTGCTTATAAACGTTTGCTTGTGAATGTTCCAAATGAATGCTTGTGCAAAATAGGCAAAGTAGAATCAATGCAGATATTGTGTTAAAACAGATGAACACAGTTACGTCAGTATTCAAATTAAATACACTTTTCGCTTACTTAACTTTCTGTTTAAACTCTTGATTAGCTTTTACGTCATGCCTACTTATACAGAAAATTAGCAACGGTGACATCGATTAATGCAAGCGCAACAAAATGCATATAATCTTAAATGATACTGAAATTGAATATAACTACGATACTGTAGGCTTTTGAAACTTTTATGAAATTTTTTACATTCCAGATTTGTAAATATTTCATTAACTATTTATTAGAAAACATTTTTCATTGTGCAAAATTTGTAATGCTTTAACGAAAGCATACTTCAAAATTTTAATTAAAATTTTTTGCCTGTAACAATGGCATCACCATCGGCATGTTTTCATGTGATTGATGTGAATATCTCATTTTCAAGCTTCAAGTTATTTTAAATCAATTATTGATTTATTATTACTTAAGAATTCACTTAATTATTTTTTAAATTGTTGCAATATTTGTAAAATAAAATGCAAAGCATGTGGAAACTTATATTTTTTTAAACAGTTGATATGCAGTCACTTTTTTATTTTCTTTTCATAAAAATTTAACACCTTTTATATTGAAACTTCAGAATGAGCTGTAACTTAATGCTGCAATCGAATAATGCAGACAATTGCAAACGCTTATACTTTTCATGGCATGCAATTGTTGAATACTCAAGAGAATCTGAAGTAAAATGAGATGCTTAATTCGCATAAGTATCGATTCTGAAGTTTAACTGCTTTTTACAGATACATGTATATAATGATCAACAATGAAAAAACTTTTTGCAAAATTGCCTATTACAATATCTGTGTTTTATTTTTTAATGTTCTTATTTCAATAGTATTAATGTTTGTATACACTTTTTCATCATCTAGGAAACATTTTTAGGCTTTTAACTGAGACAAATCAACTATTCCTATTTAGAAATTGAAAACAGTTTATTTGTGATGCTAGCGTATAAAATTAATATTTTGACAAAATATCCTAAAAAAGAATGAAATTAACAAAGAAAGCAATGCATAATCATTTAAGATATTAATCTTGTAATTTCTTGTAAACTTATACTACTCTTTAGCCACAACTTTAAATGTAAAGTATACCAGTTTACATCATAAGATGTATACTCAATGGTGATTCATTCATTAATGGCATAATGAAAAATCCGTCATGCTTTCTTTAGAGTCAGCTTAAAATAATATATATATATATGTATGTATGTATGTATGTATGTATGTGTGTGTTTAGGTCAAATTGAATAATGTAAGTTTAAAATATTAAACATTTAGGTTGTGCATTTTTAATTAGTTTGTCTAAATTTCACTTGTAACACGTACTACAATAAATTAGTACACACACACATGTATATAGATTGTATTTTCAAATTAGAAAGAGGAAAATTAATAGACGTAGATAGATTTTCATTTTTAACGTTGTCAGATAAAACTGAATTGTAATTTTTTAAATTTTAGTCAATTATATCAAAGAAGCCACAAGAAAATTCTGAGTTGGGTTTTTCTTCTCGCGTTCGACTTAGTATTCGAAATTCATTCCGCCTTCACTCATCCGTACAGCACAGTTCTTCACAAACTGCATATTTATCACCAAAAACTACACTTACTGCATCGAGCAAGGCCAAAAGTCTTGAAGACACCGATCGCATGAAATCTCCATTTCCAACTGTTACTTCACCCTCAGCGTCTTATAAACAATCCACTGGAGATATTCAAGAAAATCCGCTAACATTTTTGGAATTTGTAGAGCTGTTTAAACTATTTTCAATTCGCATGCGGAAAGATTTACGTGATCTATTTAACGATCTTGCTCGTAAACAGCGAGAAGATGAAAAGCAGCTTCATGCTTCTTCCAAACTTGAAGACGACTTTGTTCTTAAATCTCAACATTTGTATTTGACTGAAAAACTATCCAGTAATGCAAACAATGACTTTTCTGATAGAACTGCTGCCAATGAAACTTCACTTAACAACTGGTGGGTGGAAAGTTTACAATCAGGTAAATAATGTTCAAATCTATTGTAAATTTGTTAGTTTTTCTTTTTGTAGCTTCTCTTTGCTAAACGCTTGAAATTTAGCTTTTGAAATTATACTTAATTTTGTTCTTTATATAAAATTATAATCATGCTGAAAACTTCTTTTTTCAAATATAAACAAATTAAAACTGCACAGCTATAACACTATAAATTTGACAACTTTGCCCACAATTAATACAAGCATATGTTAGTATCTGAAGTATAAAAGTTATTGCATATTTGTTATTCGTGTTTTTAGATGATTTTATGCGCCTCTCAGATTTACCAGTCAAAGTTGCCGATAAGCAAATGAAAATATACGATGCATTAGCTACATCTAGCATAGGACAAAATTCAGCAGGAGTTGATACATCTAGAAGTGTTTGGCTGACTCCGGCTGCATTGAAAGCTTTTATGCTCAATCATCAGATGGAAGTGATTAGTGATGAAGAAGCAGAAAATTTAATAAATCGTCATGAAACGGATCCAATTATGCGCTCAAAGCAAAGAATGTCTTTTGAGGGTTTTGCAAGATTACTTTTAGATAAATCTAATTTTGCTTATTTGAATGAAGAAAATAAGCCTATCATGAAAGTAAACATGTTTGTTTGGTTTTACTTTAATAAAAAGCATTGAACGATTGTTTTATAGGATATGAATTTTCCTTTATCTTATTATTATATTGCTTCATCACACAATACATATCTAACGGGTCACCAGTTAAAAGGAGAATCAAGTGTTGAACTGTATCGGCAAATTTTGTTGACAGGTTGTCGCTGTATTGAACTTGACTGCTGGGACGGAGATGACGGTCAGCCTGTCATCTATCATGGTCACACCTTAACTACTAAGATTGATTTTAAGGTTACTTAAAACTTTTACCATTTATCATCAAATCACGATGAATGTATTATTAATTGTTGTTTTTTAAGCAAGTAGTAGAAATTATTCACAAAAGTGCGTTTGAAGCATCGTCACTTCCGGTTATTATTAGCATAGAAAATCATTGCTCATTGCTTCAACAGACAAAGATGGCTCAAACGTTTAAAGTAAGTTGAGAAGTTTACAATGTATATATATATATATATATAAATTGAATAAATAGCTTCACGTGATGTGGGAATTTTGCAGGCGGTTTTTGGTGACAGTCTCGTATCTCAGTTCATGTTTGAAACAGACAACTTGGAAACTCCTCGATTACCGTCTCCATTGCAACTTAAGAGAAAAATCTTAATTAAAAACAAAAAGCTCTCTTTTGAACCTATGCAACCAATTAGTGATCGTTCTTCGAAAGTGAGTTTAGCATGGTGTTGTTTCATTAAATAAAATCATAATGACATTATGCTTATTAGCTTGAAATGCAAAAAGCTCAAAAGAGTTCACTTATTGACTGGAGCATTGAAGATGAAGATGACGATGAAGGAAATTATGAGTTTGACGAAATGATTGATGAAGAAGAGGATGATGGTAACACTGCTTAAACTTTTAACTGATATTTTTGCCATTTTGCATTAAAGTTGTACTTTTGAAAAATAGTGTAGTTTAAATTAACAACACGTTACTTCAACATAAGCATTCTGTTCATTAGTTTTGCAATATTGCATTGCCATGTAAAAATGGTGCCTCAGTGCTGCTATTTTATTTGTTCATGCCAATATCGATATATTATTTATGCACTGTAATGAAAATTTATTTAAAATTGTAGATCAAAACCGATATTCTGCTCAAACAGATTCTGCCAGTAGTAAATTGTTACCGTTCTCAAAACTTCAAGCGAAGAAAGGTTCAGTGAAGTCAAAAGATGACAGCTATTCTAGTGATGCTAGCTCACTAAAAAATGAACAAGCAGCGAATGCAGTAACCATGGCAACGTGTAGTGGTAGCGAGTTAACAGCTTCAGTTGAAGAACTGTGGAAACCAAATTCAAAAAAGTCAGGCACTTCTGCACCTCAAGTTGCGCCTGAGCTAAGCGATCTTGTCATATATTGCCAAGCGGTAAAATTTAAAGGATTCACATTCACTACAGATTCAGAATTTTTTCAAAAGAGAATTGCCTACAGTGTTAGCAAAAAGCAAAGTCTTACTGTACAGCCTGCACTAACAAGTCCAAGTAAGAGTTGTTGCGGATGTCGTTATTTACTTTATTAATTATCCGTTTTATTGCATGCGTAATTTTAACGTATTTAGTTGTTGACGGTAGCACTGGCGAAAGTGGTTTTCCATTGAGCGGTAGAAGAAGTGCACCGGTTCACATTTCATGCTATCAATTGCCTTCAATGAATGAGACAGCTGCAAAAAAGCTGACCAGGAAACATCCACGAAGAGTGATTGCATTTACCAAAGATCACATTTTACGCACTTATCCTTCCGCTGTGAGAATTGATTCATCAAACTTTAATCCTCTCACATTTTGGACTTTTGGAATACAAATGGTTGCTCTTAATTATCAAACTCAAGGTATATTGCAAAAAATTGCTTTTTTACTGAAAAAGCAAACATTTTATCTGACACATCATATCTTTTGTATTTCATTCTTTAAACTAAGAAATAACAAAGTTCTTATGGTTAATCGTTGCAGATGGTTTTATGTTAAAGTTCACTGTTCAGTTTAAGCAAATAGAAAGCAATCTCTGAAATGCATTAACTTTCATTTTTTTTTAAATTTGCCCATTCAGTTTCTAGTACTTTTTTTCAGTTACTACGGTGACTTAATACGGTGATTAGCTTGTTAATGTAATTTGAGAGCTTGAACTAAACTTGGTAATAAATTTAAAGTCGCTGTCGGTAACAATTAATTAATTAATTAATTGCAGTAGTGTAATATTATTAGCGGGATTTTAGTCTAAAAAGCCTGAAAAAGAAAATATATATGTGCAAGCTGAAACATTCGCTTTTTAATTTTTTTTGAAATTTTGCAAATTCAAAAGATAAAAAAAATGGATGATTTTAGACATTCCGATGGCAGTAAACACTGCCATGTTTGAACAGAATGGTAACTGTGGCTTTATGCTCAAGCCAAGGGTAATGTGGGATGATTCACATCCGCTGTATGACAGTTTTAATCCATGGGCACGTGACCTCAGGGAAATTAGTGGTCTGCGGCTTACATTGGTTATCATTTCTGGCCAGTTTGTTTGCCCTGGACAAAGTGATGCTAGCCCGTTGGTAGAAATTGAATTGATGGGAATTGTTGCGGATTGTTCAAAGGAAAAGACAAAAGTCATCCAACGCAACGCTTTAAATCCAATATGGAATCAATCATTTCAATTCAGGGTAAGTAGCATTGCATGAATATCACTTTTGTTTTGTATTTATTTATTTTTATAACGATGGATAAAAATTTGAAAAACAAGCTTAAAATTGTAAGAAGAAAAAAAATATTTGTTTAAATTGTATTAGGTTAATTTTTTGGATCTCTGCTTTCTTCGCTTATCCGTAATTGAATCGGGTAACAACAAGTGCACCGCTCAGCGTATCATTCCTTTGAAAATGCTCCGTGCTGGATATCGCCACGTTCGACTTCGTTCACCAATCAACACTGCTCTTGAATATTCGACATTGTTCATTTACTCAAGAATGGAAGAAGAAGAATTTATTTACCTCGACGATGATGCGGTCGAAAATAAACTGCACAGTTTTCCACAAAATGAAGTATCATTAAATTGAAATCATAAAATAAACAAGCATAGTTTTACAATCTTTTTAGGTTGAGATCCCTATTTTTAAACAGCAAATATATGTTTTACAAATTCACGGCGTACTGCCTGATAATGGTTTCACGGTTGTGCACGCACAAAGTTCGACTACTGTTCACGAAGTTATTGAAATGGTATAAAAAGATTTTGTACTTTCTCTGTATAACATTTGATGACTATATAGGCTTTGAAAAATGCTAATCGAGAAAATGATCCTCCGGATGATTATGTTCTGATGGAAGAGCTTGCTAGTCACAAAACATCAGAGGATGAAAAAAGCAATGAGCAAATTCATCAAAGAGTACTGAATCCAAACAACTCTGTTTTAAATGCTGTAGCAAATTGGAATGGAGCCAAGGGGCGTTTTGTTATTCGCAAGAAAGGAAGCGTAAGAATTCTATTCGAAAACAAAATGTAATGATTGACATGAAATGTTTTTCATAATAGGATCCTAGCAGTCGAGCTTGGATGACCACTATGATCAAATCCAGTAAAGAAATGGTAACTAATTTTGTGTAATTTCTTATTTAAAAATATCTTCCTCTTTAAAAGGCAAGGTTTTACACTAAATAAAATAATAATTCAGTTTTTTAATAAGTTTTTAGCAATTGTGAAGTATATAGAAGACTAATAAATCTTTGACAAAATCTTAATAAAGCGCACACATTTGTTTGTGCCGCAGGAAGGATGGATTTCATGCAACTTGAGGGCATTTATTTATGCTTCACAGTTTATCGATGAAATAGGCATTTTTATTTCTGTTTGTTTACTCTGCAAAAGAAGCATCCAAAATTAAAAGGCAATTTGTTTATTATTAATCTCATCGTTTGATTTTAAGCTTATTCATGCAGACATTAATGCACATTAAAATTACTGTAAGTACACATGCAAATGGCCAAGTTGAATATTTTTTGCACTTTTCAGTTGACCAACCAGTCACTTCATGTTTCTGAAACTTCGGAGACAACATTTTTAGTCTGCGTTCATAACGTTTCTGGTGATCAAGCGTACGCAATTTTAAGAGCTTCTGTAAAAAGTGCTGCCAAAGATATAATCAAACAGGTGTGAATTTTATTTTATCTTTTCATTTATTTTATCTTTCTTTGAATAAACAGCACGAATATTTTTGCTTATAAATGCATACATATATATTATTATGGTCAACATTTGCAACGATAGTAGACAATGCAACAAATTGCAATTGTGTGCAATTTATTTAATATTAATTTGCTTCAGAGAAGATTTTAATCAAAAAAGATTTTGAAATTTTATAAATTTTTAGAGTAAATTTTTAATAAATTAAACAGCACATGCTGTCTAATTATATTTGCAAATAAATGTGCATCATCATTATCACAATAAATGTTAAATGTGAATGCATTAAAGCATTTTAATTTTCTATATTATTTAATAACTATGCATTTGAATTTTTTGTTTTATTCAGTCTCTACAGTAAATAATTAAATGTCATTTCATTTGAATAGTGTTTAATTGTTTCGATGCATTTAATTTTTGAAAAAGCAATAATTTTTGCTGAAATTTTTACAAGCTAGCAATAATACACAAAAAATTAATCGAATGGAGCGCAACAGTTATTTTTAGCATTTCTTTATTGCACATTTGTTGCTAATATTTTTTGAAGGCAACTTGTGTTTAATTGTGCATCTCTCCTCAGTTTGATTTCATTTTCTTCCAGCAGTAACAGCAACTGTTTGAACAGACATTTCAGTTAATGTTTTTTTAATTTCAGCACTTTAAGCTAATTTGATTTATAAGCATTTTTAAAAGTATGTGAAAATGACATTATCGTTAGCGTATTTTAAAAGCGTGGCATTGATAATTTTTAAAAGTTCCTGCAATCCAAATGTGTTTGTAGGTATTAGTTAAAGCAAGAAGAATGGAAGACCCTTCGGAATTTGTTCTTGTCGAAGAAATAGATGCACATGGACTGCAGAGTAATGGTAGTAAATCCTCTTTAACTGGATTGAGTAGTTCAATTTCTATTAAAGCAGCAGCTTCTGGACAACACAATAAAATTAGACATATTTTGGATGATAATGATAATGTCTATATTATTCAAAACGGCTGGAAAGTTCCCAGTAGGTTTGTTCTTGAAAGGCGGCAGGAAGCTAATGAAGTAAGCATGGAGCCTTATACAGTTAAGCACGAAATGTGACTATAGTTATTCTTAAATGCAACTATTTATGATGTTGTTAGTTTCCTTTTTTAGCTTATACATTGATAGATTTTTAATTTTACTTATTCCTTGCATATGCAGTTTTTTGTAATGAACATCACTGTCGCTGTTTTTTTACTCTTCTTTCTTGAAATAAACCTCTGATGTATTAAATTATTTAGTCCATATTTAGTAAAATAATTTGACGTGAGAAAAGTTTAAAGCACGGTTGTAGCTTTCATATTTTGATAAATAGTATTAGTGTTTGATGATATTCTAAGAGTTTGTATTTTCTTTGCTCTTTTTTTATTATTCAAATTTAAAAATTTTAATGTTTAGAGTCAAAAATTGGAAAAACCGAAGAGCAGTTCACTGAATGTAATGCGATCTTTGAATTTCCGAAAGAAAGCATCTTCTTCCAATTTACAGCTATGATAATAAGAAGAAGAATAAGAATTTTATCATAAATTTTTGTTTTTTGGGCATTTTCAGATTGAAATTAAATAACTTGCCCATAAATTGCTGGATTCTTTATTATCAAGATCAAAGCATGGCGTTTCAATTTTGTTGCAAGTGCCGCTGATATTGCCCAAAGAGTTTTTACAAGTTTACAAAAAGCTGTTATTTTTCTTGAAACATCGATTGCGACGTTTACAGCTGTTGCATTATGAAATACTGTTTTGTTTTTTTGTGACTTATTAAATGAATTTTTACTTATTCTTCTGTAGTTAAAAAAACAAAATAAAAGATACCATAACAAGAAGTAAACATGAAGCCTGCATGCACATGAAAGTAATTACAAAATGAAAAAAGTAAAACTTAACATCAACAATAAGCAATTTAAAAAATTTAAAGACATTCAAATTGTATTCCTTGTTTTATAATGATCGTTTTTATTTTAGAAAAACGCTATAAAAGTTTATTTCATAGGTACAATTTAATAATCACTTAGTAAAGTTGTATTATATAATTTTATAGTTTTCAGTAAGCTATCTAAATAAAGTATATATTGGCTGTTTTGGAAAAGCATTTTTAAAACAAAATCTGAATTTTAATGCAATTTAATTTAGCAATAATAATTATTGTTCATTTTATCATTTTCATTCAATATTTTCAAAAAAAAACTTTTTATTATTTGTAAAATTCCACTTTAAAAGTACTGTAAACTTAAAACTTTAAAAGTACGCTTTAAAAGTAAACTATAATTAGCTGATAAAAACTGAGATTTGCAACAACTCACTGATATGCAACAAAATTTTTTTTGGCATTTTGCTCTCCATTACACTGAATTAAAAAAGAAATATTGTTGTTGTTGAAATATGCGAACAGAAGATGTGAAAATTGCTCGTTTGCTTTGCATAAATTTCCGGAGAAAATAAGTATATTATTGAATTTATTTAATTAGGAAGATCAAAGTGAAAATATAAAAGGCGCGCGAAGCAGCTGGCGTAAATGATGCTTCTTGTGATTAGTAAAATTTGATTGGCCAATGCGCTCTGCGCACGTTGCTAGAATTTTTAAAAGGTCTAGTGAGAATTCTTTTTTTATGTTATTTTATATTCTTCAAATAAGGATATAGACCTTCAAACAAAGAATAAAAGTTTCATTGCTTTGAATACTGTAAGCAAGCAGTTTTTTGATTGAAGAAATGCGATAACAAGTATATTTTGATCGCTAACTTTGCTAACATCAACAGGTAAAAGCAGTGGCAAGAAAAGTTTTTTTTTGAATAATTAATATTATTCAAAAAAACAATCAATTATTTGCATATATTAATAAATTTTAAACTAATTTTTATAGCAATAATGTAATGTAATAATAATGTAATTTGTTAAACTTCACAAGTAGAATTTACATTTTTGATTATAAAAATAATAATTTTATTCAACTGTAGAAATCTTATTTGATAATTAATTTATTTCTGCTTCAAAAAGTTGAATTTCATTTCAGATAAGCAATGTATTCCTCAGGAAATGTTGCATCATCCGCTTACGCGCTCCGCAACACTCAATATGGCGATAGTTTAAAAAAAAATATACATCGAAAACATAAAAATTTTAAGCAAAAAACGCATACAGTTTTGAGCTTCAGTGCTTACATGCGTTCACTGTGGTCCCGCATGGTGGCATTTTTGTTTGGAATACAGAGAATTTGTAAGTTCAAACAATAATTATTTTTAAACTTTTATACCCAACTTAATCACTTTATCAAAATGCTATTCTTATTGTAATTAGCTTAAAAATTAACGTTTAATTAATAATTGTCATATTGTAAATGACCACTTAACTGTATAATAAAAAGAATTCACATTCAATTAATTAGATGTTGAATAATAATACAGTAATACCTCAGTAGACAAATAATCAAGCAAAATTTGTGCACTTTCCAGTTTTACTAAATAAAATGAACATAATTATGATATATCAATAAATAAATGCTTTCATCATGGCATAACTAAATTTTATTATTGAATTGTTTGTATGTTGCGTGCATGAACATTTTTGCATGATTTACTAATAAAATTCATCATAGCCCCTTTGTTTAACTTCAATAACCTTATATTGCAAGTTTCTCATTATTGAAGAGTAAATAATGCCAATAATGAAAAAGAAAAAAATGTAATAGTAAACATCATGTAGCAGTGCGTGGTTTGTCAAAGAACTTTAAACGTTCAGTATGTTTTTTTTCTT
Source organism: Trichinella pseudospiralis (assembly GCA_001447645.1). Classification (NCBI taxonomy): domain Eukaryota; kingdom Metazoa; phylum Nematoda; class Enoplea; order Trichinellida; family Trichinellidae; genus Trichinella; species Trichinella pseudospiralis. Next base: position 69,654 of record JYDV01000003.1, on the reverse strand, counting down.
TCCTTTGATTTTTGATTTAATTGAAAAAGTTTTCAACGATTTTTTCTTGTTAAAAAAAATTAAATTTAAAAAATCGTTAATGTTTTTAAAAAAGGTCAAAAGTTAAGCTTTCATTAGAAGTAGAAAAGCGATGATCAGTGGTTGGCTTTTTCTTTTAAATCAACTCAAAAAAATTGTACTTTTCAATTAATTAACAATGACGCAATGCTTGAATTTCAATTTGCATGAAACATTAGTTTGCATTGTTCAATTTGAACATTAAAATTTGCAGATAAAATTCCCCTTAATTATTCTGATTAGTTGAATTTTATATTAAAACTGCTTTTGCTTCGTTAAACGTAAATTGTAAAAAAATTTACATTGATCTTTAAAAGCACAATAGAAAATACTCTCAAGACTTTTCTGTCGATAATTGCATTTGTCTCTATTCATTATTGATTTTTTTTAGCAAATTACCTATTTCATGATGAATTTTATTAAAATATTTTCTACTATCCTACTGTTTTAAGCGTAAAATGTTGTTCTTTCTCTCCTTTTTTTGTTTTCAATTATTTGAGCGATTACAACAACAGCAACAACAGAATTTTCCTAATTGATGACACTAAATCTCCTTTTATTTATTGTCGACATTTTCTCAAAATTTATCAAAAATTTCAATAGATCATTTATGCTGATATGATAAAAATATATCCTTACTGTATTTTAAATAACATTTTCTTCTGACGATACTGAAAGATTGTTGTTTATGTGAAAAAAAATGTATATAATTATTTAAATACTTAAATCAACATTATTATTATTACCTGATTATATGTTTTGTAATTTATCATACATTAATAAAAAAGCAATAAGTGATTGGTAATGTTTTGCATTACAATTGAGAATATCTTTTTACAGTTTTTTCATTTTGTTATTAGCTGTAAAATTTTTAGTGACTCTTACATTTCAAACATATTTATAATGCACATAACAAACCACAAAATATAATTAAAATACTATAATCATTTCTTATTTTGAACCAGAAAATTAAAAAAAAAACAGAATGAAAAGTGAATTCATCAAAAAAATAATATATATAATTTGTTCATTTTTAGTATTTCACAATTCAAAATTGATAATGTCTAATGAAATTTATCATGTGCTGTATAAAGAAGTTCTGGTTCCATTTTTCTAATTGCAATTCTGCTATTGATTATTATTTAAAATTTTCAATGCATAATTATTAATGCTGAAATGCAATTTTTCTGATATTAAAAACTTCACCAATAAAATTTTATTTCGAAAGATTTCCTTGCTTTAAAGTAAACAAAAATTACTTTAAATAAATAGTTCGAGAAAAATATTATTTCAATTATTCGGTCTCAACCGTTTATTATTACCAGTATTTCTTTGCTACATTATTTACTTATTTTGTTCATAACTAGCAAATGCTTTTATTTCCTCTTTGCAGCGCATAATTTATCACCGTTATTAGAATTAAAATTATGCAATTATTATTCACAATAAAATGAACTAAGGCTGGTTGTAAATTTAGAACTTCTTCAAAAACTATTAAAAATATGAATAAATCTATTTAAAAGCAAATGAAAACAGGGTCAGGTGATTAAATTTTCTGACTGAATTTATAATTCCATAGCATAACTGCACTTCACATAACGTTTTACAAGAAAACTATTGGATATGAGAACATATTAAGACGTAACAAAATATATAAAGTTGCATTTTATCTAGAAGATGTTTATTCTTAAAGTAATATTATCATATAGTGATATTTTAAAATCAGTGTTGAAATTTCAGCCGCGTTAAAACAAAAGTATAAAACTAAATACAAAGTAACATAAAAGCCTATAAGCCATAAAAAAAGTAATATAAAATGAACGAAAAACACTGTGACTCTCCATTTTAAAAATTGCATTCAATCTATTTCATTTAATCTTAAATTTTAAGGGAATGTTTCTTCTTGTTTGCTATCATTTATTATTTGTATCGCTGATTTATTGCAAGGATAATTTCAGCCAGTGAAACTCTTGCAAAATTTCTTTTAAAACAGTATTAAACATATTAATTTTCAACTATAAAACTGCAATTCTAAAATTTCATATCATTTACACTTGGAGATACTTTCTGTATTTTCAAAATTTTTTAAACTATGCAAATTTTTAAATTTAACTTTGTTAGAAAATTAAAACTAGCTCAAATTCATAAAACATAACTCATATCATTTGATTTCATAAAACTTATTAAATATAAATCCTTTTCTTCTTATTTGTCTGTATAATTGGGGCATCTTTGAATAATTAAGAATCATGAACTTCTTTTCCACTTTGGTTCTGACAAGTATAATCTTTCATAGCAAATCTAACAAATAAATTTTTGAACTCAGTAAAAATAAATAAATTTTATAAAATTAAATAAACTAAATTTATTTAAAGCATTTCAGTGAAAAAACGAATGAAAAATTTTATGCAAATTTTAAAAAATTTTAAAATTTATTAAGCAGTTGTTTACACATCATTCAGTTTTGTGCAAATTTTGTTTTTTGAATTGAATGAATTATACTTTTGTGAAAATCTAAGATATGATAATCTAAAATTATGCGAAATTCAAATTTTGTTTTGTTACATCTTTTCATTTTGAATTTATATTGACAAAAGTGTTTCCAAATTTGGACATTTGAAAGAACATTTAAAAATACAATCTTTTAATCGCACTTGGAGATGATTCTGCTAAAAATAGTTAATCCTATGACAGTTTGCTTTAGTATAAATGTTACGGTCATCAACAAACTGATAAATCAATAAATGAGCAATTATCAATTCATTTATATGCAACAAGTAAACAGTAAATAATTTCTCATGAGTTGAAGCTTTGTCAGTCTTAAAATTTTGATTTATGATTGATTAATAAGCATTAATTCACTTCAAATTTAAGGAAATTTTCTGGCATTTGTACAACAATAGAAAGATAATTAGCAATCAAAATCAATTTTCATATTTATATTAATGACTCTGTTGCTATAGTTGACAATTTTTCTGCTCATTTCTATCTTATTAAAAATAAATGATGTTCGAGCTGTCTAACAGTTCATATTTTTTCTGATTTTTTCCTTTTTATTTCTAATTATTTTACTATATTTTCAGTTTCTTTCACGTTTATTGCAAAATAATGAAAGGAAATAAAAAAGCAGCACTTTCATTCACTTTAATAAACAGTCTTATATTCAATATTTCAGTTTAAAATTTTAACAATTATAAAAATTCTGTTGATCATTATTCATGTAAAGATATTCAACATGAATTGACGGATTGAACAGATTGAACATTCAAATGAGAAACAGTTACTTTATTTCTTTAAATAAATTTTGCAATAAATAATAAGAATATTTTGGATATCTGTAAGCAGTTTAAATAATTTTGAAATCCTTTTCAGTTTTAATACGCCAAATGTTACTTTTGAAAAGCTATTCATTTTACATAAAGCAGATTAAACTTTTAATTATGCACTCTATTGTCCTTTGAAGAACAAATTTTATTCATAACTAAAAGGCTAACATTTACAGGCATTTTATTTAAAAAGTTAATTGAAAATCGTCATTTCTACATATACCAGTTGTACGCCTTTTGTATGTTATTATACAATTTCATGTCGGTGATTACTGTAAATTTTTGCTATAGTTCTTTTACGTGGCATCTGTTAATTAATTGAAATAATTATCTTTTACTTATTCAGTGGATCCAATCGCAAGCACATATTTCTTAATTTTTTTCTATCTATTGAGTATTTTTATTTTAAATTTACATTAATTTTTAAATTTAAATAAATTCAAATTTATATTTATATTTATATTGATTGACACTATACTATAATGTTATTTTAGAAAGACAGTATAATTAAAAATTGTTGTAGAAAATCAAACATTTTATTTCAAATTTTTACTTCAAGTCAACTTTTCAAGCAATTTGTTAATAAAACAAGCAAATGAAATTGGTATAGTGACTGCTGAAAATATTTTAAATGAATATTTTGTTATGTTTTGCAACAATGATTCAACATTTTTCTCATTACAGTTATTAATGAAAACATTATATAATGGATAATCAAATAAAAATTTAATTTTTGCCCAACATGGTTGCTTAACTAGAGGCATATGTAAAATTCTCACCGAAGATGCTCACACAGTCTGCAACACAGCAGATAATTTTATGAACATATGCTTAGTTTCAACGTTTCAAAGAAAAGTATTTTTTATCTGTTTGAAGGGAGTCATGCATTAATGCACAATTCCGCAAAATCCGACAGAAATGAAAAAAATTGTTTATAATTCATGTGTTTAAAAGAAATTTATAATCCTTGCTACGCATTTCTTGCTTACTGCTTCTAATCCAAAGGTAGAAAAAGGAATAAATGCATATTATCGATTACACATGATTTGAGGTTTATTCTCTTTGTTAAAGTTTTAAAAATTGTTGTGTCAAAATTAAGTAATTTTTCATCTTATATTTTTTAACTTTCTGTTTTATTGCAATATTTTAGTTAATTTTTGTTAATTTTCTGAAAGAAATTATTAGTGAAGGTTGCAATATTTAAATCAAACTTTCTAGCAGTTTCTGAATGACCACAAAAATTATAGAAACAATTAATGTTCACATAATTCTGCTTTAAACCGTTCACTCAATATTAACAAGCATCTAAGCAAAAAATGCTTGATTTCAGTTTCAGCAGTTAATGATCTTAGCCCATGCGTTTATCTTTAAAGGTGTATATAATAAATTTTAAACAACTTTAAGTGAACATGAATATTGTTTAAAGAAAGTAAGAGATTCAACAGTAGTACAACATTTCCCATAAAATCTAATTATGAAAAACAAAAATTCAATCTTTCCAATTATTGAGGACTCAAAAGAGAGATTATCAGGCTACATACTGTATTTTTGAACGTACATTTGCACTTTACGTACTATTATTATTAGTTCTTACATATCATATAAAACAATAATAGTAGTGGTAATAATAGAGTGAAATCATAAAATATATGCTAATTATAGTAAAAGTTTTGCATTTATTTTGATATTTTGTAGGTATCTTCCATAAATTAACGATTATCTTTTAAAACATCACTTTATTGCAAGGAAGTCAATTTGTTAACATTAAAATAATCGATTTTTGTTATTACATGCCAACTTATTTATAAATTGCTTAACTTTCTGCAGCAATTACTAGAGCTAATATGAATTTTGCATTTATAATACGAAAGAAATTGTATAGATTATTATATAAATTACATATGTATAATTGAAATTATTATATAAAAAATGCTAAAGAAATTTAAAATATACTAAAATTTTATTTGCATGCTTGCTAAATCAAATTAAATAAAATGTAAAGGCAAATCAGATGAATATTTTATACTTTAGTTAATTATATAAAACAGCAGATTAAAATTAAGAAATTATGGTAGAATTAGTTTGTTTATATATTATTTTTAATTTACATCTAGATAATGTCTATGTGCATAACAAAAGAATTTACTATTTAACAAATTCATGATGTTTATCATGCATGCAAAAAATAATGAAGCTTTTTCTTTACCAAGCTCTTACGCTGCGTATACATGATACACATTTTTTATTAAACAAAATTCAAAAACTATATAAGCAACTTTTATTGATGCTTAGAAACTGATCACTCTTAACTCACTACGTTAATCTAAACCGTTTTTAGCTTATGAAATAATTTGGTAACGTTGAATACTAATGTCAACACTAAGAGTTACTGATTGTAATACAAAATGGCGCCATGTTCTTGATAATGTGTTACAATATGTTAACAAACTGTTCATTCTACATTATTATTATTGTTTCTGTTATTATTATCATTATTATCTTACAGCTATCTTATCGCAAAACTGTCTTTAAAATCTTTAATTTGAATAGTAAGGTTTTTCTTCTATAATTTAGATTGATGCTCTGTTAAAATAAAAGTAGGCTTAATGTTTTCACTGAATTACAAGTTCACATCCACATATAACTAATGAATTGTTTACATAATGAATCATCGATTAGCACTTTGTTAAATAGATTTATAAGGAAAGCTATTTGATTTTCCTGTGTACAATTGACATACTTATGCATGAACTAAAAATAAGATAATTGTATAAAGATGTTTAACTAAAATTTTGATAAATTAATACTTTCAGAATTAGCACAATTGCGACGTACACTGAGCACTTTAATATATAAATTATAAATTTTTAATAAATTAATTGTTTGATGTTGCTGTTAATACTGTTTAACATGTTCTTATGCTTATTGTAGAGTGTAATTAAAATGTATTTGTTAAATGGAGGAAGTAAGTTGATTATATTATAAAAATTGTGTGTGGTTATGGTTGTTTTAGGTCTCTAAGCCATATAAGATTTAACAAAGTGACAGGACAATTTTCAAGTGAAACTGACAATTTTGTCATCAGCAATAACAATAACGGCTTTTCGAAGGATTTCAATAATATTTAAAAAATATGGTGAACATATCAGACTGACTTATTGTTAGAAATATTTAAAATGGAAAATTATAATAGGTATTTAAAAAGCTGACTGATTGTCTCAAATAAAAGCATCTGTACAATGAAAATGCTTTCGACCGGCGGTGTTTCAATTGATCGCTCCAACGACATCTGTCTATTTCTATCATTATATAATGTTGACAACGACAACCAGTAAATGTTCAAGTCGGCTCAATGATCTTTTCAATAAATGCGTTCAGTTATTCGTTATTCACTAAAGCCAAGCTCGCTGAATAATCATTTCTCTATCTTCTGCTATTGCTTCAATGACCGAAAGCATCTGGGCTAAAGCCGATTGTTTTTTCTCATTCTTTCTGCCGATATAAGCTTTTTTCATTACTCAAACCTTTCATTCTTCATTTATGAATCAAGCATGAATGGAAAAAAAATTTTCAAGCGTCACTCAGCAACACTATCAAGAACTCAGTCAGTAAAGTCAGGTTAGATATCATATTTCATATTTTTGATAAGCAATATTGAAATACTAATAATAATATGTTTGTTTTGTTTTTTTAATGCAAAAATGCAAAATTATAATGCAAAATTATTATTATTGCATTTGTTTTGTTTTGATTATTTCAATTTTATTCTATTCTATTCTATTGAATGATATCCAATTCTCAAACAGTGTTTATAAAGCAAAGATAATTAATTACCATTTAAATTTAATGATAACATCATTTACGTTTAAAGGTTTTCTTTTGAAAAACTTTGAAAACTGAAATTATTCTATATTCTACTTTATTTTTAGTAATTAAAGCGACGAAATTATATGATAATAAGAAATATTCACATATGAAATTCAAGTTGATATTTATGAATGTGGAAACTTAATTAAGTGGAAAATAATGAAATATTATTCAAACCAATGATTTTACGGATTCACAAAATACACTAAATTTTACCATTATGCTGCAGCAAAAGCTTTCTTTACTTTACTTATTAAAATAATTTTTTAATAAAGTTTCATAGCTGATTTTTTTCTTTAAAAAATATTTTTATTAAAAAAGTTACAATGTGCAAATTAAACTTTAGCCAATGCATTGATGATTTTATTGAATTTTATTACTATTGTTTACAGCAGTTTGCATTTTTTTACTTTTTAAATTGATTTTAGAAAAATATTTCATATATACTTTACTTTATCATTACTTTAATTTATTAAAAACAATCAAATTTACATACAATTCATGTTTCTCTTGCTCTCCTCAAAATGATTGCTGTATTGTCAAATAAGAGCATTTGAAAATTTTGAAAAATAAGTGATAAAACATAGGAAAATAATAATAATTTGTAGAACGTGATTTTTTAAGTGCTTCATCATATTCAAATTCTTACATAAATATAGATGAATTTTTTTTTTGGAAAACTGGCATGCAACGTAATAGAGGTCAGTGAAAAGTGTAAATCTTAATTTTCATTTCTTACTAACTACAAGAAATAAATTTTTAATGAATATTCATTATTATTCCCGGCTTATTGTAGCATTGTATGAATCAATCATTGCTCTTCCTTATATTAATCAATAATAAAGTTTTTAATGAAAACGATGAACAATCTTGACGTCGCGCATATATATATATATATATATTCTTATACTATATATTAATTTGCTTAAAAGGAGTGATTTTTATTATCAGTAATTTTTTATTAATATTTTTTTCGTCATGCAAGCATATTGTTAATTACTGTATTAAACACTTTAAGATAATAAAAGTGATTTTTAGTTGAAATTTAGAAAGAAGTATAGTTGATTTTATAAATTGATTTTTGCAAAGTTTTATTTACACATATGAATTTTAACAATAATGCATGTGACACTATTTGTTTAGAATTTTTTTTATTGAAAAACTGAACAATACATTTCATTATTGCTTTATTTCTTGATGTTTCAAAATTTGATTTTACCTATTATTTGAATAAATTTTTAATTTAAATTTACATAAGTTTCTCATCTTTTACAATTTTTCTGCCTGTTTACTTCACATAATTAGTTTGTTGCTGCCACAATGCATAGACGTCAAACATGCAATCACATGATACAGCGAGAAGAAATCCAATAGCTCTTTTCGCTAAATGAACTTCTTATTAGTTTAGATGCGTAGCTAATTTTAGCTTATAATATGCACATTAATGCTATGGAATGTTATCAATGATTTCGGCTTTACTTGTAAAATATCTAAGTGTTTATTGCTGAAAAATAATTTATTATTTGCAAAAAAAATTATGTTACAAATACTGAATTATTAAATTCTGATATTTTATTCATATAAGATGCATTTTACAAATATTCAGTTATTAATCAATTATAACGTTTTTTTAATTTTTGAATATTAAAAAAATAATTTAAAAACAATAAGAAAAACGAAAAAACGAATATGAAATATACAAAATACAATTTAATCAAAAATATCAAAATGCAATTTTATACGTTGTGTTTAATAAATTTTTTGACTTGAAAACTTCAAATTATCATCAAATATTATCTCCAAAATAAAATTTTAGTACCATAATAGAAAGAGATGCTTTGTGTGACGAACTGCTTTACAAATATTTAAAAATGAAATTAATATTATAAATAAAAAACACAATATTTCATATTTAAAGAACAGACATCACGTTTAGTTTTTAAAATCATCATGCTTTTAAGCCTTTTTTACTGTTATTTTGAAATTTTAATGCCGCAGCAGAATGAAAGAGTGCAAGCTTTGGAAACATTTTAAAAATAGTCGCACTTGCATCATCATTTTAAACACTAGCGTAACAAAGTAGCATTAGTGAACTTAGACTAAGCTAGCTCTGCAAAGCTTAACAATAACAACATAGTTGTTACAACTCCAATTGCTTCTCAAATTTAATTCGTTTAGTAGCCTTTGATTTCGAGACATTAGCACTCTTTCAACTAAACGGAAAATCCATTTTTATTCCAAGTATAAAATCAACATATTATTTCAATTCTATACCAACCTAGTGCATGCTATGTGTTAAGATGTTGATTATGGAAAATGTATTGCTATCACTGAAATATTATATTTTCCACTGAATTAAAATGCATTTATCTGTTTTTAATAATGCCAATTTTATTTTATGTCGTTTTAATTTGTAATTTAATTATGCATTTAAATTTTATCGTTTATTTAATACTGAAAATTATGATAATTTGAAATGTAAAACAGTAAAACATTCTATAAATAAAACTTCGATATTTATTAAAAATTCGAAACATTGTCTTATCAAATTTTTTTTTACAAAACTGTGATGTCTATTGCTTTATATTTTTGCAAAAAATTTCCATTTTCATCTTAAAATAAGTATATTTGAACTTTATTTTTATTTAAATTAAGACTACGTATTAAATAGACTTTGTTATTGCAATATCTTTTGCTATAATCATCTTTATGATTATTTATTTATTGCCATGCTAAATCGTATCACATATTATGTTATTCCATATATTTTACTATTATGTTGAATATAATCTTTTAAACAGATGTTTCAATGGTTTTAATTTTATGTCTGTTTGTTATTAAATTATGTACAGTGTCTGTCGCTTTCTAGTGTTTTAGAATAGAACTGACAGTTTGTATTAATTAAATTACAGATTGCGTAATTTTTGTAAACGTATCATATAGTGCAGGTAAAGCAAAGCAAAATATAAAAAACTTGTATTATTTTTTAACCCGTGCAATTAAATAATATAAAAATTTGATATAATTATATAAATTCAGTAAGTAAAGCGAAAATGAATCTTTAATTTAATGTGAACGCAGGTACAATTTATAAGAAACAGATGTCTTGCAAGAAGTTGCATTAAATTTCTTTAAATTCATTCCTATGTAAATTATAATTATATGCTTCCAGAAAAATATGTGATATTATATATGGAAACTTACATTAAATCAAACTGTTTAAATAAAATTATTTTACGTGAAAATGAAATATGGTTGATATTTACAATTAATTTGTCATGTAAGTTGTAATAGAATCATAAAATGCTTTTTTGGGTTAATTATATAGTACTGTTAATTTGTAATTCACAATTTTACAAAGTAAAATTCAGTATATATAGAATTCATGCAGGTACATCACATTACATTACAGTAAATTGCACTTTAAACTGCCTTCTTAATAGCACATTTTTTAGAGATCATCCTAGCATGTTTTACCTGCGAATCACTTTTCATAAATGCAGACTTTTACCAAAACTGTACAATATTTGCGTAATTGAGAAATAAAATATATTGGCAGTTGTACTTGTTTTGAATTATAAAAATTAAATTTTTACATAAATTTTCCTTTCTTGTAAATAATATTTTAACTATTTTAATTAAAAAGTAATGAATTCTTGTTACATTTTCATAATTCAACACATTTATAACTTTCAAACAAACACAATAGCGGTAGTCAGTGAGATTTTTAGTAGCAAAATATTGAGCAGAAATTTATTAATTCAGGTTGTAAACATCCAAAAATATTATCAAAAATGAAAATAAATTGCAGGTCGTTTCATATTTCACATGCATTTGCATTATGTTTTCAATACATGTTCTTTGTTTTAAATAAATAAATAATTAATTAATTAATTAATACGGTAATATAAAAGTAATTTTATTTTCTATAAAATTTGATTTGAAACTTCTTCGTTTACGAAAGTTCTATACTTCGAACATATTTCAAAACAAATACATTGAGATTAAATTGCACAGATGAAATTTGAATTTTCATTTGTTTATACTCTTTGCATTCCATTGTTATTTTTCATCATAAAAAGCATTTTTTGTAGCTTCATTCGTAATAGTTAGTTTTAATTTAGTTTTGCAATTATTATTTATTATTATATAGATATTGAAAGTTAAAGTGCTCTTTTTTTAGTGTGATTGTGATTTCTTAAATTTTATTATTTTGTTCATCTCACAGCGCATGTTTATATGTGGTCCAATATAGGATTAGCTAAACTTTATTTAAAGTGATATTTTTGTGAATTATATATTCTGTTGCTTTATATTAATTCTACAGATATAAATATGAATAATATGTTTGAAGATAAAAGTAATAAATAATGGAATTTTATTGTTTAAAAAAATAATACGGGAAAAAAGTAATACAAGAAATCATATGAAACAGAAATTAATTTTTTAACATTTCTTTTGTTTTATAATTTGTTATATTTATAAAATTTAATTTAATGTTGAAGGCTTTTAGATTTATTGTAAGAAGAAAAAAGTAGTTGCATTTTTAAATTGCAACAAAACTCCAATTTGCAGAACGTTTTACATTTACAAAAAAATTTTTTCCAAAATACTAAAATGAAAAATTTTTGAAATATATTGAAAGAATTTATAATTTTTCAAAAACTTTTGATGAGCTAGTGAAAGGTTTACGTTTTTCAAAGAAAAAGAAATATTTCAACAATTAAAATATTGTTGTTTACTTCAATAACGTTAAATGATAGCGGTGAATGTTTGGAAATCCGATTGCTTAGCAATTTTCTTAGCAACTGTTTTATTTCCCCTTAATTCAGTGCAGCAATTATTAAAAGCTTTATTGTTTTAAAGCCAAATGCTAAGTGATAGAAAAAATCCGGTGATTTCATGTTCACCGAATTGAGCTTTTTCACCGAAAATCATTTGCCTTTGACAGCTGCCAGTAAAATTGTGACGCGTTGAACAACTTGCAATTTTAGTAGCTTAATTTTCATGTTTCAAAGATGACCAAGATAACTTCCAAAGTTTCTCTTGTTATATTATATACTTTTATCAAATAACAAACAAACCAATAAAAATGTCATTTTCTACTCTGAAGCATGGTTATTCTCTTGATCATCAGTTTTATTAAAATATTTTTTCATTTTATTTTATTGCTTCTCTGCAAATTATTAAAGCAACAACTGTTGTAAATGTACTAATTGAGAAAATTAATGACACGTATGGCATTGCAAAGTGTCATGTGCAGTTCAGTCATTCAAAAAAATTATTTATTTAATTAATTAATTTATTTATGAGCTTTTCCTTTTAATACAGTGAACATATTAATCAAGAAAATGATGGAAATTTTTCATTTTTATAGTTGACTAACTCAGCATAAAAAAAGTCTTAAAGCAGTGTGACTGACAACATTGCATTCAACAACAGCTACCCATTGCAAATAGTCATTAATAAAAGGCAGTTTTAGTTATCAATTTTAAATAGAAAAATGCATATCAAACACATGATTTCTATTATTATTGCATGCATCACTCATAGATGAAATTATTCATTTTTTTCAAGTTTCACTTTTTATATAAATGTTTTTTTTAATTCTGAGTTTGAAAGAAATTTCAGTAAATATTAATTATTTTCTGAGATGCGTTATTACGCATATTTATTTATTTTATTGCATAGCATATAGTAAATTTATTTTAATATTTTGTAATTTTTGATGTAATTCAATCCAATAACAACAATATAGTATAAGCTTTTCTTTTTCGTGTTGGATGAAGGAGAATATTTTCAAGTTGGAAGTTTAAAATAATTTTCCAGGAAGTAGAATAGCTTGATTGACGTGCATAAAATACGTGCAATTGGAAAATTGAAGAATTTTAAAAGAATCTTTTGAAAATTTTATCATTTGCACAAGTAGTAGGCCATAGGAATTGCTTTGATTTTCAATTTCGAGTGTTCAGTTTTTGCTTGCTTGGTGGAAAGAGAGGGAAAAAATAAAACTGCTTTTTTTTATTTGAAGAATTAACATTTTTATTTATTACCACCGGGACTTGAAAAAGATAAAAATTCAAGCCGGCTTGTGATTGAAGGATTAGAAAAACATTGCTTTGCTTTGCTTTGCTTGCTCAATGATGATGATGATCAATGAAAGAGAAGAGGTTTTAAAAATAGAAATTTTCAAAAGTTGTCTTAAGTTTTATTTTATACTTTGCCGAAAAATTGATCGATTCCACAATATATAAAATGAAATTGTATCACTGCTAACATACATTTTAAAGCTTATATGCTTGCTTTTCTTGTTTTATACTTTCTATTATACTGGCTTTCTCGAAAAAAATAATACAAATTTCTAAAGTAGGAAAACCAACAAAAGGTATAAATAAAAATATATTTGCATTTTTATTTAAAAAAAAATTTAAATTTTTGTTTCAATCATAACCATGTATTATTTTATTCTTTTCTTTCTCCGCATTTACATAAATAAATAGATCAATAAATGCATTTTGAACACAAGCATATTTATTCGCATTCACTTTTCATTGTTCAACTGTGAAAGTTCGAACAAATTTACTGATTAATAAGACCAGTTAATAAAGCCAGTTTAATAGATATTCATTAAAGTGGTTTCTTGCTTGATGTTTCTTGGTGCTTCATTGTTCTGATGCTAATTGACTTAGTCTAATTATACATCAACAGTAGATAAACAAAAAGAATGAGAATGCATACGACTTACTGTTGAATGAAATGAATGAAGAATGAATAAATGAATGAAGAAGTTGATGAATGTTAGAAATTTTGAGCTTAATGATGAAACCGTAACGCAGGCTTTTTCTGTTCGTGATTGCATTAACAATTGAAAATAGTCAATAGATTAGAGCATTCCACTTGGAGGAAAAATTGATCAAGCTGATGATGATTGTTGCATGACTCATCCTCTTTATCCATTCTCTGCAATAAAAGCGATTAAAGCTGATAAATTTTAATCATATTCAAGGGTAAATTAATTATTATCATCAGTTTTTTAATTTTATTATTATTAATTGTCAATGTAGAATGGTAATAATAATAATAATAATAGTAGTAGTAGTAGTAGTAGTAGTAGTAGCAGTGGTGGTAATTTTTCTTTTACATTCAAACAACATCCAAATGGTAAAAATTATGCCAGTTGAGAGTGGGGGCGCTGTGAGTGAGGTCGGTCGATGTTCAAGCTTGGTTTCAAAGCGTTTGCTTAGCATGTGTCATCACTATCAGCGTATATCTGTCATGCATAAGCCGCGTACACAAGCGGCGATCAGTCAATTCTGTCCAAGCGTCACCATTTTTATTGGTTAATAATAAGCAAGCATAACCAGTGTTCTTCATCTCTGTGCTCTGATTGTTTGAAATATAATAGTCGCGGCAAAAATCTGTCCAATTTTACCACACCCGATAGCAAGCATACTTTAATTGAATAAAAATCTATTATTCCTTCATCTATAATACATCTTCAAGTGTTTTTATAAAGAAAAAACAAAACCCATTGAGTGGGGAATATTTATTGATAAATTGATATAAATAATGGCCACTGTAAATATCTCTTTCGGCGGAAATGCCACTAAACGGTCAATGTCGTTGTTCGCCAAACCAACAGCGCCAAGAATGATTGAACGTCGAGTTACGGCTACAACAGAGATCAGGCGGAAATTTAGTGCATTTTTTCAAAAAAGATCCAGAAGATTCAGTAAGTATTTAATGATAATGAAGTGCCAACAATTATTCACTAATTTGCATTTGCCATGTACAAATAGTTTCTTTTTATTCATTTCTACACTTTGATATCTTCTAAAAGGAGAATATCTTACTAATTAGATATCGTCTATTTATTTATTTATTTACTTTAAATGTAAAATTGTATATTTTCAAGTATGTGTTCATTTTTATTTTCTGTTTCCAAAGTAAACAAACATTTTAACAATACTGAATAATGCAAATGGAGTTTCTGTATTGATTTTTACAAAAGCTTCTTCACTTCTATTTTTCTTTATATATATATATTTTTTTGATAATATGTATATAAGAAAAAGCACGTTTTTATAGCTTTTTAGAATATAAAAAAAATCAACCGAAAATAAAATGTTTTATCAATTTTATTTAATTTCAAACTGCTCTGATCAATAATTTGTTTCAGAAAATTTCCCTTTATCATTTTTATAAATAAGTCTATCGAATGTACCATATTGTCCATGTTTTTTTTTTATTTAAATACATTTTTTATAATAATGCCATACAAATTTAAAATCAATAAATTTAATCTGCTTTGACGTTAATTTGTATTTTTTAGCAGAAAATTATAAATTTCAATTATACAAACAACTGATTTGCAAAATTGAATTTTTTGCATTTGCAAATTTATATTATTTTAACATATTTGTTTCTTTGAAACCGATCTTTTACAATTATTTCACCTTAATTTATGGCCTTCTGCACAAATAAATTTTAATTAATTTATGTTTTTATTTTTATGCATTTTGGAAATAAGACAAACGTCCAATGAAAGAAAGGTAACGTGAATTCTAACTTATTATAATTTATTTTACATGAAAAATTGTCTTTATTTCTTAACAATGCATGTTTTTCAAATCAATTTTTTCAAAAATATATTTTCCCTTACTTCTTACCTAGATTAAAGTTTATGAAATATTTTCAAATGTTATATTTTCTGTTTAATTTAAAGGGAAATTTTAATAAATGAGAATGTGAAAATACTTTTAATGATTAAATCCAATTACATTTTCTATTATTATTTTCACACTAAATGACTTTTTGGAATTTCCAGTTTAAATTGGAATTATTTATTCAGAATGTATGATATTTCTTCGTAATAAAAAAACACTTTGCACTATTGTATTTAATTGAATAGATGATATGATTCTTTTAATTCAATATTGTTGCCAATTATTGAAATGTAATGGAATTGATTTGAAACTTAAATGAGTTTCTGTAAGAAAATTATTGCTAACGATTGCATGCAATTTTCAATTTCAAAAAATACCTTGATTACCAGTCCTCCTGCTGCATTTTCTTTAACTTTTTAATTTTAACTTGTTGAACAATGACCATTAACATGATTTTTCACGCAAACACTTACGTATCACGCTCATTAGCTATCTCATTTAAATTCTAAATTATTAGTTAATTAATCCACATGAAAATAACCTTCTTTTCTATTTGAATAAAATATTATTATCACTATTATAATGAGTGCTGTTTTTACTTTTATTTTATCAATAAAATTAATATATTATAAAAATCTTTTGCAATACAAAATTGCAAAATCTTTTTCGTTTGAAAATTTTTGTTTTTTATTTTTGAGTATTATATTTCCAACATTGTGTTCTGTATTAATTTTATGAAGTTAGGAATTTTTTAATTTTGAAAAAATAAGTTTACAATGCTTTAATATTTTTTCTAATTAGATTTTGCTAACAGCATGTTGTATGTTATTAAAAACATGTCTGTGAATTACTGTTCGCTTTAGTTTTTCTGAAAGTTGCAGTATGTTTTAAAAATGTTTCATTAACTTTTACTATTCTAAAATAATAAACAGCAATTTATGTAAATTTTATTTCCTTTTAAATTGCATTTGATTTAATAATGTTAATGCACTCGTCCTTCAACATTCGCGGATTTCCAAACCGCTAGAAAAATCCTATTTATAGACCCTAGTGTGCATGTATGCTGTGGATCTGCAGGTTCTTTGCAAGCTCGTTTCCGCTTATGAGGTTTCACACCATAACAATTGTGATAACGACTTAACCAAGCAGGGATAACCGCTACTAATGCTAAGTTGAAAAAGATAAACGCATTAGAGTGAAAGGAAAGATGGCGCTGTGAACGTGAGGTTGGTCTGCGGGAGCACCGGTTTTGTGATTTCAGACGCTTGCTCCAAACTGGTCACCTAGTCCAGACTTCCCCTTTCATGCTAGCACAGTTCAAAACAGCGTGAGAACAACGAAAAATATGAGTAAACGCGTAATGCCTGTAGCTACTACTATAGTCACAATATTTTTTTGATAGCAATGTCTTTTAAAAAAGACATGCCAAACAATCCATCCACTTTTGGCAAGCTTGCATGCAAGAACACATCCACAATTTAGATAAAACCAAATAAATAAAAAAAACAAACACGGCTAAGTATTTAACATGCAAATCAGTAGACGGTCTGTGATATCCCTTGCAGCTTTCAGGCAATTGTGTAGGATTATAAGACATGAATAGAAGCGGCAGGATCTTTGCAGAAATTCGACATTCGTGGTTCCGCCGGAACGCACACACCGCGAATTTTTAGGGATGACTGCATTTATTTTTAATGCTTGATTATACTTTATATCAATCACCGTTTCAAGAAATCAATGAATATTTTCTTATGATTATGCCTATTATTTAATAAAAGAGATTAAAATGTTTCAACCTTTCATAATTTTAATATCTGAAGCTTGTTTATTGATTTTTTAATTATATCTTTTGTTTACTTTTTAACTCTATATAAATATATTCTGTTTGCAATGCCTTGATAGGTAAGTAATGAATCTTAATATGTAATAAATATAATTATCTCATTAATAAAACAGAAATTTATCTTTTTAATTGTTTGTTATCTTTGTTTTATTGTTTTTTTAATTTGTGCAAATCATCACTGCAACATGTGCTGCAAATTTGTAGCACTTTTGACTAAAATTATTTTTCAGCTTATTGATATATGGAATTATCAAAGTTAATTATTAAACCTGAAAATCATATTTTGCTTTGTAATTTCAAAAGTAGATTTTTTGAAACCTTATTAACTAAAATTTTATTTAAAAATTCGCTTGAATTTTAACTAATTTGAACTAAAACTGCTTAAATATTTGAAATTGCACTGATACTTTTACAGAAAGCATTTTCTCCATGCAAAACCTTCAGTAAACAAATGTTACATCGAAGAAGAAGTCTTTGATATTAAATTACATAAACTTTTCTGAAAGCTTTTCAATAAGATGAGTTTCATATTTTATTAAAACTTAGGCAATGGCAGGCTTTATTGAAACTGCTCTTTCTTCATATACTCGTAAATTCTGTAAAGGAGGTACTGCATTAATTTTTTATAAATATTGTAATAATTTCTATGAATAATGTGTAACTATATGAATTGAGAAAAAATATGGTGTTCACATTGATATGGAAGATTTTATTTTTAGCCTTCTCTGCTTCGGACTTGGATCTGCCGTTATGCACCCACCGAACGTTGGGAATTGAAAATCTAACAGATCTAACTGAATTCTCACGGAAGGAAGTTCAACTGCTATACAGAGAATTTAAAGAAGTAATTTATATTTTTCTTCATATCTGCAACAAACAATAGCTGAATTAACGTGGCTAACATTGCTTTAGGAAACGAACACTGGTGGAATTTCATTGGAAGATTTTAAACAAATTTTTGCAAAAATGTTCCCTAACGGAGATCCTGCAAAATTTGCTGAACTCATCTTCAATACATTTGAATTGGATAAAAATGGAATTCTTACATTTGATGTAAGAAGTATTTTTTGTGCTTTTTTGAAACTGTATAACAGGCAGCACATTTTTATTATCCTTGTAATTTGATAATTAAATTTGTAATTGTATATTTGATAATTTAAAAATTTTTCTTTGTAACTTTCTTTTTCGTAATTTTCAGTATACTTTATTTTGCATTAATGCATTGAAAACCACAAATTCTAATTATTTTATAATTAATGTTGAAGGCATAAAATTTGTTAAAATTAAATAATTTTATTTTAGTTCATGGGTGCTTAATTTTATTTTCACAGTGTTTTATTTAGGGATTTTTAATTTCATTTTCCATTCTCCTGCGTGGAAATTTGGAAGAAAAATTTGCATGGATATTTAAGCTATATGATACTGATAAAGACGGCGTTTTGACTAAACGAGACATTAAAAATGTCGTCAGAAGTGTTTATGACTTTACGTCTAGCCAGCAACAGCCTCCTGTCACTGAAATGGAGATCGATGAACACGCTGATGACGTTTTTAATGTATGAAAAAGTTTTATACGCATAGTTTATTATTATATATTTTAACTTTTAGAAAATGGATGGAGATCGAAATGGCATTGTCACTTGCAATGAATTTATAAATTTTTGTAGACGTGTAAGTGTTTTTATATTTTATTCCATAAATTTTTATGTTTTGCATTTTCAAGGATGATTTCATATCCCAAAACTTGAAGCGATTCAGTCAAAGTGATGATGAAAATATTCCAAATTCCGGTGAAACATTAGAAATTTCAATTTAAAATTGTGCATTCCTTTATTTTATTTTTCAAATTTAAATTATGAGAAGTTACTGCCGTTTCTGGAATGTTAAAGAATGCTATACCTCTGTGAAAGCAGGATGAAATCAAATTTATTGTACAATTTATATTCACCCTCAGCAAAATTACTTTCGTGTGATGAAATTGCAAACATCAAAATTTTGACAATCGTAAAAACATTGACAACTACATAATTTTTCAGTTTGTAATAAAAAATTAAGAAACAAATACTTTGTTATTGTAAAATTTTTCCATTTTTATCAAGAGTTTATTCAACTCCACAGCGCAGTTAGAATCAGTTTATTACTTTGAATTAATTGTACCCAGCAAACGAGATAAAACAAAAACTACTAATAATAACGCGCATATATTATAATAATAACATATAACTCAACTGAACTCCACTTGCTCTATTTATATCTTGGAAGTATCGTACGACTTTATTTCTGATTTTCAAGATCTGACATTTTCTCCCCATTCAAATGGAAATCCTTTAAATATTTTGGCTTCTTTCTCACTCCATGTGGTGATACTTATGCCATTGTTCTACATTCTGTGCGTATACGGTTCTTGGAATCTTTAATTTTGTCTAATTCTTCTCTTTGTCTAATTCGTCTAATCCTCTCAGCATTTTTGTTTGATATTAGATAATAAAGTGCTGAACAAATAGAGATAGTCTCCCTAGGCAAAATTTTCAGGGTTAATGTTCTGTTGGTTGGCAAAAAATGCAACTTTTGCATTCTTTAATAGCATTATTTTTAATAATGGGCTTATTGCAAAGTTGTGGCGTAATAGCATTGGTTCTCTCGCCTAAATTTTTCATTGATTAAAATTGTTTTGCTTTGATTAGCTACAATGAAAACTCGTTTTTCTGCCAACCAATAGAACATTAGCCCTGAAAATTTTACCTAGAGAGGCTAAACTGAAGAAATATGTCGAATTTTGTTTTTTACAAAAGCTTTTGAAACTGATCTGTAGAAAAGGCTTTCCATTGTCACTTCTGATGACTTTCTATTGTCCATAGATTGCCAGTGCATGGCAAATATTTTTTGCTCATTGTCTTTATCAAACTCTCCATTGACTGCGGTTCATTTTGAATGTGCATCTACTAGTACCTGAAAATTGATCTTTTTATATGGGCTTTTTCAATCTATATTTCTGTTTAGACAAAATCTATATTTCTGCTTAGACAAAATCTATATTTCTGCTTAGACATAGTAATTCTGGTCATTTCCTGGGCTGAGTTGATGGCGACGGAGGAATGTTCTGATTCTATTTGCAAAGTCGACAGTTTCTATCACTTGCTCTAACTCGACCTGGCCACATAGCATAATTTCTACCTACTTGATCCCCTGTGGATTGTGTATAACAGATCGAGAACTTTCTTGCGCACTCTGGGCAGAATTACGACTCTATTCCCACTCCACAATGAGCATTCTTTTTGGATCGGCAGTACAATTTATCTGTTTACAAAAAGTCAAAATTTCTCTGATAACTGATCTACATTCCAGCCGTGCTGTAGGACCCCATTCTCACCACTCTCGCCAGAACTGGGTCTTCAGCCACTACTTTTGCTACTGTTTCTAAGTAAAAAACTGCTTCTATATGAAAAGTGCAAAAATAATAGCTCTGGTAGGTGGGCCAGGCATCAGCGCATTTTTTTCTTTATTTACTGTAATCAGTTTACTTAACACTTCTGCCTTTTGTCCTGTCTGCGTATTGAATATTCAAAATCATACTGGTATAAGCTTAACATCAACGTCCATCTGGAAAGACGGGTGGCATCACATTATAAATTTGGCAGATCGAGTCACACTGTCTTAATGACGGTTTGTGTCTCCTATTATGTTAAATAACTTTCTCATCAGGTTCTGATGGAATTTTTTACTTTTAATATTATAGTTTATGTCAACGTTTTAATATCCAATTGTAAGTAATTACGTTCTCTCTTTCACGGCGTTCTAGAACCAAAAGCCACTAGTGCTTTGCTTTCATTGGATAGCTCATGTGACACTACAGCACTGATGCCAAAAGGAGAAGCATCCCAAGCTAACTTTAGTGGGGTAGACCAGCTTTCCTCAACAGTTTCGCCTACTTTTTCACAGTGAAATTTTATTGGTTGCTGCTCTGGCGCGCGCCTCTAAATTTTATTTGTTGTCGATCTTATGCATTCTATTTTCAATCCCTAATTTCTTATAATTGGTCAGTTTTCTAAAAAAAGTTAATGATTATAAATCGCTGCATTTTTGAAAACTATACACTTCTTAAATGTACTTATATTCTTTTTAGTTTTAGTAAATAAAAATATAGTTGAGGAGCACATACCAAATTCAGTTTAACAAACTCTCTCTGACTGCAAGAGATTTAAGGTGGTTTGCAGTTGACTTTTTCTGAGCAATCAGGAATGATAATGTCACAATTGAAAACTCCCACAATTGTAAGGAATTATTTCTCAAACTACTTACTGAGAAATCACGTAAAATCGTTTTCAAGATCTACATCCTTAGGCTGGTCAAGGCGATGAACTGACCAAGTGTAATTGATAAATTTCTTCATATCACGTAGATAATAAACAGAACTCCAGATGCAATAATTTACAATTATACATTGTCAGCATATGATATTCATTAAACAATGAATTGACAGCCAAAATTAATTAATACAGCTTATTTTATTTATGATTCAAAATAAAAGTTAGTCATAAATATGTCAATAAATATCAAAGACAATTGATAAACTCGCATAATTTGATGACTAGTTAAATTATGCATCAAATCAAATCCATGAGAAAATATAAAACAAGAAAAACCACAAAGTAACAGAGAAACAAAGTATACCGCACGTATCGTCATTGTAATGGTGCTGACATTGAGCATCATAAAACGTACCATTATTATACAGTGGAAGTTGTCTAATAGGTTCTTGAATCTCATTCTTGGCTGTAATTTTCTGAATAGTGGAGTGCAAATCAAACACCCAGAGATCCATTTCTTCGACGGTGTCGCATTTGAAAAAGTATTTTTTCTCTGCTAGTACTATAACAAATCCATTCTCCAATTTTCGATCAGCGTCCAATAACTCTTGGCATTTACTGCCTACCAGAATTTGAACATTTTTATTGCCAAGAAAAATCCACTCATGACTCTTGTCACCCTTAAATTCCAATAAACCATTCTTATACAGCACCAACCGGCCCTTTATCAGGTTGTCAGGATTTGTTTCTTCAACACGATAAATAAAACTCGCCCGTCGGATTGAAGAAGTGATTTTTTTAAGAAACCGCAGCATGATCGGCGGTTGACAATGCAATTAAACTCTTTTTTGTTAAGAAAAATGCTTTAATTTAAAATGTTTAAAACTTTAAAAAGTTTAAAGAAAACGATTTAAACATTAATTTATATATGTAATAAATAATATATCTCTTTAAAATTTTTTCAATATTGAATTTGAATTTTTGCAATATTTCGCAATCACAGTTGCAGCAATAACAGATTAAAGCTGAACACCTAATGAAGTATCCCAAGTCATCTGCTTAATTAGTGTTCAACGCTGTGCAGCATATGAGTAACTAGCCAATCAGAAACAAGCGACAAAAATAAAACGCTCATAAAGTGAACATTACACGCTGCAATGAGGCTGGCAGTGTTCTTATGAAAATCGTTCTTTTTGCAAAAGCTTTACAGGGAGCAGGCCACTTCTGGAATCTTAGCATAGACTAAGGCAATGGAATTTTTGGTTCTTCATGTGCGTTCTTCTCTGAAGTGTAAGATTTGTCATGCAACCTTCGAAATACTTGCGAATAGAGCTGTTTTGAGACAGCTAGTTGACGGCTCTGATTCTTCTGTTTTGATTTGTTTGTTGTTGATTATTACTGAATGTTTGTTGTTGTTGACTCATATTGACGGTTGGTTGTTGCTGCAACACAAAGCTGCATACTATATATTTGTCTAATTCACAAGCGAAAAGCAGAAATGTTTCTGTGCAAAGCAGTCTGCTGATCAGCACAGGCGTGAAGAAGTAAAATTACAAAAGCAAGGTATTATTTGAAAAATGAAATGTAAAACTGAAGCATCATTAATGTTAAAGGCTGATATGACCACTTATTTAAAGCCGTATTCGTTCAAGACATCTTTTTAAATTCGCTTCTTCATAATTTGCACACAGAGTGAGCAACTGTAAAGAAATTAAATATTTATCATACGTATATTTACTGTTATTGTTTTAATTCCTTTAACGCATCAAAAGTTAGCTAACACTATTACTCCATATCCTTAAAAAACTGTGTTTAAAAAATGGGAAATGTTATTATTTATGTCCATATTAGGTAATTTAATAGCAATGCATCTTATGTATGAAAAAACGTTGATAAACAACAATTACCCAATCCTTGATCAAAGCTGAATAGCTAATCAAATGGTACAATTAGTCACCCAATCACTTATCATAAAAATTAGCTAATGAAGTAGCAGAAGTCATTAGACAATTACCGATCAATTGCGGGCAACCTATCAGCAAACAGCCAATCACAAAAAGGGGACAAAGTTTAGAGAAAATGGGTCTCAAATGAGTTCAGAGAAGTCCCTGTGCGTTAGTTAAGAGTTAATCATTTGCTTATTTCTCACTGTGTGTTTCCCCCAAACTCCCCTTTGCTGTTTTTTATTAGTGTGCTTTCGTTTTATCCTGCAGTAATAATAATTGCTCTTTGAAAACAATTCTACTAACTGTTGATCCACTTCAGAATTTACAACAGTAATTTTTATTAAAGTTAAATGATCGTCACTGGAAATACTTGGACCAATGAAATGAAGGTAATTACAATGGGAAACTTTGAATCAGCAGACAGTTAGACAAGAAAAACCAATCTGAGAGCGTTGTAAATGATAACGATAATGATAACGCAATGATATGATAACGCTTTTGACCAACGAAAACGCAATGACCTTTGCAAAACTAAATAAACGTTTACTGTAACTTCAAAAATATTTATGGCTTATTATATTGAATCGTTTCAATACATTAAACGTTCACTCATACTTCAGTGTATATTCATCAATGGTATGCATATGTTAAAAATTCTGAAAATACATATTATCAAGCCACGTAACAATACACATGAAAATAAACAAAGCACCACAAAATATGATTAGTGCCTATATTACATAATATTTGCATTGAAATGACTTGCCAAAAGTTAATAAGTAAACTCAAAAAGATTTTAAACTGGGGGCCATATTTTAAGCTGAACTAAAAATTTTTAAATTTATGTTAAGCAGAACTTTAAAATGGAAAATTTATTTTAAATATAGGAGATTTAATAGCACCACCTAAACATTTTGCGCAGTCTTAAACAACTTTTCTGTGTATGCCTTTAATTTGGATTGCAAAAATTTTCCATCCTTCCAAAAATGATTCCTTATTCATTAAAGCATTTGATAAAAAGCAGCAAAGCGACCAAATATCAAGAAGAGTTCAATAAGCAATTTGAACAAATTATGCATATTGAAAGATGTTTAAAGGAAACGATAAAAAGTATACGTGGATTCACTGATCCGAATTCAAAATTTACACTGATGAGCAGTTTTATTGGAGAAAATAAAATGAGTGATGTTGATTTGTTTTCTGATTGTTTATTAAGAATGAAGCAGAAATGTATAAACAAATCAAGTGAGAAGTTTCTGACTTCTGTTGCTCTTGCTGAAGTAAGAATTGAAGCTGCTAAAGCGTTACGAAATCAGCAAATTAAATCGTTTTCAACTGATCCACTCAATAAAGTACTTGAAGAGAAAATTGAATCCGTCAAAAAAGTAAAGGTGAAATTAGATCGTGCAAGAACCAAATATGATACAGCATTGGAAAAATTAAAAGCAGCTAATGAAAAAAATTTATATCAACTGTACAACATAATGGAAGAGAAAAAAAAAAGCATTTGAAACACAAGCGCACATTATGGCCCAATGGATGGATTCAATGCCTGATGTTGAAAAGATGATTGCCAAAAGTGTCCAACAGTTATGCAATTCCAACTATCAGTATCATAAATCTATTATTCAAATTTTGAATGCTTTATTAAAAGAGCATTGAACATTTCCATAAGGTAATGATGCACTAACATTTGAAAATGATTGATCACATTTACTATTACTACATCTCCATTTGTTCACTATTACTTTCTAAAGCTAAAATTCATTTGTTTTATTCAGCAATTTTCAGCTGCTTGTTATTTTCTTCTACTGACCTTTTTTACCATTATCTACGTCATTTCTATTTAATTCTTTACCAAATTTATTAATATCTAATTATTATTTGTACTAAAATTACGTTAAATCTGTTTCAACTATTTAGCTTAACCAAAAGAAAACATTTTGATGATGCTTAATAAACATTGAATTGTTATTTATTGGCATTTCGTTGCTTGCAAAAAATTTACATTTGGAGGATTCGAATCATAAAATAAAAATCGGCATTGTAAATTGTTTATACGCCTTTACAAATAATACATTAAAAATTTGCATTAAACATTAAACTTTGTTTCCATTTCGTATTTATTTCACAAATTTGATATGCTAATGNCGACCAAATATCAAGAAGAGTTCAATAAGCAATTTGAACAAATTATGCATATTGAAAGATGTTTAAAGGAAACGATAAAAAGTATACGTCGATTCACTGATCCGAATTCAAAATTTACACTGATGAGCAGTTTTATTGGAGAAAATAAAATGAGTGATGTTGATTTGTTTTCTGATTGTTTATTAAGAATGAAGCAGAAATGTATAAACAAATCAAGTGAGAAGTTTCTGACTTCTGTTGCTCTTGCTGAAGTAAAAATTGAAGCTGCTAAAACGTTACGAAATCAGCAAATTCAATCATTTTCAATTGATCCACTCAATAAAATACTTGAAGAGAAAATTGAATCCGTCAAAAAAGTAAAGGTGAAATTAGATCGTGCAAGAACCGAATATGATACAGCATTGGAAAAATTAAAAGCAGCAAATGAAAAAAATTTATATCAATTGTACAACATAATGGAAGAGAAAAAAAAAGCATTTGAAACACAAGCGCACATTATGGCCCAATGGATGGATTCAATGCCTAATGTTGAAAAGATGATTGCCAAAAGTGTCCAACAGTTATGCAATTCCAACTATCAGTATCATAAATCTATTATTCAAATTTTGAATGCTTTATTAAAAGAGCATTGAACATTTCCATAAGGTAATGATGCACTAACATTTGAAAATGATTGATCACATTTACTATTACTACATCTCCATTTGTTCACTATTACTTTCTAAAGCTAAAATTCATTTGTTTTATTCAGCAATTTTCAGCTGCTTGTTATTTTCTTCTACTGACCTTTTTTACCATTATCTACGTCATTTCTATTTAATTCTTTACCAAATTTATTAATATCTAATTATTATTTGTACTAAAATTACGTTAAATCTGTTTCAACTATTTAGCTTAACCAAAAGAAAACATTTTGATGATGCTTAATAAACATTGAATTGTTATTTATTGGCATTTCGTTGCTTGCAAAAAATTTACATTTGGAGGATTCGAATCATAAAATAAAAATCGGCATTGTAAATTGTTTATACGCCTTTACAAATAATACATTAAAAATTTGCATTAAACATTAAACTTTGTTTCCATTTCGTATTTATTTCACAAATTTGATATGCTAATGTGACCTCAAGATTTTTTCTTTGTAAATTTTGCAGAACAGTATTTTGTATCGTTTGCTTTTTACTTTGAAATTAAACATTTTATATCATTTTCATTATAGACTCAGATTATTATACTCATTAAACAATTATTTAATTAAACACCTGAACAAAGAACGTTCGACTCTATTATAGTATAAAAGCACTATTTTGCAAAATTAAAATCATTCACTTCACAAAATCACAATTAATACAATGTCAGTTTTAGCAGCTTTTATCTTGTTTTTCATGGCAGTTATGCCTGAAATCAATGCAGATTCGGTATGTTAGTGAAGCTACGTTTAAATTATATTAATTTATTCCTATTTTATTCAAATCAGTACTTAATATAAAACATGCAAGTTTAACCTAACGAGGTACATTTAAAAATGTATAATTATAAATTTCATATGATTATTTGAAATTTTGCTTAAAATGCATTGTTTCATGATTTCATTCTGTACTGGATCGCTTTCACGTAGGAGCACTGATAAAACGTTGCATTATTAATTACAATCTTGATAATAATAGTGGAATGATAAATGTAGCTAACTATTGCTTTCAATACTAAGCTTTCTTAAATTAGTTTATCCTTTATAATGATTAACTGTTTAGAGTGCATTGGAGGAAGCCAAACGTTATATTTATGATTCTGATTTGAAAAAAGAGGGTGAACATTTCCGCAAAGTTCTAAGTGTTAGAGATGTCGACACCAGTGACGGATTATCCTTAACGTTGGAGGCTCTTCCAACTACGTGCCCAGTGTCATCAGATGTATGCAAAACTTTATTTTAATGCAAAACCTTTAAAGCTTTGTTATATTTCAGATGAGTATGGAAGAAGTGTATTCTGATGCCTGCCCCACCACCACAGAGCAATACGAGGAAATAGAATGCCAATTGAAGCTTGACCATTCTAAAACTGGCCAGATAGAATGTACATATTATGGATATTGAACTATAATGATAAATTCATTTAATGCGATGTTGGCGTAAAATTGCAGTTTGTTATTTTGAAGAAGAACAGAAATAAAATCCAACACGATTTTGCAATTGCATTTTCAAGAATTCGAATTTATTCGAAATGCGAAAAAGCAAAAATTTGATAATTTGTCTACAAAAATAATATAAAAAATACTAATGCTTGAAATTTCCTAAATGTACATTAATTTCAAAAAACACGAAGAGAAAATTATAAATTCAATTAGCATTTATGAGAAAGAGATTGAGATATTCAAATGAATAGTATGTGTTTTGTCTAGAGAATAAAGATAAATTTTCTGTACCTTTAGTTTTTCAATTTAAATGAATCTTTAAATCTTCTATGTTGTAAATAAGCCAAAAAATTTGCACAAATGTTTAGTTCAGTTTGATGTGCAAGAGTAATTTGCGGTAGAATGAATGAAGTTAATAAAAATTTATTACTTAACAGGCTTTAATAAACAAAAGCTAAACCAATAATTAAGTATGCAAAACATTTTCTGTTTGGCATAATTTAAGCACTGATAGCAAAACCTCAGTCAAAATAGATTGAGTTTTTCAAGTCAACATTAGTCAAAATACTTTAATTATAAAGTCAAAAAAGTCAGTATTTATGTTTTGAGATTAATTTATGAAGACTCTTTTTGAAGATTCAGGATCTGAAATTCTTGGGTGATAATTGAGTGTAGTTTAATTGAAATAATTAGGTTTAATTGAATAGTGTAGGTGTAGTTTAATTGAAAATGTTAAAAGTTAAAGAACAATAAAGCATTGTAATAAGTAATTTCTACCAATTTTATGTACTGATTTTTATTTACTACTGATCTGAAGAAAAGTCAGTACTATTTTATTTTATTCACGACAATGTATACATAATCGGAATCTCCAAATATGCAAATTATGAAATCTGGAGACTTTTCAGAAAAATACTCCATTTTATAATAATTCTTGATTATATAAAAGTTTACCTTTCAATAAACAAAAACAGTTTATTGGCGATAAAGCTATAGTAAAATATATATTCCATTGTAATATTTTTATTTAGAATCGAAGTTTATGGATATTTATATTAATGGTATTGCACTTCAAAACATAAAAATTACATTTTTAATTTCATCATTTTTATTCAACTTGCAACAAAATAAATCTTCAGGAAATCCAACAATTTTTTTACGTCGCAACTTGTGCCTCGTGCGCAACTTCATTGTAGATTTGATTTCAGTTGAAAATGACAGAACGGTACTAAACAGCAGATAAAATTATGTCAAGCACCAAGCAATCTTTTGATGAAAGCAGAACGGAATATGTCCGTTTGATTGGCTACTGCTTCATTTTACATTTTTATGTAATAGTTCATTATTGATATATGATATATAATTCAATATAGTTTCATTATTGAATTTTTATTTAATTTTCAACTACCTTCAAAAATTAGTTTAATATTGCAAATTTATTTTATTAAAACCTGCTTATCGAAAGAGTATGCTGTCAAATTCAAAACAAAATCTTTTCAGTTACAGGATATTTTTTCACGTCTAATTAACTTTCTTTCATGCAAATTATGAATAAAGAAGCCGCTATAAAACTACGTGCGGGCATAATTCATAATGGCAATGATAAAAATATGGCTGTTGTTGAAATCCACTTTGATGGAAGACAGTTTGTTGGCGCATTGTAAGCATGGAAATCATGCTAATCCTTTTTTCTGTAATGCTGTAGTATTTTTTATTGTTTATTTTTAAGAATTTTATAATTTCGGAAAATATTAGTGCATCACCATTTGAAAACAATTGACAACAACTACTACTACATCTCTGTTTGCCTACTATTACTTTCTGAAGCCAAAATTTATTTGTTTTATTAGACAGTTTTCGACTGCATATTATTTTTTACAGATCATTCTCACACTTATCTACACCATTTCACTTTAATTTTTCACGAAGTTTTAAAACCTGTGTTTATCTCCCCTGTGTCTTCCCTAGGGCGTGCCCAAGGGGGGGGGCGAATGAAGGTTTCAGGGGGAGCATGAGAAGTTAGCATTTTTAGTCTTTGCAAGTGTTCAAAATTCGAAAGTTCATTACTGCTGTACTGTAAAGTACTTCCAGAGCTCATGCATTTATCTCATGCAGCTCCTGAGATGCCTGGTCAATAGATATCATCATGTTATTTATAATGCATTGACAAATTGCTCGCCTGCATATCCAAGTAATCATTTTTATTTTAATGCTGGTGACTTTTTGTTTTCCAGTGAATTGTTTCTCACAGTTTGGTCTACTGTAGGCTACATTTAAACAGCCTTTTCTGAATAGTCATCTTAGTTTTAGCTTAACAGCTTTAGCTGAGCACAATTTATCATTTACTTTTGTACTAAAATACTATTGAACTACAGCTGGGCTTGATGCAACCATGAAGCAACAATTTGCTTTGCGTACCAGAATAGGTACTGCACTACTTTTTTTGGAGGGAGCATTAACTGCACAACTTTTATTAAGGGGGCGTGCGCTGATGCGGTTTGAGAATCACTGTTTTGAACATTCAATTATTATTTGTACTGAAATTATGTTAAATTTGTTTTAACTATTTAATTTAACTAAAAGTAAACATTTTGATCACGCTTAATAAACATTGAATTGTTATTTATTTGCATTTCGTTGGTTGCAAAAATTCAAATTTTGAAGGTTTGATTCACAGAATAAAAATCGACATTGCAGGTCATTGTTTTAGACTTTACAAATAACAAATTAAAAATTTTAACCTTCATCTGTATTTGCATTGCCTATTACATAAATTAGATATACTAATATATCCTTTAGATTTTTTGTAAGTGTATTTTAACAAACAATATTTTGTAGCTTCTGCTTTTTACTTTGAAAATAAACATTTTATATCATTTTCGTTATGGATTTATGTTATTATACTCATTAAACAATTATTTAATTAAACACCTGAACAAAGAACGTTCTACTCTATTATAGTATAAAAGCATTATTTTGCAAAATTAAAATCATTCACTTCACGAAATCACAATTACTACAATGTCAATTTTAGCAGCTCTTATCTTCTTTTTAATGGCAGTTATGCCTGAAATCAATGCAGATTCGGTATGTTAGTAAAGTTATGAAACGTTTTAATTATATTCACCTATTCCTATTTTATTCGAATCAGTGCTTAATATAAAACATGTAAATTTAACCAAACTAGGCACATTAGAGAATGCATAATTATAAATTTCATATGATTATTTGAAATTTTGCTTAAAATGCATTGTTTCACGATTTCATTCTATATTGGATTGCTTCCACGTAAAAGCACTGATAAAACGTTGCATTATTAATTACAATCTTGATAATGATATAGAAATATTATGCATCGTAAAATTAATTCATTCTTTATAATGACCAATTGTTTAGGTTGAATTGGAAGAAGCCAAACGTTATATTTATGATTCTGATTTGAAAAAAGAGGGTGAACAATTCCGCAAAGTTCTAAGTGTTAGAGATGTCGACACCAGTGAAGGATTATCCTTAACAATGGATGTTCTTCCAACTACGTGCGCAGTGTCATCAGGCGTATGCAAAACTTTATTTTAATGCAAAACCTTTAAAGCTCTGTTATATTTCAGATGAGTATTGAAGAAGTGTATTCAGATGCCTGCCCCACCACCACTGAGCAATACGAGGAAATTGAATGCCAATTGAAGCTTGACTCTTCTAACAATGGCCAGATAAGTTGTACATATTATGGATATTAAACTATGATGATAAATTCATGTAATGCGATGTCAGTGTAAAATTGCGATTTGTTGTTTTAAAGATGAACGGAAATAAAATCTGACACTTTTTTGCAATTGTATTTTCATTCTTCAAGAATTTGAATGTATTCAAATTTTTATGCAGCAAGGATTTTATAATTTGGTTACAAAAGATAATACGAAAAATATTAATTCTTGAAATTTCTTAAATTTGCTTCAGAAAGAATGCATGCATGCAAGAGCATGCAATCAGAACTCAATTTTAAAGAACCAGTGAGCGAACACACCGAAGAAAACCAAATCCTTGAGCCCGTTTACTCGGTGGTTTTAACTTCAAAAGGTGATGTAGCTTCCAGCCTTGTTGTCTCATTTAGCAACCTCCCATACGGTGTCCTTGGTGCCAGCATATGTAGCGCAGTTGGAGATTATCGGTGGTGGCTTGTTGTGCTTTAGGTGTCATAGGGTTTTAAATAAAAATAAAAATAAATACCACTTTGTAGTCACCTTGGCACCTTTGCAGTTGGATCAATGCTGTGGTGTGGACTTGATGGAGGGGTCTCTGCGACGGTGCTTTTACAGGCGATTGTGGATAGTTTCCTGCCAGTGTTCTGTGGGAGAGAGTTTCTGTGCATAGTCTATTTGCATCTTAAGAAAGGTTGTTTTTTTGATAACTTTTTGACTTGAGCCTAATAGATATAAGCGCAGGTCTCTCGAACTGGCCTCAAAATGCCTTAAATTGCAAGATGTGTTCATTATTTGTTGACCATCTTAGGATTTGGATGATGAATCTTTGATCTTCCTCTGGATTTTTAGGTGCAATCATTTTTGGAGGTAGATGGTTTGCCTTTGCAAATAATTCGTTGTCTCAAATTTGAACTTTTGGGAGCTTAGATTCTTAGATTGGCCTGTCGGCTGGAGGTATGCTGCTGAGTCTATTTTGATGAGAATAAAAGAAGGGGTTCTTCATTTTTTCCAGTGCTTGCAACGCACCCAAATCAGTTGTCTGAGTGCATAAATCTTGCAGCTGCTTCAGCCAGTGCCCAACGACTTTTTACTTAGGATCGTGTGTGTTTTTTGACATTCGCTTATTATTCTTCATTTCAACGTTTAATCACTGCTTTTAGTACGATTGATGTTCTTCGGCCACCATTTAGATCTCCACGACTCAAAAGACCAGAAATGTTGTTGAACTTGAAAATCTCTTTCTCTAGCTAAGTGGATTGTAATAATTTTGATGAACTGTATGACTCAATTATAAATAAAAACAGGAAGGAGTATGCAAATTTATTTCTCCAACAAGAATTGGATAAATGGATACAATAGTGCGATTTGTAGTTTGATGGTTCTCAGTTGTTTTTTTCTCGCTTGCGTTTAGCGCTGTTGATATCTCGATATTTTACACTATGCAGAGTTTACAGATCAGATCTATCAGATTGGCTAGATCAGATTGGTTGCTGCCATTTTTAGCAGCTGCCACACGATGCGAGTAATGTCTGATCTCTTTGGCCGGCTTGTGACGATATTACTACAACGGCTGACTATCACCGCTGTGAGAGCTTCATCACACCGATACTAACCTTTACATTATACTGTTTACTCGTTTAAGAAAAACACAATATGAAATTATGTCAAGTTATTATTGTTTTCGAAAATGTATTGTTTGCATAAAGGAGAGTTGAAAATACTTGATTAGGCGTCAATAGATTTTCCAACAGTTACTTTCTTTTCTAAAAAAATTTTTAAAATGAAATTTTTGCTTGAAATATTGAATTTTGCATACAAGAACAATACAGTTAGTTGCAGACGTTTATAATCAAGGCATCAATTTTTCCTGCAAATCTGCTGCCTACGCATGCGACCAAAAGCCCGTGCATTAAATTCAACAATTGCTATCCATTTCTTGGCATTCCGAAAACATATAGGAATATGAAACCAAAAAAAGATGCAAGAATTAATAATATTTATGTTTGAAAACGCATTTAACTGCAGGAAAACTCTGTAAAGTTTAAAAGCTGTACAATTTCACAAAATTTAAAGAACTATAATTATTTGTTAAACTACTTTTAAAAAGTTTTTAATAAACAAGTTAATAAACTAATGTGATATAATGCTTTTCGATTAAGATTATTATTGAAATGTCAATTAAAATAATAATGCTTGATTATACGTATTGGATAAGCACAATTACAGTAAGCCATTCCTTCAAGGAACAGGTAACGCGTTTAGTTTTGTGCTTTTTGTTCATCTCATTGCAGGTTTATATGTTATTTTTTGTAAATTATTCTGATCGATGATTTATTTTTTAATTTTGATTTACAAAATTACATTTAATGATTTTAAAACTTTGTAATGATGTTAATTAGTGTTAAATTATTACATTTAAAATTAAAATGAGATAAATTAGAATTATGTAATAAGTTATATGGTATATATGATGAAATGTTAATGTAAAAAGGTTTTATAAATCTTTTACTTTGTCACTTTGAATTTTCATTAATTTTTTTAGTTTTAATTATAATTTTTTAAAAATATTTTTGAATTTGTAGATATAAATAAAATGAGTGCCCAAGGTCCGTCAACAAGTCAACAGAAACCACAAACATCTAAAGATACGGCCACAGTTCCGCAGTTTTCTATACCAACGTCACAGCCTCAGTCAAAGTATAGTCAGTTGTTGGCGGTGATTGAAGAACTTGGAAAAGATATACGTCCCACATATTCTGGCAACAAAATGTCCGCAGAACGTTTGAAAAGATCTATCATACATGCCCGAATATTGGTTCGGGAATGCATTGTTGAAACTGAAAAAGCTGCTAACAAGTCAGCTATGTGACTTTTTTTCTTTTCTTTGTTTATGGAGGATATTATGCAGCGCATATGTTATTAACTTTCAATTCTTAATTATTAGTTTTATAGCCGCAGCTTTTGTTTTTGTCTTTTTTTTCAAATTATAATTTGCAGAGAATCATTTACACTTATACCTTACAGTTTTGGGTATTCAGTGAAGCAATATTGCTCATTTTTTGAAATATTTTTTTGAAGTATATATTTGAATGTGAAACATTTTAAGCATAACAGTTACAAATGTTTGAATTAAAAAAAAGCATTATTGCGGAAGTATTTAATGTTTAGAAATTTTATACGTATGATTTTTATAATATTTTTTTGTAAAAAGATGTTCATTGCAGTTGCATAGTGTCGTTGGTGTGAATATTTACTTCCCGAGAAATTCCTTCATTTTAATAAGTGTACACAGCTTGATAAATGTAAATCGATGAAGCGTGTGATTGTGCCATATGTTTGCATTAATGGTGTGGATTGCACTTTTTGCATAAATGTTGTAGGCAGTATAAAATTGTATAATCTTCAGAAATATTACACATCAAATGTTGATTGATTAATGTGAAGTGAAAAGATCTATTTATAAATCAGTTGTTTTTTGTAAATTAAGTAATAAAAAAATTTTACAATTGCAAATGCTCTGCTTATGAATAATCAAGAAGTTTGTGAGGAATAGGATGGAAATTAAAATAATTGCCACAGTTTTACATTGAAGTAATAAAAGTTTGATAAAATTGTGCGTATAAATAATGTTGCATGGAATAATTGTTGTCAACAGTGACAAAGAGCTGCTTATTAATAAAACTGGATTAACGGGGCACGGTTCAAAATGTAATTGAAGAAAGGTCAAAATTGGCAGCAGCCATGATATTACAAAGCATTAATCATCGTTCGACGGAAGCTTTAAGCGATTGGAAATGAAATAACATATTAAAATGCACATTTCATTAAAAAAATTTTGCATATCTATAATGGAAAATATTTTAAGTATGCATAAATTAGATTACGTAAAAGTTATTTTCTTCTGTATGCACATGTGACGTGAAAAGTGTACAAATACACAAAAAGCAGATTACAAGGAAGCATGAAATTTAAATGTTGTTTAAATTTTCCAACTTATGTAAATTGAGTTGAAGTAAGTGGCTTGCAATGGCTTAAGCGTTGCGAAAGCAGGTCACAGTTGTTGTGCGAATTTCAGACGTTCCACAAGTTAAAGATCTTCTAAAAGGTGAAACCGGTTGTCACAATTTACCATTCACAATCTGAATTTATTGAAATGAGAAAATTTTCAACATTGAAGCAGCATACAAAACACTGAATTTTTCATTTTTTCCGGACGAATTTTAAACTTAGGTAAGGATTAAAATGATACATACCAGGAAGTTTAAAAAATTAATTGGTTAAAATTTTAAAATATTATTTTACTTATGAAAGGTGTTTTTTATTTCATTATAAATCTTGCAGTTGTGAATGACATTCTAAATGGCAATCAATTTAAATTGTTGTTCATTTCACAAATTGTGCTTTACATCAAAATAGCATTTTCTCCAGTTTTTTCTTCAACTTTCTATTTGAACAAATTAATCATAAAATGATGCTCATCTTTTTTTTATTTTACTGAGATCAATATATCTTTTCTTTTTGATCAACTGCAGTTTTTTGCTTAACAAGAAGTACTAACAAAAAATGTGCAACATCTTTTTGTATTTTTTAAAAAATATGTAAATAATCAATTGAAGTGAAGAAAAGTTGCTTGTAAATGATTTTAAATTAAATGCGGAAAAGAAGTGAACAATCTGACTTGCACTTTAATAAGCTTTATAATATTTTTACGCATATATGATGTTGTATTTAAATCATGGAAAAATAATAAATAAATCTTTAAATTTAAAAGCATTTTTTTACAAATATTAATATAATTTTTATTAAAAAAATACAATTGATAAAATTGATCATGTATTTTTAGTAAAAATTAATTTTTACTTTTCTACTAAGAAATTAATGCTTGAACATCATTATATTCCCTGAAAGAGTACGGTATATTTACAGGGCTCTTCGTCGGGTGGTGGTCGGTATGAGATGGTGAAAATGTGTATTACTTCCGATGATAAGTCGAATACTTTGACATTGCGGTGGATATAATTTACTTAATTTTTTTTCAATTTGCAATTTTGTTAAAATTTAAAATTTCTACTCAACATCTGGTCGTTAGCATTGTATTGTTATTTGATTTGTGTGCACACAACTGCCTGAATGGAAATCAATGATACAGCTGTTTTGCAGTGGCTGTCAGATGGTTGTTTTGTTTGAATTTTAATTTTAATGAACACTGTCAATATGTCAGCTCCTTTATGTTCAACGAGCACGCCGGTTGTAGCCGATTGCGATGAAAGTGGTGACAGGTTGCAGGCTAGTTGTTTGCACAGTGTTGGAGCTTTCAAAGATTCTGGCTTGCATTTGGATTCATCCGAATCTGATGACATGGTCCAGGTTTTGCACAGCCACGATCAACTGGTCTGTTTTTCACTTAATCCAAGTAAGTATGAAGTGAAGTTATATTTATTGGTGGTTGTTAGCTTGTTTGCTGATGTGCTTTTAGAACATGTTGTTTTGTTTGGGTGTAAAAATAAATGTTGCGCATATGGCGGGTGAATTGATTATTATTATTTTGTTTTCTTTTTCTATGTTTTTTTTTGTTAACAACTAACTGTCCTTGGTACACTGCGGTAACGCCTAGTGGTGGCATTCACACGTCATTCACGTTCAACACAAGAATAGATTTTTATATTTTTATGTTGGCTAGCTGTTGCCGCGTTGGGTGCGTGGGCATAGGAGCGTCGAGGCATTTCACGCTCAGCGGCGTATAGCTAGTGTGCATGCAGCATATATATATATATATATATATATATATATATATTGATTGGGAGCATTTTGAGCTTTGTCGTCAGTTGCATAATATCTATCAATCGATTTGTTAAATAGCTGATATCATTGCAGAGGAAGAATTTGCAACAGAAAGCGTAAATTGTTCACTGATGCCGGCTGCAAATCGTGGTCACGTGAGGCATTGGTCTTACGATCCTGCAGCGGCTCGTTTCCTAACGCAAGAAGGATTCTGTTTGATCAACACATCGAACACTAATACTGCGGCTCAATTGGAACGTCGCAATTCTTTGGGAAAAACTACAGACATCTCTTCTTCATCCATCAGCATCAGCAGTCTCAGCCACAGTGATTATTCAACATCGTTGGCTTCGTTCAGTGACGAAGCTGGCTGTTCTTCAAGCAACGGTTCCACATCCAAGCACAGTTCCCTAGACCGACGCAGTTTCTGCTCCGACACCACCGGCAACAATACCACCGCACCAATACAAACTGATTCCAAAGATCGCTTGAAGCTTTTCTCTCAATTCTTGCCCAGGTTGGCAAACAAATAATTTATTTATTAAATATTATTATTATTATTATCATCTCGTATCATAATTATTGTCTTTTGCTAATTTCAGAAATTTATTTTTACGCAAAAACAACAATACTAATGAAGGAAGCGCATGGAAATTGTTCACCAAACTTGCCATTTCAAATTCTTCCACTCCCGAAGCACCTCAAGTTATTTCAACTACAGCTTTGATTCTTGAAGAACGCCCTTCGTAAGTGTATTAATTTATACATATTTTTCTTTTTTGCATTTATAATTGGTCAACATAGGTTGAATGATTGTTTGTAAAATATTTTTATTTTTATTTATTTATTTTTTTAATTTTGATATTCTACCAGTAAGAATGACAAATTTGACAGTTGTGAAACTTTTAATGTGGCCTGTTTTCACACGCTGAATTGACC
The DNA here is from genome assembly GCA_001447645.1 of Trichinella pseudospiralis. NCBI lineage: Eukaryota > Metazoa > Nematoda > Enoplea > Trichinellida > Trichinellidae > Trichinella > Trichinella pseudospiralis. The sequence goes on along the minus strand of JYDV01000003.1, from coordinate 30,940 downwards.
TTATTTCTACTATTTTAACCAGCTTTTATGTTGAAACTTGATTCTTTTGCTTGTATGGAAAATGATGACAATTTATTTGTTCATAATAATTTTGTTTTGAAAAACATCTATTAATAATTTTGATAGTTGTTTAAAATTAATAAACCGTGTGATCGAAGCAAGCAAGCAAGCAATTAGTAGTGTTATTTTGAGAATATAATTTTTAGATAAAGCAGAAAAACAAAACTTTTGACAAAAAAGCAGTGAAAAGAAAAATTGATTTATATTGTAATATACATGTTGTCAGATTTATTTGAATTTGAATGTTTATGTGAATGAATTAAAATTTTGCTTATTATTATAATAAAAATTGTTGTAACAAAAAATTTTATTCAGCACAGAACGAGATGAGTCATTCATGCGTAGGCCCTAGGCGCGGCGTAATGAATGATATGCGATAGCAATGAAAAAAAAGGAAATATTGTTATAACATGTGAAATCATGATTTTGGAATTTTTCATTTCAGTTGAAAATAACGTCACATGTTTTGAAGAAGAAAAATTGATTTTATAGCGGAGGCGTTTTATTCGTTAAAATAGATTTCAATTGCTTTTTTTTATTTCTATGATAGATAAATAAGTCGGTTGGTTTTGTTCAATATTGAACAGTGTTTTTATGTTTGATGAATTATTTTATGTAAAATCATTTATTCAGCCGTATTTTAATTGATTAAATATTGTTCTCTTCAAAGTTTAGCTGAGATAATTCAAGTGTTCAAAAATTGAATTAACAATGCGCTAAATGCACGCGTAATTAACTACTCAGTTTTGAGAGTGTTTTTTTTCAAAATCGGTGTATGAAATGTGTCGCATTTTTGAAATTGTACTAAAGTGAAAACAGAATGATGGGCCATATATTTCATTTCACGCTTTGAAAAGCATTTATTCGATCAAATTTCCAACTCATCACGATGACACAGTTGACGATTTAGGTCGATTACACACAGCGGCGATGCAGAGATTATATTACATGCACAACAGAGCACAGCTTTTTCAACTTGTCAAGCATGTTTCTAAACGTTATTATTATTATTATTATTATTTCATTGATAATATATGATAAATCAATTATTTCATGTATGTTTTGAAAATTAATTGTCCGATTGAAAAAATTTTCTCGTATTTGAACTTTTTGTTTGAAAAAAAAGTTTACTACGAACTATTAACCTTATTATTCATTTCATACTGTATGTTTTTTTAATATTCTTTTTTTTGGAATTTAGTTCCTTGCCTCCGAAATCGGCTTGTGAACAAAATCGACAAAAGCAAGAATATGCACTGATGGTGGAGAAGGCGAAGAAAAAAGAGCAACGAGATTTGAAACAGCGTCGTCGTGAGATGAAAGAGCAACTGAAACGTGAAGAGCAGCTTGTCACTTTTGTCAAAGAATGGTCTCAAGAAATTTTACCACGATGGAATGAATTGTATGCATAGATGAGAAACGGATAAATTTTTGCTTGTATTATTTATTTAAAAATTTCAAAAATTCAGGAAATCTTGCAAAAGGGTAAAAGATTTGTGGGGAAAAGGTTTGCCACCTTGCATTCGGGGCAAAGTTTGGAAACTGGCAATTGCAAATGAATTGAACGTTACAGAAGGTTTTTTTATTTATTATTTTTTTGTGAAAATAAGAGAGAAATTAATTTATTCATTCATAGATCTTTTTTACATTTGTTTGCATCGTGCCAAAGATCGCCGGTCTCAGTATAGCAAAGAATCCGATGACAAATCTACGAGCAGTGGTGAGGGAATTCCTGGTGGTGGTGCTGGTGCGGATTGTTGTATTCAGCAATTCAATGTTGAAAATGGTCAAGATGGTCGTGAGGATGATATTGTTGCTGTGAATCGTGAAAGCACGGTTGAATTGATTCACTTGGATGTAGCCCGCACTTTTCCTACGTTGGGAATTTTTCAAATTGGCGGACCATTCTATGATTTATTGCTCAACATGCTCAGCGCTTATGTTTGTTACAGACCAGATATTGGTTATGTGAGTTTTTTTAATTTCAATCTTGTTCAATTCTAATAATAATAATAATAATAATAATAATAATGACGATGATGTGTGATCATTTTTTAGGTTCAAGGTATGTCTTTCATTGCAGCCATTTTGCTGTTGAATTTGGATCTTGTGGATGCTTTTATTGCCTTTTGCAACTTGTTGAATCGTCCAGCGTTGATGTCATTTTTTCGTTTGCAGCAAGATAAAATGGAACGTTACTTCACTGCTTATGATGTTTATTTCAAATTAGCATTGCCAAAATTGCATGAACACTTCAACAATTTGGATATCAGTCCAAATCTTTACTTGATCGATTGGTAAGTTGGAACAATTAATATGGTGAATAAAAATAACAATAATGCACATTGGGCAGGTTGTACACAATTTATGCCAAATCACTGCCGTTGGAAATTACTTGTCGCATATGGGATTTGTTCCTACGTGATGGTGACCGGTATTTATACGACGCTGCGCTTGGTGATTATTATTGTTTGCTTGTTGCTATTTATATATTTTGTGAAATTTGTGAATTTCAGGCATTCTGTGCATGTACGAAGATATTTTATTGCAAATGGATTTTGATCGAAGTGTACAATTTTTGACTCATTTGCCTGACAAAATACAAGCCAGCAATTTGTTCAAGCGTATTGATCAAGTTAAAGCTAGTGTTGACAAAGAGCGTCACATTTTTGACAGCATATTGGACGATTGAAAACATCCTGAGTTGTTGCGTTCATGCTCCATCTCAGCAGCAAGAATGATCCTTTTTTTTGATGAAAAAAAATTGCTGCAATTGAAATGGAATTTTCTATTTAATATTATTTGTGCACATGTTTTATTTCATTTGCTTGTTTTTTTCAATCACACACAGCTTTGCCATGCGTCATTTGTCTTGCCTATTTGCCTTTTGGTGGATTGTGTTTTTTGTGATCCATGGTCAAAAAAAAAACAAACAAACAAGCAGAAGAAGCTTTGTATATCCAACTTGCTCTTGGCAATGGCAATCTTAACGACAATTTTCTTTCTACTTAAGCAATTCAGTTGTGTTAGCAAGTGAGCAAGCAATTTTTGAAAGGACAAAGTGCCCCCACCTCTCCCGCCTTTGCTGAAATAATGCAAATTGACGGGTTCAACGATTTTTTGTGGTCTTGAATTTTTTTTACTTCATTTCATTTTTTTATTCATTTTTTACCACTTCTTTGAGTGAATTCTACTTTTTTGTATCTTTTTCTCACACAATCACGAACAACTGCTGCTGCTGCTATGCTTCAGCTGCTAGCTAATCTTTCCCTTTCTTTCCACATGCTGCCTGTGAACTGATTTTCTTTTTTTTGGATTTTTTTTCTTGCTTGCACAAATTTTACACGTGCCTTTTTTTTCTCTTCCATTTTGTAGACTTAAAACAACAACATGAACAAATTCCCCACTGACGAGAGCAGTAGTATATGATGTATAAAACTTATGGCGGGTTTGAAACTTTTCTTCACCTTCAAGCAGAAATCTTTTTTCCTTTTCCTCTCTTTGTTCAACATTCTTCTGCTACTTGCCACCACATATTGGCAGCTACTTTTTTATTTTTTGTTTTCTAAAAAATTTATTTTGCATATACATGGTTGAACAGAGGTTGCATTTTTACACTGTATATTTTATTTATTTTAATCCTCTTCACTGCTGAATTCTGAATTTCTGCAATTGCAGAAGCTGTTCTTCTCTCTTTCTCTGCGATCAGCATCTCTTTTCAAACTGTTGTCTGTGCAACTCGATAAATAAAAAAAATTCTATCATTTCTTCATTTCTACATTTTATTTCTATCAAATTGCTTTTTAGCAAGTTGTATATATTTATTTGAAATTATCACGAAAAGTGAAAAAGTCGCCATTCAACAACAAAAAGAGGAACCATTTTCTCATAGTACGACAGATATATTCACTTGCAATTAATTGCACACTTCATGAACGAATATTATTTTATTTTTTGAAATAAATTTCATTTAAATATTATATTTTTTAACAATATTTTGAAATATACTTTAAATTATTTTGAAAAAAAATTGATTGCAATTCCAATTGCAGTGCAACTGTACTACCACTAAACTTACAACTACATTACAACTAATCATCAACTGCACTACAACTGTACTGATATTTTACAACAGATCACTGTGAATTTCGCAGTGCACTCGCCAAGCAGCTAACACGATGCTGATGAATTCATTGTTTGGATCTTAGTGTAGACTGGTTACCAGATAACAGCTTGTCCATATTACATCGATACTCATTATTCTGCTGTATGATGTTTGGCAGTCAGATGTCGACTGCAGTGCGGGTTCTTCTGAAATAACCTCTCAACTGATTCATTGGCACTGTCACCATTCCTGCGACATGCAAGCATTTCAATATCACACCTAAAATCAAAGAAGCCACAGTTTATTTTAGCAACGATTTCATTCGGTTCATTCAGATTCAGTACGAATCGTTCCCGCTACTATAATATTTTTGTAGATTAAGTTTTAATTCATTTTAAACAAATAAAATATCACAAGTCATTCGTCCAATTACTGATCAAAGCTAAACAACGAATAAAATATCACATCATTCGACAATTCGCATTAGAACGCTGTATAGCCTATCAGTGAATAGCCAATCACAATAGAGGCCAAACAATGAGCACACCATTTCCGAAGTTTTGGAAAATTTAAAGAAAATATTTATTTAATCATGAATATCATAAAGTATAATATGTTTCATGTGAATTAGTGTTTTGCTATTTATTTTAACTGATTTACTTATTCATAGCATGAATTGAACTGCACAAGATATGATTACTTGAACCTTGATCATTTGACGCCTAATATAAAGTAAATATGAATGGAAAAAATTATCATCTCTGCTGCAATGATTTACTGCAATTCAAAATTTTAAACTATCTTTTTGCCAACAGTGCAAAATGTGTGGAGATGCTTGCTCTTCAACAAACATCAAAAACAAAAGAAAGAAAGATGCTTAGGAATAAAATAAAATAAAATTAAATTAAATGAACCAATAAAAGAAAACTGAACAAATCTACAAAAAAGTAAAATAAAATATATTTTCATAAGTAATTAATATTGCTTGTCTTCATAGCGAGCACGTTTGTTCTCAATAATGCGTTCTAATCGTTGATTAAGACGCTGAACATCTTCCACAGTGATAGTCTAAAATGTAAATTTACCTTCCTTTGAAACAATTAAAATAAGTTTGAAACTTTATTACTTGTCCATTACTTTCAGCAACCATCTGTGAAAGTTCTTTCTTCATTTCCGCAATTCCTACAATTTAAAAAATTTAAATTTGAACTGAAACATCAAAATATTCCATCTGCAAATTTTACCATATGCTACTTCTAACTTTTGCGACGGATTCATTCCAACAGTGTAATGATCGAACATTTCTTCTATAGATGAAATAGGATTATTTTCTGAATTCTCGTTGTACTTTTCAAAAGTATCCTCATCGTCCAGCAGAAATTCACAGTCATAACTTTTATATAAATCCTACAACAATTGCAATTTTATCAAAATATCCAAAATACTACAACAATAAAAAATTAATACCAAGCATAATAAACAATGGCATAATTTTTTTCGCCATCCATTTCTCATAAATACATCAAATGAATAAGCTTCCAAAGTTCGACCAGCAAGTAAACAGTTGTTACTCTACAAAAATTTAAAAAAAACATGCTTTAATTTAAAGCAATCATATTAAATTTTAACATTGCTTCGATTTTTTATTCATATTACACTACATGATTGTAAAAAATCAAGACCTCCTCATTTTTAACAGCAGGTTGTGCGCATTTCTCTTCATCAGGAAACTGCTAAAAAATCATATTTCACTTATCATATCAAACAACACTTATTAATTACTCGATTTTTAACTGAAACATTTTTCACTTCAGCATCAGCATGTTGCACATCTTCAACCTTCAACAAAATATAATGATACTAATTCCCATGCAAATATATTACAAAAAAAACCTTTTCAGCTTTTAGCTGTTCTACACTCTCAGTTTCGTTGCCTTCTTGAATTATATTGCTCTGCTAAAATAAAATTTCTATTATTTCAATGAGTTAGCAAAGAACTTAAATAAATGTTATACACAGACTTTATTTTCTGCTTTATTATATTCAAATGCTTCGTGTTCAGCATCTGCACTCTGAAAATATTAATAATTACTTTAAAAATTAATGTAACAACAAAAATACCTCTGTTTCTGATTTCTTATCTTCATCAGTTTTTTCCATCACTCCATATTTCTCCTAAAATTTAACATCACTCAGAAAACAATTTTTAAGTCAATATTACTTACTACTTACTATGTAAAACGCTAAAAAAGGTCTTTTTGAAGCACAACCTTTGCAAATCAGTTCGTTATCTCCATCCTCATAACTGCCAGTTATATGCTAAAATAAAAAGCAAACAAGTACTTATAAATAGTACAGTACTTTTATATTTTTACGCCTTTATGAAACCAATCTTCACAAAAAATGCATGTAAACATATCGTCCTCCATTGTTTCATTCGATTTTTCATTGCAATAGCAATATTTGCCTTCAAAATTGTGTCCATATAAATTCTTTTCATTAACTGGATCTTTCTCCTAAAATAAATGATCATATAGTAACAGATAAATGCCTTGGCAATTAACTCTCAGTTATCTTCTATTTCAAAGCAAGTAAATTTTTGTTATTAAAAAAAACTTACACCTACCGGGATAAATGAGCAACATACATCTTTGTTCGTGCTATTTCCACAGTCACACCGGAAATTTCTAAATTAATTAATATTACTGCAACTTATTACATGGCATTACAAGTTTTAATTAAACAACATACCGCTTCGTGTATAACTGCAAAGCATCATGTGTATTGTGGCATTTCAAGTAGCAAGCAGTACAAATACCACAAAACGAACCACTTTTCTCCCAACAAGTAATACAAGAATAAACTGCCTGTCGCTTCACATAGCCCTAAATATTTCAAACGTATGGTTAAAAAACCAACTAGAAATGCAATGAATTTTAAAATTAAATGATGCTGCAAAGAAAGCCACTAGCAATATTACCTCAACGTTCCCTTCTAACGAATACTATGAACATGCAGTCAAATAATTACAACTAAAACAGAAATACTACAAAATAAGTACAAAAATATAAAATAAAAAATCAGCAAAATTTAAGCAACCATTCAAAAATTACAGAAAAAAATGAATAGTTTCGTCAATAATACAAAATTTAAAATAAGACAACCAAATATCTTAGACAAATTTAAAGTTTTTCAAATGCGAGTATATCTAAGCAGCTTACAAGTGGGTAAGTGCAGTTTGATGTCCCATGTGCTCCGGCAAGCTCGTCAACGTCTTCATAAAACTGAATCAGATCATTGATATTCAGAACGGCATCAGATTCATCACTCATGCTTATTTTCAAAAAGAAAAACACTTTTGACAAAATGACACTTCAACGTCAACTTTTACTGATTAACTTTTATACTATAGATCTGAAGGTATAATTTACGAATCGGGTCATTTTCAAATATTTTCTACCAAACAGTTCAAAACACAATGGAAACAGATTAAAAAGCATTTGCTTTATTTTATTAATTTTGTATTTATATGAAATAAAAAAAGTTTTCATTCATTTTTCGAAGCATAAGTTTCACTGTCATGAAATTTAAATTTATAAATAATGAGCATTAAATTTAATTAATTATTTTCATTTAAGCAAATAAATGAATATATAAATAAGTAAATATAAATTGTAAATTTTATTTGTAACATACAGTTAATTAGAAAAAGGTATTATTGAAATAAGCATAGCAGTTAGAAGATAAAATAAAATGCCTATTAACACAATATTTTGGAAGCATAAATTTGTTTACATTATCAAGAAGTTATATTTTTATTATGAATCCATTAACTTTGTTGGAAATTATTTGGTAGCGATCCTTGTAATTTGTACCTGAGGTCCGGGTACGGTAGCCTACAGTAGGTAAAGGATGTATGCGAGTGAACTGGGTGGCAGAAGTGCGTGATCTTGGGATTAGTGCCAGTGAGAAACGTTCTGTTTTGTGTTCGCGCGATAGTTTTTTTAATTGTGAGTTATCCTTGCACGTTTGTATCTGTTTCTAAGCTTGAACTTTCGTTGAATAAAGTTGTGATCCACCAGTTTGTCATGCTTTTGTGTCACTTTCAGAGGCGAGCGTAAATCAGATTGCGGCTAGGTGATCATTGTTGATTTTATCTACCGCCGAATAAAATCTGTAGTCCATCAGCTGTCAGGCGATAGGTTTATTCTTCATTTGTTAATTAGCATTGAAATCATTACAGCATGCAGTGGATAAAATACTGGCTGAAAAAACAAAGTAAATGTACGCTAATATATCAAAATAGTGATTGTAATTTTGAATTTTGAACAGAAATTTTGTGTAAAATTAATGTATTTTAATGTGTACTGTAGCAATTTCTGTAGCAATGAAAATTATACAAATTTTGTATTGTAAATAAATGGAAATGATAGATAAAAATTTTGTTTGAGGTGATTTTATTTTTTTAATTTTTGGCAATAATTTACATATTGTAATTGATATGTTTTTAATATTTGTCATTATTGTGACGTTTTGTCGTTTGATTTTTCTTTTTAACTTGCATCAAATTTAATATGTTGAGCATGATATTTATATAATGATGAAAAATGCTTTCCATATAATAAATATTTGTTTTGATTTCGCACCATTTTTAACTTAATTTGTAATTTTAGGTTATCTCTCTTTTTGAACTTACAATTGGTAAAAGCGTGCTGACATCATGAGTAAACAAGTCATTGGTAAACGATTTTACGTTCAGATGAGTGAACAGTCTGAGTGGCGTACGTTTTGCTTTTGATGCTTTTGTTAATGTGAAAGTATTTTTAGTGAAAAGTTTTGCAATTGAGGTCTTATTAATATTGATTTAGTCAATGTCTGTTATTTTTCACTGCTTTTATTGTTTGTCATTAATTAGAATGTTATGTCATTCGTGCGTAGTGATTTAGCTGTTTCATTTTATTTAGCTATTTTAATGACAATTTTTATATAGTTTAACATTAGCTGAAGTAAATTATAAATTTTATAAAAATTTGTCTTTGCTAAATGAATTTTATCTTTGTTGCAAATTTTATGACAACTGCAGGTCTGATTGTATCTGAATAATTTTAGATGTGGCGGAGATATTGTCGTCGAAGGTGAAAGATAACGAAACATATTATTATGTACATTATGTGGACTGTAAGTTTATTAAAAACAAAAGCAGAAGTAGTTTATCGTTTTATTTAAATCTAGTCAATCGTCGACTCGACGAATGGATTCCCGTTGAACGCATTGATTTTACGAGACCGGTGGAAACGAACCGTTCATCTGTTAATTCTTCACAAAAAGAGGTTTGTAAATTGAATAAATAAATTTGAAGCTGTTTAACGATATTTAATTTTAGAAATCTAAAGCAAATGGATCAAATAAACAGAAGGCATTGCAAGTGAAATCTGAAACAAATGGAGATGCGGAATCTGCTTGTGTTTCTCGTGGATCGATGCGCCATTCGATTGATGATAATTTAACACCGAAAATTAGAAATGTTGAACAGATTCTACTTGGTCATTATCGAATACAGCCATGGTACTTTTCTCCATATCCTCAGGTGGATGTTTAGGTTGAAAAGCTGATTTAGTTGTCGAAATTTACAATTTATTTTAGGAGCTTTGCCAGTTGCCCTGCATTTATTTATGTCCATTTTGTCTGAAATACGTCAAATCGATGGATTGTTTGAAACGCCACGCTGTATGCATTTTGTTTCGGATTAACGGTATGGTATATTAACTGCTATTTATGTTTTTATTTCAGCAAAAATGCCCTTGGCGTCATCCTCCAGGAGTGGAAATTTATCGCAAAGATAAGTTATCCGTTTTTGAAGTTGACGGACGCAAATCAAAAGTATATATTGAAAGATTTTATTTTTCGGCTAATATTATTTAATTTTAGACGTATGCAGAGAATTTGTGCTTGCTGGCCAAGTTGTTCTTGGATCACAAAACACTTTATTATGACACAGAACCATTCTTGTTTTACGTATTCACTGAAATGGATAAATTTGGCTGTCACATCGTGGGTTATTTTTCAAAGGTATATATTATTTAATTTTTAATTTGTGTGCTCTCTGTGATTTTTTATTAATTATTAAGGAGAAGATATCGACGGAACATTTCAATTTGGCTTGTATTCTTGTGTTGCCTCCTTTTCAGCGCAAAGGTTATGGGTCATTGATGATCGAATTCAGTGAGTTATTTATTGAATGGATATTAGTTTGCGTTGATGTTCTCTGCTGAATGATTAATACCTTCTCACATGCAGGCTATGCTTTATCTCGTATAGAGAAGAAGACAGGTACACCGGAGAAGCCCTTATCTGATTTGGGTATGCTTTCCTATCGAAGCTATTGGGATCAAACGATAGCGGAAATTGTAGTAAATTTAAAAGCTGAAAATGGCGAAAGACCTCAAATTAGCGTGATGTAAGCAAATTTATTATTGTTACCTGTTTTTTTTTTAATTATAATGTTATTTATTTTCATAAATTGTAAAGGGAAATTTGTGAATTAACTGGCATGAAGAAAGAAGATGTTATTGGAACATTGCAGTATTTGAAAGCGATGCGATTTTACAACGGTCAGCACATTTTGGTGGTGTCGGAAGAACTGAAGAATAATTTGCGGTTAGTTCAGCTAGTTTTTATTATTTTTTTAAAATAATTTTTAAATTGTTTTAGTAGAATGATGTCAAAAAGGAAGCTGACAGTGGATATGTCGCGCATTCAGTGGAAACCGAAAGACTGGATAAAACGACGAATGGGATGAGGAGCTTTGATTTTAATGAATAAATTTTGAATCTGAATTTGCTTCACCAAAAATAAACAATTTCATGTGATATTGCGATTCAGTGAATCAGAGCTCACATCGGTAGTGTGACATCAATTTCAAGATTACATTATAGAAACGACCGAAATTTTCTTAATATCTAAAAGAAAACGTAACTTTCAAATACAAATTATATTCAATGAGAAAAAATATAAAATCATAATTAATGCGTGATATATAAAATACGGGCAAATATGTCAAATTTTCTTCACTTTTCAGGAAAATGCTTGTTAACGTTCTGCGCAACAAGATATGCGACAGCTTGTTTCACATTATTTCTCATTTTCAGTGCTTTGATCGCTTCTTCTCGACTGAAACCAAATTCCATAACTTTAGCAATATCCTCTTCATCCGGAAGTTTAGTTGCTGATGATGATGATGATGATGTTGACGACGACGGTAACGACGACGATGCTGCTTCGCTTTTTTGCATACTCCCTTCAAACAAGTCTCTCTTCATCTCCATTAGTCCTGCTGGTAATTCGTGTTCCATTAAAAACGGCGCATTCACTCCTGTTGTCCCAATTACTAGACAGTTCTGACGTAAATCAATGATACACTAAAATAAATATGCAACTGATCAAATACAATTTTACACAAAATACCAATAAAAATTATTCTTTTTCATCAGTGATTCAAAAATCAGAAAATGAAAAAAAAATCACTTGATGTCGTTTCAGCATATCCAGGCCAAGCATCATATCAACCAAATCATCTTCAACAACCATTAAAGAAATTGGAAAAAAATCATTACCGATCTGAAGTTGAGCTAGAAACAAATAATAGAAAGATAAAACAAAATTATGCAAAAATAAGCAGCAAATTTTTCACGATTAAACCGATCAATAAAGCGCATACCCATATGAATTCGTCCAACCACAGCACACGTACCGACGCCTTTTGCAACTCCACGAAAACGTTTATCAGCCAAACGTAGGATGTTACATTTTTCAGCAAACTTTACTGACATAACTGAAGACTCTGCTCCGCTATCCACAAAGGCTTTCACTTCTTGTCCATTCACTTTACACTTTATAAATAGCATCACTACACGAGCAAATGATTCCGGTACATGTTCAATGGCGTGTTGTAATGTGTGATCAATATTTTGTTGCCTGTATAAATGAAATGACAAAATCAGCAACACACCTCTTAGTCAGTTGAAGATCTTTTACATTATACTATCTTCAATTCGACGCTGCGTTTCTGCATTCATCAAATCATTGGCTGAGGATGGAATAAAGTTAGGTAATCCAAAAGATTGCATTAGTCGTTGAAATTCCTCTAAAATATTAAATGCATTTCATCAAATAAATCAAACAGAAATTTTAACTTTAACATATTAACAATAAATTACCAACGTTTCCAGATTGTAATGCCTGAAATATAGCTGGACTTTCTGTACGAATTCTTTGAAGCATCTGTGGATTCTCATTCATCATTCTAGATAACCATGCTACAGCGATGGCAGGGTCAAATGGCGCTGCAGAAGATGTAAGCGAATCGCCGCCTAAATAAAATATCTTTTCTCCATTTAACAAGTAAATACTGAATAAACAAAACCTAATGATTGGGCAATCGGCTCCACGTTTACTGCCAGAACGTCAGCATCTTTGATTCCATAGTCTTTAATTGTACGCTCGAAATCTGATACCAGTTCACCATTAAACATAATTGTAATTGTATATAAAGAGTCATCTAAACGAGGTACAAATCCTTTGGTTTCCCTCAAAAATTCTTTGATCGTCCAGTTCAGCTTTCCACGCACATTGACAATGTCTTGCTGATTAATTACAAGAGTGATTTGAATACACATCTGTAAAATAATAAATATATAATTTTAAGTAATTTTAATAATTTTTAAAATATAATATGCATAGAAATTATAACTGTGGCATATAAATTCACGAGAAAAGGAGCACGAGTGAAATTTTTAAATTGTAGAAATGAAAGAATTGTAGAAAAGATATTCCAAAAGTTTGATTAGGTACCCTTAATAATTGCAATTCTTCTGTGAAGAAGAATTTAAAATTTATGCACAAGAAACAAATATCACAGCAAAATCCATACAACAGATACTGACCCTGATCACAATGCAACGTCATTAAAACATAGTATATTATTTTTGAAAATCAAGTATTAATAATTTAGTAGATGATTTGCTAAAAGCACAAGCTAAACTTCAGTTAAAATATTTATTTATTTATTTATCTTGTAAATTAAGTGTGATTAAATTTTTAAAATTTTTATTCATGACTTTTTATTCATAAATTTTCTAATATATTGAAATTTTACATAATGATAAGATCAGCATTTGAAAAGATGAAAATATTTTTAATAATAAAAAAATCTGCTTTTTAAATATAATTAATATTAATAAAATTTTTAAATAATTTTATCTAGCTTATTTTATGTAGCTTATTTTATCTAGCTTAGCTATTTGCAATTATAATGACACACAGCCAACTGACAAATATTTTATTTTGGCATAGAAAAATTAGATAATTGCATTATTTAAATTTATTTCAAAAAAACTATGTTTAAATTATATTTTTATTTGTTTAACACAGCTGTCTTTACTGTTAATACTTTTGTAAACTACAGTATTCTGTTAGTTTTTTATTTATAAGTTCTTTGTTTTATCGTGTGACAATGTCCGTTTTAATTGAAACAACCATTGGAGACTTTGTCGTCGACTTATATATTAAGGAGAGACCGAAAAGTATTTTTCATTTTCATTTGCTAATTCTTTGTTTGATTCTTGTTTTTTTAGCTTCAATGAATTTTTTGAAATTATGCAAGCTGAAATATTATAACTTTTCTCTTTTTCACACCATTCAGGTGGGTGTAATGATTTAATTTTGAAAATTTAATATATAAATGAATCAAATTGATCTTATTGTATGTTGATGTTATATAATTGTAGTTGACAATATTTTAATTGACAAAGTTGAAATCAATGTTGGAAATTTACTTTTTTAAAACAGTTTTGACTTTTTTTAGTAATTATAATCAATGCTAAATTTTATTTGGTAATTCGTTTTGTGATCTCATTTTTTATTAATCAGGCTTGATAATGTGGTTGAAATTAGTGTCTTTGTGTAGTAACACTATAAATTTATAACTTAATATAGTTGCTGAAATAAAATTGCTCAGATTTTAAAGCAGCATTTCAATCAAATTTTAAATAATATTACTAAATTTGTATTTCATCAGTGTAATTTTTAAGCAAAACTTTATTGCCCAAGCTGGTGATCCTACGGAAACTGGTCGGGGAGGTGAATCCATATTTTGGTATGTTTATGTTAAAATTTTGGTGATGCATTTTACGCATTGACATGTTCCAGTCAAATGTATGGTGATCAAGCTCGATTTTTTGAAATGGAAGCAGTTCCTTTGTTGAATCATACAAAACGTGGTTGTTTGTCTATGGTTAACAATGGCGATAACATGCACGGGTCTCAAGTAAAGAATGTTTGCTGTTGATTTTACAGTTTAAAAAATTTTTTAGTTTTAGTTCTTTCTTACTCTTGATGAGGACTTGAAATATTTGAACGGCGTGCATACAGTCTTTGGCGAAATAACTGAAGGTTTTGATATATTGGAGAAATTGAATGATGCTATTTGCGACAAAGATAATCATCCATTTCAAGATATTAGGTTTCATTGAATTGTTTTTATTTTAGTTTAATTTAATTTATTAAGTTTGTTTTTAAGAATAATGCATACAATCGTATTAGATGACCCTTTTCCAGATCCGGATGGGGTGGATTTTCCTTCTCGTTCTCCATCTCCTGATGAACGACTTTTGGAAGTAAATAATGTCGCCTTGTTGACATTTGCTAGAAAAGTATCCCTTTTTAGAGTGGACGAATTGGTGTAGATGAAGAAGTGGATGAAATGAAAAACAAACCAGAAGAAGAAATTGCAGAACTGATTGCTGCTAAAGAGGCGCGAACTCAGGCTCATATTTTGGAAATGGTAATTTAATTTTTTAGCTAAACACTGCAAAGCATATTTTTCTAAGTTGTAAGTATTTTAGGTGGGTGATCTGCATTATGCTGAGGAGAAACCACCTGACAATGTACTCTTTGTATGCAAATTGAATGCTGTAACAACGGAAGACGATCTTGAAGTGATTTTTGGTCGATTTGGTCCCATTCTGTCGTATGAGATTTTCAAAGAAATTATTATTATTATTATTATTATTATTATTAGATTAATTTTTTGTGATAGATGCGAAGTAATACGAGATCGAAAAACTGGAGATTCTCTGCAGTACGCATTTATTGAATTTGCAGATGTAAAAGCATGCAATTCAGTTGACAAAAAATAAAATTTCATTGTCTAGGCAAAACATTGCGAAAATGCATATTTCAAAATGGACAATGTATTGATTGATGACCGTCGTATTCATGTTGATTTTAGTCAGTCGGTGGCAAAGAATTTCAAATGGAATCGAAAATGTAATATGCACTAATATAATGTTTTTTTTAACATTTATAGAACATTCTTTTTTATAGCGGGAAATACCTGTTTGAAAGAAAATAACGATGGCGAAAAAAATAATGTAAAGCAATCTTTTTCAAATAATAAATTACCAATTTAGAAAATTGTATTATGCTGTATAGGTTACAAATTATGCATATAATTTATAAGTATATATGTCTTTTAGAAGAAAAGCTCGTCTATATCGACAAGTAGTAAATCGACAAGGCATTCATCTAAAAAACATCCCAGAGACAGATCTCATGATTATCGAAAGTCAAAAAGGGAAAAAAGAAGATCTAGATCAAGATCAAAATCTAGACATTCGAAGAGTCATCATTCCCACAGTAAAAGGCGATGACATTTGAAAAATGCTTTTAGAGAAAGCAGTTCTAAAATATTGTGTATTTGACATTGATCTATGATTGGTGGATAGTTGTTTATTAAATGTTGATGCAATGTGTCAATAAACAAAGAGGTAAATAAACAAATAAGTAAACAAATCGTTTATTGGTTACTCTGATGAGGAATCTGAATGGTAAGTGGATTTTAATTTTTCTTGAATTATTTTTTTATTGTTTTTGTTTTCACTTTTTATTTAAATAATTAAGCTAACAAATTCATGTCATTTTTTAAAATTATTTTTCTATTCATATTTTATTTTGTACTTTTATTTGAAGAATTCAGTTTGTTGGAAACTGAAGGCATCAATACGGTAGGGGGTGTACGGTAAAGAAAGTGACGTGAAGCGTGGAAAAGGCTGAGGTTGCTGTCAGCGCTCCCCTTACTGTGCTGTGTGATCGTCATTGGTTTTTGTGTGGTGCGTAGTCTCTGTTCATTGGTGTCCATTTAGAAGTGCACATCTTCGTGAAATAGAACCTGTGTCCGCTGTTTTTTGTCTTATTTGTTACACGTTTGTGAACGAACGTGGGTAGTATTGCAGTTAGGCGATCATAATTGATTTGACCTGCCGCCGAAGCAAAATCTACAGTCCATTGTCTCGTTGGCTACAGATCGCTGTCGCCAACACAGTTATTTATGTAGAATGTTAGGTGTGATGTGATATTTTTGATTTTTGATATTGAGTAGTCGTTATATCATGTGTTTGTTGTATCTGTTTATTTTTTCTAAATTTACTTTCATCTGATTGCGTGAGCTAAGCGTCAAATACCCCATGTTCCAGACGGAACGGCAGGGCTACTGTAGCCACGAACCTGCGGGTCATCAATTTGGGATTCCCCCCGAACCGCGCTTGGCCATGCTGCGCCAGAAGCGGTGACATCGTTATCCATCGTGCAAAACCCGCTCACACAATGGATTGACGTCCCGGCACGTCAACT
Source organism: Trichinella pseudospiralis (assembly GCA_001447645.1). Lineage (NCBI taxonomy): Eukaryota > Metazoa > Nematoda > Enoplea > Trichinellida > Trichinellidae > Trichinella > Trichinella pseudospiralis. The sequence goes on along the minus strand of JYDV01000003.1, from coordinate 14,088 downwards.
GCAAGTGATGTTCGAGTCAGCCCAGCGCCCCGGGTCAGTGAACTGCCGTTCGAGGACGACCTCTGCCTGCTATATAAATCCGGTGAATGATAGTCAGAGGTGTTGGTAGAGTGATAGTGCTCAGTAGAGATAGACTAGTGCGTGTGATTGCTGCGTTGCGGTATTGTATGAGTTGCATTGTTTGTGTCGTGAAACTTGTACAATGAATCTCTTTACGTTGCATCTGTGTTCCATTGTGGTCGTCTCTCTTGTGAAAATTTGAGCTGCCGCGAATCTTCAAACTACAGTCCACTACCTGAGCATCAGAAGGCCGTTTCCCAAGAGTTGGCGGAACACCCCATTCACAACTGAACAGATATAAGATGTAAAGCTTTAAGTTACAAAAAAACTAAATTGAGATATAATACTGTTAAGAACACTGAAAACAATGTTTAACTTAATTATCACGTATTTTTACAGTAGGAAAGTAGTATGCTAAAAATAGACGACGAGAACTTGTTATTGATTCATTGATTGACGAAACTGGGACGATAATAAAGATTTGATCCCACTGATTATTGTTGATTGAGTGCAATTGTTACTGTCGATACAGTTACCCTGTACGGAAACGAAGGTATAATTGTACGTTCGTTTGAATCTATTGTTTACGTAAGGAGCAACGTAAACAAAGACGATCGCGCACTTGTTTGACCCAAGGAGTTCACGAAGACAGATCTTGTTTGATTCCTGTGTACAGTGTGGATACTGTGTGAGAAAACAGGAACCACGAGAATCTGATAAGATTGATCAGATCGATATCAGTTGAAAGGAAAGGCTGATATTCAACACAGACGTTGGAGTAGTGTGGATCGGAACTACTCGATCTCTCATTGAAGGCGATGGAAATTTTGAACGCATTGAGTTCAAAATTGCCGCTCTGATACCTGACGATTCGAAGAACCTGACGACAGATTAGTTGAACTGACTGAATTACGTTTTACAATTTTGGTGCCACGAGCCGGGAACCAGACTGACTGCTCCAAGACGAACAGTTGGAAGATTTTGAACAGGTAATTGGACAGTATACGATTGCTCAGAATGAAAGGAGAAACGACCAAGAAGTTTGAAGAACTTGCGAAGAAGTTGGATCGCACGAAAAGACGTGTGAATGATTTGATGATGGAAATCCAGCACCGTTGTGCTGCGAATGTCGAGATTGAGAAAGTTGAAGCCATGGTGGCAGAAATGGATAGAATATATTCCCTTGCTGAAGACCTGCAATGGTCATATGAAGAACTTTTGAACGAAGATGATTTAGCTACGAAAGTTGAAGAATGGAATGCATTCCACTTCGCTGTAGTAGATACTCGAGCTACTTTCCACGTCTATAAAGAGAAGATCGTGAAATCATTTAAGATAGAAACGGTTGAACAGAAGGCAGCAGGCGAAGAAGGGAAAGACGTTTGCAGTTTGAGAATTCCAAAGTGGCAGTTAACACCCTTTGATGGCGATATAATGCAGTTCGGTGCATTTTGGGATCAATTCCAAGCCAGCGTCCATTCCAGAACTGATTTAAATGATATCGAGAAATTTATCTGTCTAAGATCGAATCTGAAGGGACCGGCTTTGGAAGTGATCAGTGGATTCTCCATAACTGCGTCTAATTATCCCGAAGCGGTAAAGACGTTACGAGAACGATTTGATAGAACAGATTTGATTATCCAGCACCACATCATCCAGTTGGCGGAACTAAAGAAGTTGACCGAACCGTCTCCAACGGGATTACGAAAACTGTATGACAAATTAATGCTACACTTCCGAGCATTGAGAGCGATGGGCAAAGACCCTATCAACGGTCAACTGACAACGGACGAGATCTTTTTAGCATTATCCCAACGAGCCATGCCATTGGAATTGAACAAGAAATGGGAGGAATTTAGCGAATCAAATGCCAGCATATCAGCGAATTTGGAAAGTTTCTTAGAGTTCGTTCGCAAACAGATCGATATAGAAGAGAAGGTAACTTTTACAAAGGGAACCAAATCTACCGGCGTGGAAAGGGGCCCAACAACCCTCCACGGAAATCGATCCAAAGGAATACCCGGTAAGTATACAACAACAGCGTTGCAGATCCGTACCCAAGAAAGAACTAGATGTCTGCTGTGCCAGAAATTCCATGATATTTCTGTCTGCACACAGTTCCTGGCGAGTGATGTCGAAGAACGTTGGAGAATCGCTAAACGGCTAGGATTGTGTCATAGCTGTTTAAAGAAAGGGCATCGGAAGATAGAGTGTGGCGCCAGTCGAAAAACAGCCGCGGGCGAAACCACTATTCATGATTTGTTGAAGAGGAAAGACGCTGGGGATGAGAAGATCGATGAGAAAACCGAAGAGAATATAACGAAAGTGTGTTTGAAAATGAGTGTGGACAAGAGGGATGGAAGCTCAAGCTATTCGAACGGCAGTTTGCAAATTGCACGAGCAGTGATCTGTGCAGAAAATGGAATTAAAAGGACTGCCAACTGCATTTTGGATTCTGGAGCGCAACGCTCATTTGTGCGAAAGGAAGTAGTGGAGAGCCTGGGACTCAACCGCCCGAAAGAACACATCACCATTTCCAGCTTCAACCAGCGGAATGAACACCGCAAATTAATGCTGGTAGAACTACGCCTGAAAGGAGTCGACAACGATAATTTCTGCGTTATCAACACGTTGTGTGTTTCACACCTTTGTGGTATAGTTCCGCCGAATCCCATGATGGAAGAACATGATCATCTGAAAGGTTTAAAATTGGCGGATCAATTTCCAAGAGAAGTGGAAATTGACCTGCTGATCGGAATCGATCACTATTATGACATCGTCTTGAATGAAATCAAAAGGATGGATACATCGAAACCGACAGCAGTGAAAACGATATTTGGTTGGGTCATTTGAGGAAGAAACGTTCCCCAGAATTGAACACATCTTTTACACTGTAAATTGAATGAAGAATGTAAATGCGAATGCAACATCATCAAGAAGTTTTGGGAACTAGAAGCATTGGGGACTGAAATTCGAAACGAATTCGAAGTCAGCGACGTCTTAGAACGATTTAAGAATGAAGTCAGATTTGATGGAGAAAGATATGTGGTCAAACTGCCGTGGAAGTCAACATAGGTGCAAATACCGAATAATTACGAACAAGCAGAACGAAGATTACAGCAGTTAGAGAAAAGACTAATCAACAACGACGAACGAGCTAAAGAATACGATGAAGTGATCAAAAATTATATAGATCGAGGATGGATTGAGGAGACCGATGAAAGGGATGGGATACCGGGGAAGACCTGGTACCTACCCCACCACGCAGTTTATCGAGACGATAAGACGACAACGAGATGTAGAATAGTGTTTGATGCGTCAGCCAAATACCACGGAACCTCATTGAACGACTTCTTAGACCCAGAGCCTCCCTTGCAGAACCAGATTTTGGACATTTTGATCCGATTCTGACGGTTCAAAATAGGAGTTCAAGCAGACATTTTGAAGATGTTTCTGCAGATACGGCTGGACCTAGAAGATAAAGACGTGAGCAGATTTTTGTGGCGAAATATGAAAGAGGGTAAGAAACAACGAATTTTCCGTTTTAATCGCGTGACGTTTGGGTTAAACTGCGCGCCATTTTTGGCAATGGCGGTATTACACCACCATGCAGAATTGAATCAAGCTGAATATATGAAAGCGGCTGAGAACGTTAAAAGGAATATGTACGTTGATGACATCGTTTTGTCTTGTGAGAATGAAGAAGACGCAATCTGTCGAATAAAAGAACTGAGAAAACTGATGGAGATTGGCGGTTTCGATCTAACGAAGTGGTCTAGTAATATCCCGACGATCATGAACGAGTTACCATCTGAAAAGATTGAAGAACACAAACAAGTGACAACACTCGGAATGTCTTGGAATTGTGAGAAGGACGAGTTGAGTTATAACACATTGATGGAAATAGATGGGAAGAAAGAATATACGAAAAGAGAAGTGTTAAGTACCGCATCCAGAATATACGACCCTCTTGGATATCTAACACCATTTATTGTTAGAGCGAAAACTCTAATTTAAGAATTGTGGCAGCGAGGACTACATTGGGAGGACCTACTACCCGACGATCTCAAAACCACTTGGACGAGCTGGATAACTGAATGGAAGGAAATCGGGAACGTGCGAATACCACGTTGCCTGATAGAAATTCCCACGAAGAACATAATCCGATTAGAACTGCATGGATTTAGTGATGCATCGGAGAGAGCTTATGGTGGTGCAGTGTATATAAAGATGATTGATGCTGAAGGAAAGGGAGCGATAAAATTGATTGTAGCCAAATCCAAGATCGCCCCTCTGAAGAGCGTGACACTGCCACGCTTGGAGCTAGTCGCAGCTCTTGTGACTGCGAAATTAATCTCGCATGTCAAACGAGTAATTGATTTGAATATCGATGGAGTTTGTTGCTGGAGTGACAGTCAAATCACTTTGTGCTGGATTTGAAACGTAGCACGAACTTGGAAACCATTCGTGAAGAACCGGGTGGAATCAATCCATGAACTTGTGAAACCAGAAGACTGGAGATATTGCCCAACGAAGGATAATCCATCAGATGTCATCACCAGAGGAAAAACATTGAAAAAACTGAAGGATAACCATCTTTGTTGGAACGGACCAAAATGGTTACATGATGAGAATCAATGGCCGAAAGAACGCCTTCAACGAACGGTAACGAAAGATATTGAGAAGAAGAACGAAGACCGACCTTAGTTATGTTGAATGTCAACATCACCATCCCACCTATCTTTGAATTTGAGAGATTTGGAAATTTCGAAAAGATGCTACGATTAACGGCCTACTGTAAACGGTTTGTATCGAACTGTAAGGCCTTACCTGAAAGAAGAAAGCTTGGAGAATTGACGAGCGAGGAGATGATTACCTCTGAGAAATATTGGTTGAAAGCAGTTCAAAGGAATGTATTTCATGACGAAATTTAAATACTTCAGAATGGAAGAGCTTTACGGAAGGAAAATCGATTGAAGACGTTAGATCCATTTTTAGATGAAGACGGTCTCTTAAGAGTCGGTGGACGATTACGACTCTCAGATCTTGACTATGAAAGGAAGTACCTGATAATATTACCAAAGAAACATCACATAGTAAATCTGATCATTGGCCGAGCGCACAGTAACACCTTACAGCCTGGAAACAGTCAGACGTTGACGACGCTACGACAGAATTTTTGGATCTTAAATGGAAGAGCGGCCGTGAAAAGAGTACTTAGAAACTGTGTGATCTGTAATAGACAAGAGATGAGACCATTTGAACAAAAGATGGCGGACTTACCGAAAATGCGAACGTCAGAAACATTCCCGTTTGAGAACACTGGATTGGACTTTGTCGGACCGTTGCACATAGACAGACCAGATGGATGTACAAAAGTGTACATCTGCCTATTCACCTATATGGTCACTCGTTCCATACATTTAGAATTGTTGTCGGATCTATCAACGGAACGATTCATACAAGCTTTCGACCGATTCGGTGCACGACGGGGTTATCCGAGAATGCTACAATCGGATAATTTTTCGACTTTTAAGATGGCGGATCGCCAACTGAAGAACTTATTTTCAAAACCACTCTTTGATAAGATCCAACGAACGATGATCAGGCACGGCATAGAATGGAAATTCATCACTGAAAGAGCGCCTTGGAATGGCGGTTATTGGGAGAGGTTAGTTAGATCAGTGAAGAACACAATTAAGAAAATCCTTGGGAAAACGACACTAGATGAAGAAGAATTGACCACCGTTTTATGCAAAATAGAAGCCAAGATAAACGCAAGACCTTTGACGTTCGTTGGTGATGACGTGAAGGATGCGGATGCATTAACGCCTTTTCATTTTCTAATAGGAAGGTCATTTCTCGATTTGCCCATGGTGCCGATGCCGACGACCGAAGAAGCTGAGTTGCCATTAAATCGAAAATGGAGGAAATGGCAACAAATTATACTCCATTTTTGGAAAAGATGGAGAAACGAGTACGTTACGACGTTTGTCAGTCGCATGAAGTGGATAACGAAGCGGCAAGAACCAAAGGAAGGCGACATCGTGCCCGTTAAAGAAGATAACACGAAGAGAGAGAACTGGCCCATAGGAAGAATAACATCGGTACTTCCAGGAAGTGATGGACTATCCAGAACAGTCGAAGTCAAAACCGCGAAGGGAGCATTTACCCGGCCAGTAGCAAGATTGTATCCCAAGGAGTTCACGTGAAGACGTAACTTGTGTAATTCCTGTATACAGTGCGGATACTGTGGGAAAAGCAGGAAACAAAAACTGAGAAGACTGACTGGATCAATATCACTGGAAGGGAATACGCTGATACTTGGTACAGACGTTGAAATAACGCGAATTGAAACTACTTGATCTACTACCTAGGGTGGTGAACGATTTCGAGCGCATTGAACCCCTGAATTGCCGTTAGACGACTCGACAGTAAGACGAACCTGACAACCGATTATTCGACCCGATTAAATTCCGTTTTACATTTTCAAAATTGATTTTAATGTTTTTAATAATTTTCAAAGTAAATTCACATTATATAAAAAACTTGGAGCGTTTTTCATTGGTCAAAGGATTCTCTAATTTGGTCTCGCAATAATAGATATTTGCTTTTCCGTGGCGCAATTTACACAGTAGTAGAACAACTGCCAAGTGCGCTTAAGAGTGTATGTGAAATGGGTAGCAGAAATATATTAGATTTTTTAAATGCCATTTCGTATTTAACTCTCGACCTTATGGATTCATAACCATCCTTTTTATACTTAGGCGTTAGTATTGTTTGTATATATTTTAGCACATTGTACATTGTATTTGTAAAACGTAATTCAGTCAGTTCAAGTAATCTGTCGTCAGGTTCTTCGAATCGTCAGGTATCAGAGCGGAATCAGCTCCACAGATAGAAAAGATGCTACTGACAAGTTTATTTAGTGTCAGATTTCGTCGATCTTTGACTTTTCAAGAAAAAAAGAAATTAAATAAAGACTGACTACACTTGCATACAAGAAGAAAAATTTCAAGGTTGCACTAATGGACCATGCTATGATGACATCCATTTTATTTTTCTTCATGATCAGTTATTTTCATTTTATAGATTATTCCAAAAAATGAACTAATAATAGCATGTTATCATTCAAATGTTGTTAATTTTCTTACTTTTTAAGTATCGTTTGACAATATTATATTATATAATTAGGATAATCAGAACCAATTACTGAACTCGATGAATTGCTTGCTTTTAAAAATTCAAAATAATTGAACATAATAGCAGAAGAAACAAAAAAAAGGAAAAGCAGGTGCAAAAAGCAAATCATTAATCTCTTTATTTTCCAGTTTGACGAACATTACAAATACAAATGTCGAATAAATATGTTGTAAAATCATCAATCGCTTGGACAGCATTTCTTCTCATACGGAAGCTTAGTTTATGAATTGTTGTTCATAATATGAAAACAGAGAACAATATACTTCCATGTATAGTCATCATGGAACCGCTGAAATGAACCGGAACAAAAATAATCCAAATCCAAATTCTTTCAGCATCCAGTTATGCCCTAAGAACATCATGCTGATAGCAGTCGGTGAATGAAAGCTGAAAATTCTTGCACATTCAGAATAGCAATAAGTGCACAAATAAAACTTTCACTGGAAACAATAACGTAAATAAAACGTTCAAGTCGGCTAGATGATATCTTTTAGTCATTTTATAGTGCAGTAAATACTTTATATCTGTAGATAACATCATAACCATAATCACAATCAATGCTCTTTGCTACTGCCAATCGCATTGCTTTGGGTCGACGCATTGATGTCCATTAAGCACGAATCTCTGCATTTTTTATAATGTTGGTGAAAGTATAATAGAGTTTTTTTTTCTTTTCAAGTGTTTTTCTCTTTCTTTTCATTTCTCTTAAGCTGAAAGAAATGAAGCTTTCTTATACAGTTGCTGCTGAGATCAGATCATTTTGAAACACTGATTAAATCTTAAAATCTGATGTGTATCAGCTACGATTTTTTGAAGTTAACACCATGTAGTGCCAGTTCTGCATTTTGAGAACACATCTTTAGTTCGCTGAAAATACCGTTTGTAGGTGCTATAGGGTGTATGTACTTGGTCCCGCTGTTGCATTCTGATAGGTCGTTGGTTTCAGCTACTTTATCGGCCATTTTCATTGATCTGTGAATATTTGTTTATTGCATGTTTACAAACTCGGTACCCGTTGACCGAATCGAACCACACAGCTCCGTTTCCTGCACCTTGGCACCATAGCGGAAACTTTACATATGCTTCATGATTTTTATCTTCAATTTGTAGCGTAAGCTTGATAAATATTCTTCATCAGAGTTCATACAAAGCAAATATCATTTATCTATTTATACAAAGAAAACCGGCCAGATGCATTTCATGAAAGCAAAAGCAAAACCTGCTGTAACCGACAGAAATGGGGTCTGTATTCAACGTAGTGAACCTGAGTGTCATTAGTAATACCGTAGACGGAAGTGACGTGAGAATGGATGCTTGGATTTTTTGGGGAACGTGGTTACTTCGGAAAGTGTGTTGTGGTTTGCCGTTGTTAGTAGTTTGCCTTTAGTGTGTTTGTTTTCCTTAGTGTGATATTCATTGATTTCTTGTTTGATTATCCCCGGCTCAGTGTTATTTCTTTGAGTAAACTGTTTCGACTCTCATTCGAGTTTTGAATAACAGTTGTCGTCTCATAAGTCGAATTGTCTAGCTCATTGGACACTCCCGGCCTTACAACAACAACTCAGATCTACAGTCCACTAATATCAAAGACGAGTGACTTGTTGTTCCGCTCGTTACACCTGCTTTTCCACTCGAGCTTAAATTAGTCAAATCAATCTAAAAAAAAGTTTAATCATTTTCATTTAACAGGAATTTAATGTCATAAAATGAAAAGAGAAAAACATTTAACAAATAGAAAAATGAAAACTTTACCACCTATAATACGCTTTAACAAAATCAAATCACATTAAAACTATTTTAAACCATTTCATGTTTCTATTAAAGAAAAGAATCAATAAAATTTCAGTCAACTTGTCCACAGCCAGAAAGTGGAAAAACACACAAAATACTCAAAACAACAACAACAAAAACAATAATGATAATAAAACTGCTGAACATAAAGAAAACAACTTAAAATAGCTTAACATGTCACTAACCTTTCACATATAGAGTACCCTTTAAAAACATTCAAAAAAATCACAAATAAAAGCTTTTTACGCTTACACAAGTTTTTTTTGGCAACATATCATGTTGGTTTAGTTCACGAAATTGGTGTGGTTTTAGCATCTGTAAGATACGTTTTTAGTGCAGTCCTGTAAAACCATAACAATACAGAACCTAAACAACAGATATCGCATGCAAAACTAACTACATGGTCTGCTCAAAAGTAAACGTCATCACACATCTTACTGATTTTCAAGGTCGAAATAAATTACTGTAAATTACCATATTCAATTTATAAATAAATTAAAAAAATTAAAATTAAGCAAAATAAAAAACCGGTATAATTTAAGAAATAGGATGTGTTTCAAAGGAGCAATTAACACTGCTTAGTCAATTTTCTTAAGTAAACATTTTTGTTTGCGACAAAACTCCCTTCGCTTTCTCGCAAGTGAACTGCATATATTTCGAACCGTAGAGCTCGATTATGGCTAACCGATTGCGATCGTTTCGGATTCACAGACAATCGCATGTCAGAAAAACTCAATCAAATAACACCACTAGATTTGGTCTACATTGGGTAAAATTTTTACTAATTTACGTTTCCTTACTGGTCGTTAACCGCGTTACTTTATTAGACCTTTTTATTGGCTTGCTTTGTCTAAGTGCTCATGGATTCAAACCTTCTACTTATGATTAGCTAAAATACGTTTTCATTTCATTGGTACAAACATTCCCTTTAGGAGAGGGATAAGCAAACTTTTTACAGCATCGACCCCCTGTGGTTTTTCTTAACGCCTCATTGATCCCTTATGGGTTCCTTGATGCCTTATCGACCCTCAAGCACATAAAATAAATATTATTAATAATAAAATTTTTTATTATAATGTACTCTTTACCTTTTTCACCTTTACTGATTCATGATCAGATGCATTTCACTTTTACATTTGATCATCCCGCACGGCCGTTGTCACACAGACGTTCATTCCAAGCAGCTGCGCAATACTTATCATTTAGCTTTGTACTAAAACAGCCTTCATCTGATATGACAAAAGATGTGAAAAATATCTGACAAAGGCCTATGCAAAACATTTGTCAAACTCATAAAACAAAACCGTATTTTGTCTAACTGGAGGAAGCAAGCATTAAACGACCTGTAGCATGAGGCGGTGAAAATTTAACCTGAAGTTCAAAAATTCTCTGACATAATACTCTGATGATCATAAGACCTCTGACTCTTTGACAATCAACATATAACAATAAACGACATTAACAAAGTAGAAACAACGAAAAAGGAAAAAACTAAATAATACAGTGCAATAAAATAAAATACAAATACAATAAAATACAATAAATATATAATCCAGTACAACACAACACAACAGAATACAAATATAACAAAAAACGAATGTTTAAACTGTTTCCTTTAAAATTTTAGTATCAAACATTTTAAATTAGTTTAAATGTTGAAAGCAGTTTTGTTAACAAAAAAGTTTCATTGTTTTGTGAACTGGCGATCATGCTGCACCTTGATGATGACATCAGTTCGTCAATTTGCCGTGCAAACTGGATTTATCGTGTAAAAGAAACAAATCCTGACAAGCTGACAAAGGGCTGGTTGGTGTTGTATAAGAACGGTTTATTGGAATTTAAGGATGATCAGAGTCATGATTGGATTTTTTTGGGCAATGGTAATGTTAAAATTTTGATAAACGGCACACGCCAAGAGTTACTGTTTTCTGATCAAAAATTGGAAAATGGATTTGCTATAGTAGTAGCAGAGAAAAAATATTTTTTCAAATGCGACTCCATGCAAGAAAAGTTCTTTTGGCTGATTGATTTGGGTCTCATTATTCGCCAAATTACAGCCAAGGATGGGAATGATGCACTTAATGATGTGTTTGACACTGACGCGATTTATGATGCTCAACATCAACTTAAATACGTTTTATTTTGCTGCCTTGTAGTTTTTCTTGTTCTATATTTTGTTTTGGCTAATCTGATTTGATGCATAATCTAACTAATCATCAAATTATTCGAGTTTATCAACTTTTTCTGATATTTATTAACATTTATGACTAATGTTATAATTATTTTATTATATATAATAAATAAAATAAATTATATAAATGGCCTGGTTGTCAGATTCATGTGGAACTGTGTATATTTGTTTTCAGACTTTGAAAATAATGCTTTTAAAAAGCTTCTGCGTTTTGCATTTCACTGTTAACAAAAGATTATCTTATTGTTAAATTTTTTTCTTGTAAGTTTGCGTTTGCATTTTATTTCTTCAAATCTATGCTAATCAACAGACTATTTTGCACAGAAACTTTCTTACCATTCGAATTCACCGGCTCCGGAACATCATATGCAATAGCTTTTAGAAACTGCTCCATTGTACGCGCTCCACCATCGTATTCTGCAGTGCACTTCTTCATATTTATTGTTCTTTACCCTTAAATTATTAGCGGTAACGTGTCCTGATGTTACCATCTGAATCAACGTTTCCGATGATCCCTGCTCATCAATCAGCAAATGGAGCAGTTCATAAAAGCTCAGGTGATGTTTCTTCATTTGCTGGTTCATTTTCAAGTGCCAGTCTTCTAAGTAATTGTTTGTACGGGCCTATGCATTATATACATATCATAACAACAGTCTGTTTGGGTTTATCCATTCTCTTTGGAAGTAATCAAACAAGGCTGCTATTGGACCCGTAACATTTCTGCCAAGTAGATCCACGGCAGCAGGTACCTCAGAAGTAGCAAAAATGCTGTTGCCATCACCATTTGAATCTTCTTCTTTGTTTCTGCTTCGTAAAGGTACCTGGTTTGCAAGCCAAGTTCTGCCACTTTCCGCAGAACTGCTTGGCAGAAGTGAAAGTAGTAACCCTGCATTTGAACGCCGGGAACGATGCCTGCACCGCAGGGATAAGGGCGGTTTCAAAATCGCAAATCACAGTATGCGGCCGACGGACAACCCCTGACGCTGCCGCTTTTAACATTAAATTATCAAAAATTTCATGATATGTTGGGAGGTCTTTTCTAACTGTTAAACAATATATAAGTGGTATTAATTCATCTTCTTTAAGGTCTGACTGAATGGTATGACACATGAATGGTGAACATCTGCTGGTACCATTCAGGAACAATTTTAAATGTTCCTTCTATGTTCTTAAATGTTCCAGACAAAATGTTCAGCCAACTCTCGTACATTTTCATCTGTACAAAATATTACAACGGAGTTCTGCACATTATTATACATAAAAAACTGCCGCCCAGACTTTGTTACACGCCAGTGTGCTGAAATTTCCAACTCCTGGAATGTTGATGGCATTAAAGGTAAACGTTTGGCCCAGCTTCTGTAAATTGCCGCTTTCACCTTTTTATGTGGCGAAAACTGACCAGCAGTTTCCAAGTTAGTCGATGCACTGCTGCATTCTTCTCCATATATTTACGGCACCGGCTTCGTTTCTTTCCTTGAGCGGCGTTTAAGAGTGTTTCTCTTTTCAATTTTATATAACAGACTCAACAGACTCGTCGGCAATACATGTTTTTGCATGAGGTGGTGATATCAAAAGTGTTTACTTCGAGGTTTGTGTAATCTGTATCCCTACAACCGAATGTACATCCACTTCTCACTTACATGAGAAATCAGAATGCTGACTGATAAAAATAGCATATCATAATAATAAAATATTTTTTACCTATTGGCAAACTGTTGAAGATTCGTTAGCTGATCTGTGTTATTATGTAAATCCAGATAGACAGCCGTAAGGCTTGCAAGTACAAACACAGCAGCCACAGAGAATATTTAAAGAAGCACACAAAGAAACAATTGAGAGGACTAAGTTTATTAACAGACAAGGAATACGTATATATTTTGCCCACGCTCACACGAATCTGCCTCTATATCCACGGATTAATACAGTATATTGAATATCAGGTTTCAACATTTGGTAGTAATAGATTTAATTGTAGATTCGTTGGCTCTATTACAACACAAACTCACGTTTGTCTTCAAAATTTGTGTTACAAAAGGTGAACTGTACCTTCATAAACTAAATTATAGTTATTTTGATAATTGAAAACCAAATGCAAATCAGCAGCCATGAGAGAAAAAGAATCAAAACGAAGTCAAGCACAGAGAACAGAAAAGTGGTAAAACGATGAAAACGGGGTTCACCATTGATTATATATATATATAAATCTGCTCCCACGGTTTGTCACTGACTTTGTTGCTTGTTCAAATTTGTTATTTGTATTCGATGTGTGACGACGCAATAGCAGAATTATACCTGCTCATCTCATGGATATTTTCTATGGCAGCGTACAGTAGGGAACGCCGATGGATAACGGTGATTGCCTTGGTTGTTTTGGCGCGGTGCGGTTGCGTCTCCGTTTTGCTAGTTGTATTTCACTTTGTTTGACGTTTTCCAATAAATAAATAAATAAATATATATATATATATATAAATAAATATAAATAAATAAATATATATATATATACCTCCCGTGATGGTCCAAAACCACGTAACATCAATGATTGTAACAAATGGCGAGCGAACAAATGAACAAATTCCCTAAATCAGTTACTCAAGAAAGATGCGCGCTGGAATTGGACAGGATCGCACACAAAAGCGGTGGAAAGAGTAAAGCGTAAAGCGGTTGTTGAATTCACCCCTCCTGCTCACGCACTATCACCCAGAGTGGCCCATTGTGCTAGCAGCGGATGCATCAAACGAGGGCATTGGAGCTGTCGTATATCATAGACTCAGAGATGGAACTGTCAAAGTGATCGCTCCTGCCTCAAAGATGCTCAATGCTGCTCAAAGGAACTACGGACGAAT